>OZ024880.1:41688070-42288070 GCA_964017185.1 Rugalucina vietnamica
GCCTTTGTTTTCGCTACTCGGATAGTACAATTCCTCTTCTTCTTAATTCTGAAATTTCAAGCTTCTAGCTCTTTTCTGTAGCTGTACAGGCCGGTTTGTGCCTGACCTGTTCGGAAACCACATTGTTGGTTTTCCCACGAGGCGGCTCAAGTATCAGTAAGCCCAGAAAATTGAAAAAGCAGTTTTCTTGTCATCAGTCGTATTTTCACCAGAATTTTAACTGATGTAAGCATTAACTAATGCCATGAACATTGTGCATTATTTAAAAAAAGAGATCACATCGAGAAAGGATAAAAACTTTAAAAAGTTGGTACCATAATAAAATGAACAGAAGGGTTTATAAGCAAAGAAGAGAATGCACAAGAAACCATTCGAGAGATTATTATTGCAGAATATGAAATTAAATAGGGCATCATAAAAAAAAAAAAACATACTGAAAATAGAAAGGCAAAATAAAATTAGAATGAGAGAGTTAACCAGTGGAGGTGTAGAAGCTCAACAGTGTAACAGTGTAATACCAGAGGACCAATGGTCCTGAGAACACTCACCTGAAGCCTGATCTACATACCAAGTTTCGTGAAAATCGGCCTGCTGGTTCTGGAGAAGATTTTTGAGTGTTTTTTGCCATAATTATTATGGGCGTGGCAGCCATCTTGGTCATGTGACCCGGATTTCGCGATCAAACTTTCGTTCCCCCTATCCATGGATGCTCCACATAAAATTTCACTTTGATTGGCCAAGCGCTTTCAAAGAACAAGATCTTTGAAAAGTGTGTATGGATGACAGACCGGTCAAGGTCAAGAGATGACCTTGACCTGAATTAATAACATACCTTCATCTACTCCATACGTTGTCTGCATCTATCACTTTTCGGGTCATAGGCTGCAATGGTTTTCAAAAAATTCATAATTTTCACTTTTTATACCCCGCCACAAAGTGCGGGGTATTATGTTATACCCTCCAAAAAAATTTGCGTTCGAGGTCCGTCCGTCTGTCTGTCCGTCCGTCCGTCTGTCTGTCCGTCCGTCCGTTCGTTCGTCCGTCCGTCCGTCCGTCAGCGTTTCGTTTCCGGGCTCTATCTTGAGCATTTATTGACCGGTTTTCTTCAAACTTTGTATAGGAGTTTATATCAGGAAGGAGTGGTTTGGGATTGAAGATGGGTAAATTTCGTCAAATAAGTACAGAGTAATGGCCCTTGATTTACGTTAAAATTTCGTTTCCGGGCTCTATCTTGAGTATTTATTGACCGATTTTCTTCAAACTTTGTATAGGAGTTTATACCATGAAGGAGTGGTCTGGGATTGAAGATGGGTATATTTCTTCAAATAAGTACAGAGTTATGGCCCTTGATTTACGTTAAAATTTTGTTTCCGGGCTCTATCTTGAGCTTTTATTGACCGATTTTCTTCAAACTTTGTATAGGAGTTCATATCAAGAAGGAGTGGTCTGGGATTGAAGATGGGTAAATTTTGTCAAATATGTACAGAGTTATGGCCCTTGATTTACGTTAAAATTTTGTTTCCGGGCTCTATCTTGAGCATTTATTGACCGATTTTCTTCAAACTTTGTATAGGAGTTCATACTAAGAAGGAGTGGTCTGGGATTGAAGATGGGTAAATTTTGTCAAATATGTACAGAGTTATGGCCCTTGATTTACGTTAAAATTTTGTTTCCGGGCTCTATGTTGAGCATTTATTGACCGATTTTCTTCAAACTTTGTATAGGAGTTCATACCAAGAAGGAGTGGTTTGGGATTGCAGATGGGTAAATTTTGTCAAATAAGTACAGAGTTATGGCCCTTGATTTACGTTAAAATTTTGTTTCCGGGCTCTATCTTGAGCATTTATTGACCGATTTTCTTCAAACTTTGTATAGGAGTTCATATCAGGAAGGAGCGGTTTGGGATTGAAGATGGGTAAATTTTGTCAAATAAGTACAGAGTTAGTGCCCTTGATTTACATTAAAATTTTGTTTCCGAACTCTATCTTGAGCATTTATTGACCGATTTTCTTCAAACTTTGTATAGGAGTTCATATCAGGAAGGAGTGGTTTGGGATTGAAAATGAATAAATTTAGTTAAATAAGTACAGAGTTATGGCCCATGATTTACATTAAAATTTCGTTTCCTGCCTCTGTTTTGTGCATTTATCAACCAATTTTATTCAAACTTTGTATAAAAGTTCAAATCAGGAAGTAGTGGTTTGGGATTGAAGATGGGTAAATTTTATCAATGTATACAGAGTTATGGTCCTTCATTTATGACAAAATTTTGTTCTGCTCTTTATCTTGAGAATTTATTGAGAAACATTTTTGCTAAATTAAATTTGCGTGGCGGGGTATCATGCATGCCTGCAGCGCTTTTATTCCCCATGTAAAAGCCTATGTTTCCAAAATTGACCTTGCCGTAAAATAGGTCAAGGTCATCCTAGGGTCATCATTTGATCAAACTATGATGGGCTAGAGTCCCAAATGCTACATACCAAGTTTCTTGAAAATCGGCCTGCCGGTTCTGGAGAAGATTTTTGAGTGGTTTTTACCATATGTGGGCGTGGTGGCCATCTTGGTCATGTGACCCAGATTTCGCAATCAAACTTTTGTTCCCCCTATCCATGGATGCTCCACATAAAATTCACTTTGATTGGCCAAGCAGTTTCAGAGAAGAAGATCTTTGAAATTGTTGACGAGGGATGGACGGACGGATGGACGCCGGAGCATGGGTATACTATAAGCTCACCTTTGAACCTTCAGCTCAGGTGAGCTAATAAAGCCCAATGTGACTCAGTGTAGGGAGTGAGCTTACATGCAAGTGTAACCAATGTAACGTAAGCTAACATGTAACAAGTATGTAAGTGACTTTGTAAGGATGGGCTCAAGTGTGAATCTGTAGAGTGGGCTCGGGCATATGTCTGCAGGGGTTAGATGTAGTGTGGATTTGCAGGGGTAAGCTCAAATGTGACTGTGAAGTGGTAATCTCAAATCTGACTGTGAAAGGATAAGCTCAACTGCCAAAATTAATGTGCTGAAATAGGGGTAAGCTCAAGTATGACGAAATGGGCAAGCTCAAGACTGTCTGTGTAGGAGCAGGCTCACGTTTGACAGTGTTGGGGTGAACAAAAGTTTGACTACTCATGTTTGACTTTGTTGGCGCAAGATTAAGTTTGATTGCGTAGGGGTAAGCTCAAAAGTGACTGTGCAGCAGCAAGCATTAAGATAATGTAGGGCAAGCTTGCAGGATTGTGCAGACTTCAGGGTAAACTCAAGCATTACTGTGTAGGGGCATGCTCAAAAGTGTTTTTTTAGGTATAGACTCAAGACAGACTTTGTAGAATAAGCACAGATGTAACTGTGCAAAAGGTAAGCTCAATGTTGATGGTGCATGGGCATGCTCAAGCATGACTGCTTGTGTTTGTAAGGAATAAGCTAAAGTATGACTGTGAATGGAAAATCTAAAATTTAACAGTGTAGAAATAAGCTCAACTGTGAGCAGAAGTATTTCTGAATAGGGGGAACCTCAAAAGTAACAGTGTAGGGGGTAATCTCATGTGTGACTGTGTATGGGAAAGCACAAGTATAACTATGACATATTTATGTGTAGGTGTAAGCTCAGTGGTAAGCTCAAGTCTGACTGTTTAGGGATAAGCTCAAAAACAACAATGTAGGGGTAAGTTCAAGTGTGACTGTGTAGGGAGAAAGCTCAAGTTTAACAGAGTAAGTATAAGCTCGTTAGTAAGCTTGTTTGAATGTGTAGGGATAAGCTCAAAAAGTAACAAGTGGTAATGGTAAGCTTGTCAGCCTGTGAAGCAGTAAACACAAGTGTCTTTGTGCAGGGGCAAACACAAGTGTGGGTCACAGTTTAAGTGGTTAGAAGACTGCAATCACAGCATCCCATTTTTACCTCATCAGCACTGCGTTTGAAAAGATCTTCCCTGCCACTGACCCTTGCCAACGCACCATCAAGTTCATCAGCAAACTCAGACAGCGGGGCACCCAGAGGGGTTGAACTTAGATTGACCAGCTTATGGCCTAGTCTTATGGGACTCACAGAATTCTCTCTGGCCTGAAAAGGGGCAATTTGGGAGCTTAGGGTGTGAAGAAAAACTGACCCCTAGAAATTTTCTCCCAATTACTATGTTTTGTTTTTTCTTTTTTTTTTTTTTTTCAGAAGGTCAACTATAAGATTAAATATCACATGGCAGTGTATCTTGTGTAGATCTCTCTCAAAATTGGTTAACAAAATTACCCTATACTCCATATTTTCCATACTTTCTAAAATGAGTCGCCACATGAGAAAACCAACAATCTGAATAGGCAAAAACATAGGCGCAGATCAGCTTCGCAGTAACTGCGAAGCTGATCAGCCCCTGTTTTTGGTATACGGATAGTACAATCCCTCTTCTACTTAAATCCAAAATTTCAAGCTTCTAGTCTGCTTCTGTGACTGTACAGGCCGGTTTCGGTAGCGGACCTGGTACAAACCCCAAATTGTTGGTTTTTGCATGCACAGGCTCAAATCATGATTTTTCTTGAAAGTCTCTTCCAACATCAACAACCACATGTATGTATTGCTTACCTCTTCTGGATTATATTTAGACAATGCTCCGGCACCGTTGAACTCTTCCAATGCATCTTTGAGCTTTTTAGACGAATCTGGAAAAACATTATCAAATCTACTGATAATTTGCTTTAAATAAAAGGCAAAAATTGGTAAAGGTTTGGGAGCTTGAAGTCTGGGCCTGAACTGGATGTTTGTTGACCTGTAAAATATCTAAATTCACATGCAAAATTTGCATATTTTTAAGCATGCTTTTTATAGGTTTTTTTTCACTGTTTCGTAAAACATAATGTGCAGTTGATATAGATTCACACTTTAATAAAATGGTGCCTTGCAGAGTTAAGATTTTTGCCTTTTCTTAATCAGCCATTAGCCTGGCTGTCTCATCCGTGCAATGTATACACCCCTCATACCCCACTTTTACATAGTAAAGCTGGAGTGTACAGGGAAATAGCCTCGGCGAGGCGGTTCTAACATGTACCCACAATTTATGTTTTCAGCAAAACTATTTCAAAAGCAAGAATTTTTTAATATGATTTTCGATATTTACTGCAAAAATCTCTGTATTATTACATGGCCAAGTTTTCGTCATACGTAATTCATTCTGTCCAGCAATGATGCTGCTGCCCATATTAACCTATTTATGATACTTTAGGGAAAACCTACAGTGCAAACTTTCTCTTTTGTTTTCCATTATATTTACATATATCTTCACAACAATGATGGGGTCCATTAATGCCTGCCAACATTCATCATATACAGTACTAGTTCGAAGACAAATTTGTGGACAAAAATAAATAAGAAAGTTCCTATTTCGGTTTCTTGCATGATTCTTAGAGCGAAAAAAGACAAATAGAATCCATCATGGGTGTCCAGTGGAGATAGGAAAATCCCAACCCGAGGGTCCACCCGTTCCAGTGGGAAACGAGGCTCGCCGAGTTTCCCACTGGAACGGTGGACCCGAGGGTTGGGATTTTCCTTTCTCCACTGAACACCCATGATCGATTCTTTTTCTTACATACTCCGATTTTATCCATTTACCGGTAACGTAACCTGGTACCGTGCTTTAACCCTTGTGACGTTGTGCATATTACGGATGTGACGTCAAATGTAAATAAATCACTGTCAAAGTCAATAGAGATGTAGTTTTTATTTGTTTTTATTTTAAAACGAGCGTGATTCAAGAAAACTCGCTGTGAAAAACATCACTTTTGTCTAGTTTTGGTGAACGCCATTGCTGCAAGCAGTAGAAACGATCGAATTATATCGCGTGCTTTTCTTATCTTGCATGAGCAACCAAACCAGCAGTGTAAGATCGATTTATCTACCACCACTAAAATACCGGAATTTTTCTATCTTTATGATAGAGGTATGTAAGACAAACATTGGCCAAAGTGACTGGTACTTCTTGTACTTCTTTATCTTAAAATTGGTCAGTGTGGCCAAACTTTAAGTCTTCAATGTTTCAACAATTCTAATCAATATTGCAGGTTGCTGTTGTCAACAATGAAGAGAACCAACAATAAGTGTATTCCCCTTGAAACCAGCTTTTATACTATAGCAAAACTGGGGTTTGCAGGGGTGAACCTATTTTTGATCCAAAACATAGAATGCGGGTACTTGTTAGAACCGACTCGCCAAGGCAGGTCTAACTTGTACCCACAATCAATGTTTTGAGCAAAGTTATTAAAAATATCAACTTTTTCCATTGCAATTTTCACTATTTGCTTTTGTAAAAAATCTCTAAATATCGCATGGGCAAGTTTTCGTAATGTGCACCTACTTCTTTAACACAAAAACTCATCACAGACTGAAGATCATAAAATCAGTGCACAATTATTGCATACCTGTGTTAAACTATAGATAAGAACTTAATAAAGAATCAAACTCTTTGAACAAATACTGCTGCTAATTAGCTGTGATATGAGTCTGTGCGTCAGAAAACCAACAATTTGGGTTCTAACCAGGTCTGACAAAACAAAGCCTGTACAGTCACAGAAGTATGCTAGAAGCTTGAAATTTTGCGTTTAAGAAGAAGGATTGTACTATCCATGCAGCGAAAACAAAGGCGCTTGTAACCCCGCCGCTGATCTGAGCCTTTGTTTTTGCCCAAGCATTTTGTTGGTTTTCTTATGCAGTGGCTCATATGTAATGTAAGTAAAACTTCTAAACATTTGAATACCCATATCAAGACAAGTGAGATTACCCAAAAGGATCACCCACACTATTCCATATTATTTGAGCCGCCTCATGGGAAAACAAACAATCTGCATAGGCGAAAACAAAGACGCAGATCAGCTTCGCGGTAACCGCGAAGCTGATCATCGCCTTTGTTTTCGCAACTCGGATAGTACAATTCCTCTTCTACTTAAATCCGAAATTTCAAGCTTCTAACCATCTTCTGTGACTGTACAGGCTGGTTTGTGTCGGACCTGTTCGGAAACCACATTGTTGGTTTTCCCACGAGGCGGCTCATTTGCTTAAACTGTATAATCATTCAGAAATTTCTACATGGCTTTTATCTGAAAATTTTGTATTTCAGAATGAGTTCTCCCAAAAATTTCTGACTTACAGTACAGCCAGGTCATGAGATTTTTGCCTGTCCGAAAACAAAGACCCAGATCAGCTGTGCACTCAGCATCTTTGTTTTCGCATTATGGATAGGATAATCACTCTTCTACTTAAATCCAAAATTTCAAGCTTTTAGCATTTTTCTGTAACCGTACAGGCCAGTTTGTATAGGACCTGGTTGGAAACCCCGAAAATCGGTTTCTTGCGTCGACATTCAGCAGAGAGTACAACACCAAATCTGTTGAAATCTAAAGATCTCAAGCCATAGCCATATACATATATATACTACAGCAGTTTGGTCCAGTTTTGTTTGTTTGTTTGATTTGTGGCTTAGCATTCTAGTCAACAGTTTATGGGACTTCTATCCAACCAACAACTAGGATGTCATGACACCCTAAATGTGCTTGAAAAAATAACCCTCCAAGTATGACCTTCACATATGAATGGATAGTTTGACTTGAAACTGTTTTTCCTAGGCAGGCTCAGACCGTTTGAATGGTAAACCAGTGATCAGATGGCCATAAGTAGTTTATAAGCTTTGCCTGGAGGCATAAGCAGCCCATCAATTTCTCACGGCCCCAATGGGCCTGTTTCTTTGATATTAACAAGTACTATGGGTAGCTTATGTCTTTCTCAAGGGCCAAGCCCTCTCCTCCCTATTATGAGTCCAATGCACTTTCCACTAGGCCAATACGCTCCCACAAACTGTGTTTGAGATGACTTTCTGGAAAATCCTAACGAGATTTTTTCTGCCGTGATGGCTCGTTATACTTACAAGATGTATATTCCTGCAGCTGATGGAATTCCGCAGGACTGAGCTTCTGCCACTGGTACGCCATGTTTTCACACCCTGTATCCAGGTACAGCCAGTTCACACCTTTTACAAAACAGGATTCACACCTCCACAAAACTTAATGACACTCTCAGCAACCAAGAAGAATTTTATCCAGTAAAAGCTAATTTCCATCACTTTTAATCTTGAATTTTATAGATAACTATTATTCCAAAATCTTGCCCAGAATCCACCAATGATCCAGTCATTTATTGTCCATTATTTGGTGCTAATTATATGTCGTACACTAATATTATCAAAGTACACCAAAAATTGATAAAATTCTTCCCAGACGAACACCCTAATTTTGACAAGTTAATCGGACATGTACCGTCAGCTAGTATGCACCATTACTTCATCCATAATGAAGTTTGTTTGATTAGGAATCTTCTTACGTAACAGATTGTTGACACTCTCATCGTTTGCTCATTTTTGTAAATAACCTACATATTTCAGTCATTCTTATGTATCTGCCCCCAATTCTGTCTCCCGATAAAGGACCAACAGGCTTCATCCGACCACAAAATGTTAAACCGTCCCCAACACGACCCCAATATTAAGATCCTATTCACATTGCAATGGTATACACAATGAATCCGAGGGAAATGAACGATTAGTTTTTCTGTTGTTTTTCTGTAGTTGACAGTCTCTTTTCTTCTTATGTCATCTGCAAATAAATACAAGCCTTCGCATGAGAAAATCAACAATTTGGGTTGCCGACCAGGTCCTACACAAACTTACAGAAAATGGCTAGAGGCTGGAAACTTAAGATTTAGAAAGTAGACAAATTCTACTGTCCCTGTAGCAAAAACAAATACTGCACAGCTGATCCGCACCTTTATTTTCGCATATGTGAAATGTTTGTTTTCTCATGACGCAGCTCAATTATGGAAAACAAAATGAGCCCCACCGTGAGGAAACGGGTCTTCAGGGTTTCCAACAAGGTCAAACACAGAATAGCCTGTACGTGCACAGAAGAAGGCTAGCTTGAGATTGCCTTACAGTGAAAACAAAGGTGCTAATCAGCTGTTACTGCACAGTTGATCTGAATCTTTGTTTTCGCATAAACAGAAAAAAATATCGCTGCTCAAAAATAAGAATGCAATGTAAAGTGGAATTTGATGTCATCTTAAAGTTACAAGGGCTTACCAACCATTTGAAATGGCCAAACCAGCGCTGGATCCGGTTCAGAACAAATTCATCCAGTTAACAGCATTGATTTTGAGCCGCAACATGAGAAAACTGGTCTTCAGGGTTTCTAACCAGGTCTGACACAATATGCCCTTTGCAGCTACAGGAGATGGCTAGAAGCTTGAGATTTCAAATTTAGGAAGAAGAGTTTGTTTGCATTGATGCTTAACGTCCAAGCCAGTTACAAAGCCAGTGGACCGTGAAATATAGGTGAAGGGCATCGGGTCAAGGAGCGTGCTTGAAGGGTATGTCAAGGACAATAACTATGCAAGGTTTCACACTCACAGCTATCACAGGTGCAGAGAAAACCAAACTTTGACGTAAAAATTAACAAAGTCAATGGACCGTGAAATATAGGTCAAGGACATCAGGTCAAGGTGCGTGCTTGAAGGTTTCACACTCACAGCTATCATAGGTGTAGAGAAAACCTAACTTTGACGTTAAAAATTAACAAATTCAATGGACCATGAAATATAGGTCAAGGGCATCGGGTCAAGGTGCATGCTTGAAGAGTATGTCAATGACAGTAACTAATCAAGGTTTTACACTCACAGCTATCACAGGTGCAGAGAAAACCAAACTTTGACATAAAAATTAACAAAGTCAATGGACCATGAAATATAGGTCAAGGGCATTGGGTCAAGGTGCATGCTTGAAGGGTATGTCAATGACAGTAACTATGCAAGGTTTCACACTAACGGTTATCATAGGTTTCGACGTAAAAATTAACAAAGTCAATGGACCGTGAAATATAGGTCAAGGTGCGTGCTTGAAGGTTTCACACTCACAGCTATCATAGGTGTAGAGAAAACCTAACTTTGACGTGATTGTTGACGGACAGACGCATGGACTGACGGACGGAAATCTGGACTCCTATATCGCACCCTGCTATAAGCAGGTGCGATAAAAATATCAAATTTTTTTCAACTCAGCCAAAAAAAATCTGTATATTGAATGGGCATGTTTTCGTAATGAAAATAAAAATCCATACCAGCTGGGTGGTTGTAGGACAGCTGATAGGCGCCTTATTTTTAGTATTTTTGAAAAGCAGGTTTTTGGAAGATTTGGCTCGGTTAGAGGTTTAAATTGAGCTGCCAACAGGCATTTCAGCCATGTCATGAGATAACCAGATTTTTGCCTATGTGAAAACAAGACCTTAGATCAGCTTCGCAGTAACTGCCTTTGTTTTCGCTACATGGATAGTACAATTCCTTTTCTACTGATATCAAAAATTTCAAACATCTAGCATTCTTCTGTTACCGTACAGGCAAGTTTGTGTCAGACCTTGTCGGAAACCCCGACGCCCAGTTTTCTTGGGTCAGGGCTCATTTTCACCAGAGATCACTTAGTCACCTTGGCAACCGCGTGACACTGAATGAGCCGCACCAAGACAAACCGTTTTAAAAAAAAGACCCAGATCAGCGTGTGCTTTAAGGCTTCTTTGACCTGCATCCTTCCCATTTGGATGTGTGAAGCTAAGAATATAATATTATTTTTCATACTAACATTTCAAACTCAAAGCAACCTGGGATACCCTAGTTGTTCACAGTCTTCAATAAACAGAGATCTTAAATTGTTGATTTTTCAGGTAGTGGCTTAAAATTATTCCAAGCTGCTTTTACAAGTTAATCACATCAGTCTAAATTCGGTCGCAATGTATTCCCAAATACAGAACATCATTACGAAAACTTGCCCATGCAATATACAGAGAATTTTTTAGCTTTAAAAATTGAAAATTTTTAGCTGAAAAATTTTGATATTTTTCTTATTTTTGCTCAAAACATAGATTGTGGGTACACGTTAGAACCGCCTCGCTGAGGCGGTTCTAACGAGTACCCACAATCTATGTTTTGGAGCAAAAATAAGAAAAATAGGTATACCCCTGCATACCCCAGTTTTGCTATATAAAAGTGGGGTTCAAGGGGGTATACATTACACGGACATGATTTCGTGATGTGAAAACGACACCAGTCTCAAAGTTTTGCATGTCAGCATAAATTTGACCTTAAAATCCTCAGTGATGCTTAAAAGTAGAACAGACGAGTACTTAATGGAGAACTTTATGGTGTAAGACCAGTAAAGCAAGTATCTCGCTGGCATGCATATTTCTCGCGACTGTTTTGCGAATTTAGTCGTGGACTTTCGCATGACATTCGTGCGAGTGTCCCACAAATGTCGTGAGAATTTTCATGGGTCGCAAACTGGTCGCAAAGGTTTTAAGCATGTTTAAAAAATTTATGCGAATTTTTTTGCCAAAATATTTTACAAGATTGTCGTGCGAATGACGCGAACCTGTTGCCCTGAAAGTTTGGTGAATAACAATGCAAAAATTTTGTGACACTCGTATGAATGTCATATGACAGTCCTGACAGTCTTGAGAAAACATGCAAACACCTCGCGACTATCTGGCGAGAAAATAAAACTAAGCGACATTCCTAAGAATGTTGTGCGACACTCTCATGAATGACTCGCGACTGTCATACGAATGAAAAGGAAAATAAAGCTATATTCGTGGGAACGTCTGTTAGCCACCCAGTCTGTGTTACAATGAAGGTAAAACAGATACATTTATAAAGCAAAATTGACAAATGCTCAACTTTTGTTTAGTAAAACTGGGGTGTGAAGGTGTATACAATTTTTGATCCAAAGCATAGATTATGGGTGCCACGGCTATCACTGTTTTTAGGGAAAAAAAATCTTTTCCAATGAAATTTTCAATTTTTAAAGCTGAAAAAAAAAATCAATGTATATTGCACAGGCATGTTTTCATGATGGGGTAGAGCACAGGATTCTGGACTGAGAAGTCCTATCAGTAATATATATTTTTTTTAATTCAGTTTTACGTCCCTTTCAAGATTATTTCAGCTCATATGAGACGAGCCAATCAGTAGGTGGGCGAAAACGAGAGAACCCCGAGAAAAACCACCTGACACATCCGCAAGCAGAACGGCTTGTCTCACATGTGGCTAGTGCGGGGCTCGAACCCACACCAGACACAGCAGTGAGATGATCGAGCGATTAAAAAACAGCGCTCTTAAAAGCTCGGCCACGGGGGCCGCCTATCAGTAATATGTCTGTGAAAAGATCTGCACCTTTGTTTTCGCATAGGCAAAAATCCAGTTTTCTCATGACGCGACTCATTATACAAGCTAGTGCACAGGAGGTGGAGCCTTCATTCTGACATGACAGAAAAATTGTTGACTTCGACATTAAGTAACCAACTCATACCAAACATAAATACTGCTCCCCTACATACAGGGAACAGCAGGGCTAAGAAAAATTACATTAATTTTGTAGCTTAGTGAGGGCCACATGTAAGATTAGTGTGTACTAAATGAGCCGCGACGCGAGAAAACCGGTCTTCGGGGTTTCCGATCAGGTCTGACACAAACCGGCCTGTACAAGCTCAGAAAAGAGCTCTTGAAATTTCGGATTTAAGTAGAAGAGGAATTGTACTATCCGAGTAGCGAAAACAAAGGCGCTGATCAGCTTCGCAGTTACTGTGAAGCTGATCTGCGCCTTTGTTTTCGCATAGGCAATAATCCAGTTTTCTCACGTCGCGGCTCAAATGTGTTTACCCTCATTGAATAATATAGGGATCAAACATGATTTTCCGTTCATTAACATTCACTAGGTCCCGAGGGGAGTGTTGAAAACCGCGGAGTAGCTTGAGGTTTTCAACACTCCCCGAGTGACCAAGCGAATGTTAATGAATGTCAAAATAATTTTTGATCTCTATTGTTGCATAAATTCTACACAAACGAAAGAAATAATGATGCACTATATTTTACAGTCTCGTCACATTTTCATACCCTTAAAACCTTTCATTCTTATGCTCGTTCCGGGCGGAATTCATTTACTCATTATCAGCACGTCCTTTGCCTGGTGCCCGTTAACGAGCATAAGTAAAAGCCATGTATTAACAGCACACGCTCACATGAACTGCTTTATTAATACATGGCTTTCTTTTCATTAATATATGGCTGTTAATATCATGTGACACCGGAACTTATGCAATAAACTTGATTGTTATTATTTCATAGCACCAGTATGGGTCTCCACCCTGTAAATGAGCCACCTCATGGGAAAACCAACAATCTGCATAGGCGAAAACAAAGACGCAGATCAGCTTCGCGGTAACCGCGAAGCTGATCAGCGCCTTTGTTTTCGCTACTCAGATAGTACAATTCCTCTTCTACTTAAATCCAAAATTTCAAGCTTCTAGCTCTTTTCTGTGCTTGTATAGGCCGGTTTGTGTCGGACCTGTTCGGAAACCACATTGTTGGTTTTCCCACGAGGCGGCTCAAATCATGCTGACGTATATGGTTCCATCCGTTATCACTACTGTAAAGGCCTCGTCACACATAAGCGTAAATCTCTCGACGCAGACCTGCGTTACATTGCAAAAATTAGTTTTCGTTTCTTTGATTTACTGCTGAATGTCCCAATCAATAGCTATGGTCATGTCGGGAAGTTTGCTGTTGAAAGGCGAGTAAAGCAATAAATCAAACAATAAATAACTACTTTTTACAATAAAACGCAAGTCTGCGCAAGTCTGCGCAAGTCTACGTCGAGGGACTTTCGCTAATGTTTGACGAGTCCTTAAAGCACAAAATGAACAAAAAAATCTCTGACACTGAAAATTTCACTATAGCACTTCCCCTACATTGTTGTAACATTGCAATCAGGTGAATCTCAAGATTTTTACGTAGAAAAACATTTGAGCCACCGCATAAGAAAACCAACAACAACAGGCACAAACAAAGGGACAGATCAGCTGTGCAGTAAGTGCACAGCTGATCAGCGTCTTTGTTTTCACTACACAGATAGTACCATACTTCTTCCTCTTATATTCAAAATTTCATGCTTCTAGCTCTTTTCTGTGACTATACAGCCTGGTTTGTGTCAAACTTGGTGGGAAACCACATTATTTGTTTTCTCATGACGCAGCTCAAATTATCTTCAATTACCATCAATTATCAACAAATCCTGTTTTTATCTCGTCTTGTTTACATGAAAGTAAATAGGTATCCAAATATTTCAGAACATTATGATACCTCGGCAAGAGCCCTGACGTTTTAGCTATCCAAAAAAGTATTTTGAAAATTCAAATATAATCACAAAGATTCCCAAGCATTGTGATAGTACATAGCTTAAAACGTTAACTAATCCATTTTCAGAGAACCTAGCAATACTCCGAGGTACTATTCTAATGTAATTATGTTCACAATGTTGCGGCAAACGATAACAAAACCATCAATTAAATCCTACAAAAATAGACATTCTGTGACATGGGCAAATTAATATTCTCACCATTTCTAGCAGTTCAATTTCTACCGCTGTAATACGAGGCAGTTCCATCCATAGAGTACCACAGCTTTTTGTAGTTTCATTAGCCTGTTACATATTGACTTTCGGAATGTTATCGACCGCCGACCAGCATTGGTTCACCAATTCTACTTGAAGCGCTGTTCAAACTGTTTTTCTGCTATTCCGAAGGCTTTAAACAGTGTCTAGCTGTAAATAAATGAGCCACGACGTGAGAGAACCTGTCTTCGGAGTTTTCAACCAGGTCTGACACAAACCGACCTGTACAGTCTTAGAAGTAGCTAGAAGCTTTAAATTTCGGGTTTAAGAAGAAGGGAACTTTTACTATCCATGTAGCGAAAACGAAGGCGCTGATCAGCTTCGCAGTTACTGCGCAGCTGATCTGCACCTTTGTTTTCGCATAGGCGAAATCCGGTTTTCTCATGATGCGGCTCAAATGGTAATTTTGTTTAGAGAGGAATATCCATTTGGTACATATAAAACCTATTTTGGACACATGCATACTAACAATGGCACATATTGGCATACACAGTAAAACAGTAATTATATCTAATAATTAATTGATAGTAACAATTCAGATAGGGGCCACGTCATGAGAAAAGTGTCAATTTTACATATGTAGCAAAAACAAAGATTGCACAGCTGATCAGCGCCTTTATTTCTGCTCCACAGAATGGTAAAACTCTTCTTCTTCTTTAATCCTAATTATGGAATGGTTCTAGCCTTATTCTGTGACTATACAGGCCTGTTTGTGTTCGATCTGGTTGGAAACCCCGAAGACTTATTCTAGTGACATAGCTCATATTAAGTAGGATAAAAATATATGAGCTGCGTCATGAGAAAACCAACATTTTGCATATGCGAAAACAAAGGCGCAGATCAGCTTCGCAGTAACTGAAAAGCTGATCAGCGCCTTTGTTTTTGCTACACAGAAAATACAATTGCTCTACTTTCTGTATCCAAAATTTCCAGTCTCTAGCCATCTTCTGTGCTTGTACAGCTCAGTTTGTGTCGGACATGTTCGGAAACCACATTTTTGGTTTTCTCATGACGTGGCTCATATATAAAACTGATCTGATCCCATGATATTATTACAAGTATATACACAATCAATCTGATATTCCAAAGTTTATATTAAATCAACAGGAAATGAATTCAACCTTTCAAAAATAGGTCAAGGTCAGCATACAAAATAACAGCCAACATTAAAAAGAATGGATTTACCAAATTATTTTTTTTGTTGTTATCACCCACTTTGCAGCATTACAAACATTATGGTCCTGCTGCCTAGGATAATGGCAGCCATGATGGCAGCCATGTTGGAAAATAGCAGCAAGGGGCCAGATGTTCAAAATTAATATCGTTAGTTAACCATTCGTTGAAACTTCAAATGGCAACATTACAAATATACTGTTATTTTTTCAACAAAAAATAACAGTGTATATGCTTTTGAAGTCGAAATAGCGACAGTGTTAAGCTAAGGAAGCTTTGAACAACTGGGCCCAGGTTTTTTCAAAACTTACTGCCTTGGTATTTTGGTCATTTATTTCTCTGTATCCGTTCTATTATGTCGTCTTGTTAGGATTACAATATTAGAGATTAGCTGGACCGTGTCCCGTAAGCACTATGGCATCAGGAAAACATCCATAACAAGTATACCCCCTTGAACCCCATTTTTATACAGCAAAACTGGGGTATGCAGGTGTATACCTGTTTTTCTTATTTTTGATCCAAAACTTAAATTGTGGGTACTTGTTAGAACTGCCTCGGCGAGGCGGTTCTAACGTGTACCCACAATCTATGTTTAGAGCAAAAATAAGAAAAATGTCAATTTTTTTCTTGCAAAAATTATCGATTTTTGAGCTGAAAAAAATTACTATATGGGCATGTTTTCTTAATGGGGGTTTACCAATGTTCCAAGACCTATCCTGGCCAAAAGCACCATCCATTACGACCTGTCATGTTCTGGTAATGTCAGCTGCATCAAGGTCTAACATATGTTTCTACATTCTGTCACAGTCTGCTATGGATGAAATGAGCCACCCCATGGGAAAACCAACAATCTGCATAGGCGAAAACAAAGGCGCAGATCAGCTTCGCGGTAACCGCGAAGCTGATCAGCGCCTTTGTTTTCGCTACTCGGATAGTTCAATTCCTCTTCTACTTATATCCGAAATTTCAAGCTTCTAGCTCTTTTCTGTGCTTGTACAGGCCGGTTTATGTCGTACCTGTTCGGAAACCACATTGTTGGTTTTGCCACGAGGCGGCTCAAATGTAGACAAGGTGCAATTTAAGAGCATTTTTGTGTCCCAAGTAAATTAGTAAGTAAGTACCAGAGGACCAATGGTCCTGATATCGCTCACCTGAGATTTTGTCTTTGATGAATGACCTTTGGCTAAGGCCATGCATGTTGGCCAACCTAAAATGTAAACTTGACCTCAAATACTCACATAATTATCAACACTAATAAACTGTCTGTAGCTACTAACTTTCAGATCTTTCTGGCAATATTTGACCTTTCTGTTTAAATTAACAGTTTGATAGGCCACGGTCAACCCAAAGTCATGATTTACATAAACTACGAAGGGCCAGAGCCCCAAATGCTACATACCAAGTTTCATTGAAATCGGTCCACCGATTCCAGAGAAGTTTTTACCACATACATGTATATGGGCATGGCGGCCATCTTGGTCATGTGACCTGGACCATTTATATAAACTTTGATTCCCCCTTCCTAAGGATACCACATATAAACTTGGCTTTGAATGGTGAAGTGGTTTCTGAGAAAATTAAGTTTTAAATTTAATATGTAAATGACCTTTGGCCAATATCAAGAGATGACACTGACCTTGAATACTCATAGGACTTCATTAACTCAATAAGTTGTATGTATGTACCAACTTTCATGTCACAGGCCACAAAACTTCCTGAAAAATCCAATGTTTTCCATTGAGAAGCCTATGTGACCAATATTGGCCTTGCCATAAAATGGGTCAAGGTCAACCCAAGGTCATGATTTATATAAACTATGAAGGGTCAGAGCCCCCAATGCTACATACCAAGTTTCATTGAAATCGGTTCACCGATTTCAGAGGATGATTTTTAAAGGATTTTACCACATATGGGCATGGTGTCCATCTTGGTCATGTGACCTGGACCATGTGTATAAACTTTGATTCGCCCTTCCTAAGGATACCACATATAAATTTGGATTTGATTGGTGAAGTGGTTTCTGAGAAAATTAAGTTTTAAATTTAATATGTAAATGACCTTTGGCCAATGTCAAGAGAAGACCTTGACCTTGAATACTCATAGGACTTTATCAAATCAATAAGTTATATGTATCTACCAACTTTCAGGTCACAGGCCACAAAACTTCTTGAACTAGAAAAAGTGCCTTGAGAGGCACGTATACCCCCGGCTGGTGGTCACCCAGTCCTCCTTCTCCCTCCCACAACCACCCAGCACATGTACACCCCTGACATTGAATCACAAATCCCGAACAAAAGACAGTACCCTTATCAAATACTTTATAGAAGTTTGCATTCTAAAGCACTTTGACCACAGACATGAGGGAGTGTAGTTTTTAGAGTGACATATCTTCTTTAGAGCAGTACACAGAGCTGACTTGTGTACTCCATCTAGGACTTAATCACAGACATTGAGGGTCAGGTCCTCAGTCCTAGATGGAAAATGAAAATAGAATGTCAGTCTAAATTAAAAAAAAATAATAGTAATAATAAAAGTATTGATGTCCTAGATCTTGAACTCAAGCGCCCCCTCCTCCCCTAAACCCCCCCCCCCCACGACCCCCCCCCTCCCCCGCGACAATGGACCCAACCCTATAGGGTACCTATTGTCCAAATATGAATGGCTTCTGATGATTAGCTCATGAGATATACCCCACTAGAGAAACTTTAACCAAAACTTTGACGCAAATTAAAGGTGACCTAGATTTTCAACTCTAGCCCCACCCCCGGGCATGGACCCTGAGGTCCAAAATCATAGAAACAAAGCTAACCCTATAGGGTACCTATAGTCCAAATATGATTGGTTTCTGATATATAGTTCATGAGATATACACCAATAGAGAAACTTTAACCAAAACTTTGACGCAAATTAAAGGTGACCTAGTTTTTGAACTCTAGCCCCACCCCCGGGCATGGACCCTGGGGTCCAAACTCATAGAAACAAAGCCAACCCTATAGGGTACCTATAGTCCAAATATGAATGGTTTCTGATATTTAGTTCATGAGATATACACCAGCAGAGAAACTTTAACCAAAACTTTGACATTTTAACTGAACTAACGAACCAACGAACTAACGAACTAACAAACATACGAACGGACGAACGGAAAAGCGAAAACTATATACCCGTCGACATAAATGCCGGGGGTATAAAAATCCAATGATTTAACATTTTTCCATTGTAAAGCCTATGTGACCAAAGTTGACCTATCTAAAATAGGTCAAGGTCAACCCAAGGTCATGATTTATATAAACTATGATGGGCCAGAGTCCCCAATGCTTCATACCAAGTTTCATTGAAATCGATCCACCGGTTCCAGAGAAGAATATTTTTTAAGGTTTTTACCATATATGGGCATGGCGGCCATCTTGGTCATGTGACCTAGACCATTTATACAAACTTTAGTTCCCCCTTCCTAAGGATGCTCCACATGAAGTTTGGCATAGTTTCGACAAGGGGTTTTAGAGGAGAAGATCTTTGAAAAGTGTGAACGACGACAACAACGGATGACGGAGCATGGCCATCCTATAAGCTCACCTTTTGAGCCTTCGGCTCAGGTGAGCTAAAAATACTGGTAATAAGTCCTCTGAAACATCAGGAAAACATGTCCATGAAAAGTATACCCCCCTTGAACCCCAATTTTATATTGTACGACTTGGCTGTAAAGGGGTATACATTTTTTTCTTATTTTTGGTCCATAACATAGATTGTGAGTACTCGTTAGAACCTCCTCGGTGAGGCAGTTATAATAGTGTGAACCCACAATCAATGTTTTGAGCAAAAATATTAAAATATATACTGACAGACTTTAAAAACGCAACACTCTACATCGGTTATCATTTAACTGATTTTAAGTCGAACCGAAGCATAAAATAATCATAGTATCTTGAATCCTAACACCAAAAACAATATTAACCCATAAAAATTTGTTCGCTGAATTCTTTGCTTAAGCTGCTTTCTTCAACGTTATTGAGACGTTACTTTTCTGAAGAAAACTTAACAGTGGCTACAAGAAATGGATTTTTTTGAAAGCAAAACATCTCTGGTGATAGCTACCAATTTAAAGCACAAGAAAAAACAAACTAAACATTGGTGATTTCTTTCAATGTCGTTTAAGGCGCTAACGTTATTCGCTGACATCAAACGTAAAGTGCTCAGAACACAGATGCATTCGATTACAGCATCAAACATTATGGTACTTTTAAGGTAGTCCCATGCGTATATAATGTGATCGAAAAAAGATCAATTTCTTTCAATCATATGCGTAAAACTGTTTTCTTGAAAAACGTTAAACTGACGTAATTACCACATTTTTCATGCAAATGAACGCCAGCCAACAGCATTCGTTTGTGTTTTGATTTTTCTTTCCAGAAATCATGTTGGACATTAAGAATTTTTTTCGTCCCCATTGACCCATTATGCAATTTATTTTTGTTGAATTGTGGGTAACCGTTGATTCCACGCTGTATGGCGTTAATCACGGACACTGGCATTTCGTTTTTGGTATTAAAGTAAAGCAGACTAATTGTACTTTTCAGTTCAACAGGTATTTTTCGGAAACATCCTGTAATCTGAGAGGAAGAGTCTATAATGTAAGTGTTGCGTTTTTAAAGTCCCTGAGTATATATACATCAAAATTTTTCAAATGAAAATTTCAATTTTAACAATTAGAGTAAAATATGTTTATCACATGGGCATGCTTCACCACACTCACCAGTTGACCCTAACCAGACTGCACTGTCATATGAGCTGCGATGAAGAAAACCGGTCTTCAGTCTGTACAGTCTCAGAAATTTTTTGAATAAAACAAGAGGAAAAACTGTACTATCTGTGTAGTGAAAACAAAGGTGCTGATCAGCTGTGCAGTTACTGCACAGCTGATCTGCGTCTTTGTTTTTGCACAAGCGAAGTTCCGGTTTTCTCATGACACGGATCAATACAGTAAGCAATAAGTGTTCTATCTAAACCAATATAGCCCTCAAGTGTCAATCAACCGAGAAACTTTTTTTACTCCTACACATCTAATGAATGAGCCATGTCATGAGAAAAGCAGATTTTGCCCATGCGAAAACAAAGCCGCAGATCAGCTGTGCGGTAACTGCACAGCTGATCAGCACATTTGTTTTAGCTACACAGATAGTACAATTCCTCCACTACTTATATCTTTAAGTTTCAGATCCTAGCTTTCTTCTATGGGTGTATAGGCCAGTTTTGTATTTGACATGGTCGGAAATCCCGAAAACTGATTTTTTCGCGTGATGGCTCGAATATGGTAAAATAAACCACCTTTGCCACAATTAGTAAAGATAATAAGATGTTTGCTGGACAACATTATTTGAGCCGTGTCATGAGAAAACCAACAATGTGGTTTTCAAAACCAAGCTGTATATACAAGCACAGTATACGACTTGAAGCTTGAAATTTAGTATTTAAGAACTATCTGTGTAGTGAAAACAAAGACGCTGATCAGCTGTGCAGTAACTGCGTCTGTGTTTTCTCATATGCAGATTGTTGTTTTCATGATGCGGCAGTTCATATTTTCATTAGAGCTTCATCATGAGCCTGCTTTTTTGCAAATGCAAAAACGTGGTGCAGATCAGTTGTACAGTTATTGCACAGCTGATACCCATATATACAGTTCATATAATCCTTCCTAAATCCAAAATTTGGAGACTCTAACCATCCTCTGCAGCTGTACAGCCCGGTTTGAGTAGAACCTGGTCGGAAACCTCCAATCACAGGTTTTGTGATGATGTCACTCATTAGAGCCGCATCGTGAGAAAACCGGTCTTCCGGGTTTCCGACCAGGCCTGACACAAACCGGCCTGTACAGTTACAAAAGATGGTTAGAAGCTTGAAATTTTGGATTTAGAAAGTAGAGGAAATGTACTATCCATGTAGCGAAAACAAAGGTGCTGATCAGCTTTGCAGTTACTGCGAAGCTGATCTGCACCTTTGTTTTCGCATAGGCAAAACTCTGGTTTTCTCATGACACAGCTCATTAGCCGATGACAGGTTGTTTTGTCCTGCAATTATGATTAATGATGAGGTGCCCTGTGACATATGACCCATATAATTAATATTATATGTGGCCTAATTAAAAGGAGACTACATTGCAAAAATCATAAAATGATTTACTTTACAAGAAAAACTGTCATACCACTTGGGGTTTCTGACATGGTCTAACACGCAAGGCCACAACAGTCAACACCAGTGGGGTTTGAACACAAGATATATAAGTCAAACACTCAACCACTAGGCTACAGTGCCAGTATTCAAAGATCGGCTGTGCTATAAAGGAGAATAAATTGCATCAAGGAAGTTGTGAAGATCCTGACCTGACTGCTCTATTGTGAACCATTCAAAACACCAACCAACAGAGACAACTAACGCTACTGAGAAAAACCAATGCGACTCATTAGGAAAACATGTCCATGCAATGAATACCCCCTTATTCCCTACCTTTATATAGCAAAAACTGGGGTACGCAGGTGTATACCTATTTTTTCTTAACATAGATTGTGGGTACTTGTTAGAACCGCCTCAGTGGCGGTTCTAACGAGTACCCACAATCTATGCTTTAGAGCAAAAATACAAAAAATATCAAAAATTTTCAGCTGAAACGTTTCAATTTTTAAAATCTCAAAAATCTCTGTCTATTATTGCATGGGCAAGTTTTCATAATGTGAGAAAGAATCAATATAAGACTGTATGGTGCAAAAGATGTCCCAGTCAACAATGCTTTATTTGTTTATAATCACTTTCTGGTTAGTACCCCCCAAAATAGCAAATTAATAGTGAATGTTTGGTTTGGTTCTTGCTTAACGCCCCAGTCAATTTTTCAGTCATGTCGTCATTACATCCTGGTTATTAACCAGTACTTTGGGAAGCTTGAAGTGTCTTGCTCATGGACACTACTCAGCTAAGGTAGGTATCGTACCCAGAATGTCATGCTCCAGCCTCCAGTACACTTGCACTAGGCCATCATGCTTCCCTAAACAGCAAAAGTCATCATTAACAAAGCAAAGAATCAGAAATGCTCGAACTCTTAAGGAATTCCGATGGACTGTGCCCTAGACTGATTCAAAGACATCTTTAATATGAGCCGCGTCATGAGAAAGCAGGATTTTTGCCTATGCGAAAACAAAGGCTCCGATCAGCTTCGCAGTAACTGCAAAGCTGATCAGCGCCTTTGATTTCGCTACACGGATAGTACAATTCCTCTTCTTCTTAAATCCGAAATTTCACGCTACTTGCCATCCTCTGTGGCTTTGTGTCAGACCTGATCGGAAACCTCGAAGACCGGTTTTTTTCGCGTCGGGACACATATGACTTTTTCATTCTTATCTGGCTTCTTTGTGTAATGAAGTGTAATGCCCTGATACAGTAAGATGCTGCTCTTTCATCAGGAAAACATGTCCATGAAATCTTTACCCCCTTAAACCCCACTTTCATATAGAAAAACTGGGGTTTGCAGGGGTTAACCTATTTTTCTTATTTTTGATCCAAAACAAATTTGCTGAGGCTGTTCTAACTTGTGCGCACAAAGTATGTTTTGAGCCAAAATATTGAGGAAAAAAAATATCAAAATTTTTCAAACGAAATTTTCAATTTTTGCTTCTGAAAAATATCTTTGTATCGATATTGCATGGGCAAGTTTTCGTAATGTCTTCCAGCAGACGGCCATCAACGTAATGTGACAACAGCAATCTGACTTCATGGCAAAATTCTCCTAATTCACCATTTTTGCATTATTGGCTGGTTTCCAGCTTTCAAAAATCAATATTGGAAATACAGGTACCCAAAACCACCCTGACCTCAAGGTCAGGGTGGTTTTGGTTACCTGCATTTTCAATATTGATTTTTTCTAAGCTGGAAACCAGCTGATAATGCAAAAATGGTGAATAGGTTTTTGGACCTTGTATGGTATGAGTCTCTCTGTTTTTGTTGGGTCTGGTTCTTTCACACCAAAAGTTGGGGCTCAACCAGAATTTAGGGAATCTGGGGAGGAGGGCCATTTTTTTTTCAGGGGAGAAGAGCCATTTATTTTAAGGGAGCTGGGGCAAACATGGTTGGGGTTTTAGGGAGCCAAAACTTGAGGAAAACATTTCATAGGGAGCAATGGGAAGAAAGTGCTCTATCAAGGAGTAGGGAGCGAAGACCACACTCCCCCCCCCCCTCCACCCCCAACAGGGCCTCAAACTTCATGTGAGCAAAACATTCTTTGCTGCCACATCGGCTGTGCATGGTTTGCTATTGTACAAAAAAAATAGTGGTTGCCCAAATTTTGAGGAGCGTGGTGGCATAGTGGTAGTGCGTTGGACTCCGAATCGAGAGGTCCTCAGGCGGCAACATGTTGTGTCCTTGAGCAAGACACATTAACTCCCTACAGTACTGGTAAAACCAAAGAAGCGTTGGCTCCGTCCCGACATGACTGAAAAATTGTTGACTGGGACGTTAAGCCTCAATACAAACAATTTTAGGAATTTTACTACAGTCAACCCTTATTATCTAGTGTTTCTACTGACCACAAACGATCCAAGTGCTTTAAGAATGGAATAAAATACAGATATGAATCAATGTTTCTAGAAAATAGAAGCAAACAGTATATCATTCTCAGAATTTCTCCAAGAAATATGAATGTAATGAAAGAAATTGGTTTTTGGAAGTCTGTATAAAAACAGAAAGTCATGCTTGTTTTGTCTTCATTAAAGAAAATCTGCTACATTATGTGGAAACCCACTTTTTGCATATAGTGAAAAAATGTGCAAGTTATATTAGCAGACTGATCAGAGCACTGCTATGTTGTATGTGTATCTGTATGTATTCACCATTTTCCAAACTTAAACTTTTTAAAAGCTCCAAAACTTCACAGCCGTTACATGTCGGCATGTGGCTTACTTATAATTAGTCGACATGAAAACTAGTTTTCTGGCAATATATAAATATGTACCGAAATGACATAATATGAAAATATCAGTAAATAATGTTTTCTTACAGTACTTGGGAAATCTTCCATGGATTTGAACTATTTTCTGGCATGATGAGCATATTGTCACAAAAATATATCCAAATGGTGTACAATGCTTAATTTGCTAGGTCACAATGGCTGGGTGACTTGGGGTTTAACGTCCCACCAACAGCTAAGGCAATTGTGGAGACTGGACCTAGGTTTATCGACTGCAGAAGCCTGGGGTCGAACCTGTGATCACTGGTTTACAAGACAAGTAACATAACCACTGTGCCAAAGAGGCTTCTCCATCGCTTTATGTCCCAGTCAACAATTTTTCAGATATGTCAGGCATGAGCCATTGTTTCCTGGGTTTTGACCAGTACTGTGGGGAGATTAAAAAGTTTTGTTCAAGGCCTATACGGCTGAGGTAGGTATCTAACATAGGACTAACTCAAGAGTCCTGTAATCTATCACTGTGTCACGGAGCGCCCCTGTATGAGCCCGGACGCAAGAAAACCGGTCTTTTTGGCTTTCGACCAGGTGCGACACAAACCGGCCTGTACAGTCTCAGAAAAAGGCTAGAAGCTTGAAATTTCGGATTAAAGAAGAGAATTTGTACTATCCGAGTAGCGAAAACAAAGGCACTGATCAGCTGTGCAGTTACTGCACAGCTGATCTGCACCTTTGTTTTCGCATAGGCAAAAATCTGGTTTTCTTGTGAAGCGGCACATATAATGTACACTGCTATGGGAGCCCTGCAATAAATGGCTTTTAACCCATATCCCATATACATGATATTTTATCAGCAACTGTGATCTGCAATGCTGAAAAGGTTTTCTTATCTTTTTTGTTCAATATATATTTTGGTTCTCCATCAGACCAAAAACATGGACAAAGGTCAAACTTTGTAGACTGTATCTGAACTACAATTCTAAACTTAAAAACATGCCCAGGCAATATACGGAGATTTTTAAAGTTGCAAAAATTTTCAGCAGAAAAATGTTGATGTTTTTCTTAACCGAGGCAGTTCTAACGAGAACCCACAATCAATGTTTTGGAGCAAAAATAATGAAAATAGGTATACCCTGGCCCTGTATACATATTTTTTACTATATAAAAATGGGGTATATTTTAAAGGGGGTATATATTACACAGACATGTTTTCGTGATGTCAGTAATATGTACATACCGTACATCTGAAAACATTTTTGTTATTGGAAGATGAGCTTTGAAAGCAGGTTTGAAAGAATATGTTGCACTGAGGCATTGGGAATTGCTTTCTTTTACATGAAATAACTGAATGGTCTGCATCACGGTATATCATCCACAAATGAATATTGGCATAAAACCAATGGAAAATCAGTCTGTTCTTTATCAAGCATTATCAAAGACAATGAGCCGCCTCGTGGGAAAACCAACAATCTGCATATGCGAAAACAAAGACGCAGATCAGCTTCGCGGTAACCGCGAAGCTGATCAGCGCCTTTGTTTTCGCTACTCAGATAGTACAATTCCTCTTCTACTTATAGCCAAAATTTCAAGCTTCTAGCACTTTTCTGTGCATGTACAGGTCGGTTTGTGTTGGACCTGTTCGAAAACCACATTGTTGGTTTTCCCACGAGGAGGCTCAAATGAGGGACATCATGAGGAAACCTCTTCTGCATATAAAATTGAGCCTGTGCGTGAGAAAACCAACAATTTGGGTTCCGACCAGGTCTGACACAAACAGGCCTGTACAGTCACAGGAGCAGGCAAGAAGCTTGAAATTTCAGATTTAAGAAGAAAAAGGAATATCCGTGCAGCGAAAACAAAGCTGCTGATCAGCTGTGCAGTTACTGCACAGCTGATCTGCGGCTTTGTTTTCGCCTATGCAAATTGTGTTTTTTTTATGCAGTGGCTCAAATTTAAGGAAGGAGCAAATTAGCTCCTCGTTTACTATCCAGCTGATCAATGTTTTTAGGACACTTGCATCAGGAAAACATGTGCGTGAAATAAATACCCCTCATACCCCACTTTTATATAGTAAAACTGGGGTATGCAGGGGTATACCTATTTTTTCTTATTTTTGCTCCAAAACTTAGATTGTGGGTACTCGTTGTTACAACCACCTTGCCGTGGCGGTTCTAACATGTACCCACAATCTATGTTTTGAGCAAAAAAAAAGAAAAAAATCAAAATTTTTCTACTGAAAATTTTTTTTTTTACAACTTTAAAAATCTCTGTATATTGCATGGGCATGTTTTCGTAATGTACATGGCAATACATACACTTCTATTAAAGTTAAATCAGAAATTTTAAACAGCTAGCTATAAATTCTGCGTATTTAGTTGAAGCAGTGAAATCAGAAACACAATGCACCAATGCACCGTTACCTTCTTTCCTCTGGAGAAAGTTTTTTTTTTCCTATGTAAATGGTAGTGGAACCATTTGGTGCAAAATATAGTCTGGGTAGGGGGTCCAAGATGTTAGGTTTCTGTGGTCACTTATTTTTTGTTGTTTTACAGTTGAACCTGCTGAATCAGCCACCTTTATAAGAGCTCCACCTGCATAAGAGAGCCAGTCTGAAACATTCCCAATCATTTTCACTATATTTTATCTCTGCATAAGACAGCCACCTCCACAAGACAACCAGCAGCCAGTAAAATCAATCCCAAAATGCTTATAACTCTCTATAAGACAGCCACATCATACTTGCCTTAAGTCAAATTTCCCATTTACAAGCTGTTAATTGGACAATTATTATTCATTATTGTATTTAAAACAGGTAATTAGCAGAAAAAATCAATTAAGTTAATACCCATGAGGCTTTGTATATATTTTTGTGTAACGAAGCATGAAATGATGTCAACTTATGAAACACATACAGGTAGTCCTTCCTTAGAAAGGATTTTTCTTGTGACAGTAAGAATATTTTCTACATGACAACTGCTCTGACTGAACCTTGATAAGACAGCCGCCTGTGTATAACAGCCAGCTTAGCTCACTCCCAAAGGTGGCGCTTTTATAGAGGTTTGACTGTATTTTATATTTTTATTTCTGCCATAGATGTTGCTACATATTATACATGTGGCATAGTCCAAGAGTAAAATATGTACATGTTATGCTATGGTGTGTTTTTTTTTCCTTCACCATTAATTCAGCCTCGAGTAAACCGGCCTTCAGGGTTTCCGACCATGTCTGACACAAACCAGTCTGTACAGTCACAGAAGCAGGATAGAAGCTTGAAATTTTGGGTATAAGTAGAAGAGAAATTGTACTATCTGTGTAGCGAAAATAAAGGCACTGATCAGCTGTGCAGTTACTGCACAGATGTACTGCGCCTTTGTTTTCGCAAAGGCAAAACTATAATGCCATTTTGTAAACATGTCATAGCAAAGGTCAAGCTGGTTTCGTGTTCCGTTAACTTAACAGTTATACCGGGACAATGTTGGTCACTGGAAGATGACAATAAACAATGCGGCCAATGTAAATGGAAACCGTATTAAACATGCAGTGTTGGCCAGGATTTGAAAATTATTTCTGATGCTCAGGAAAATGAAGGTATTTTTCTGAGCACTTCCCAGATTTCCATCAAGGCTATATTAACAATTTAATAGCAAGCAAAGTTTAGACACTCCTCTCCACATGTCCTTATAGGCTATGTATACATTATAGCAAGAAACAATGAGCAAAACATACATTCCTAACTGCATTGCACCCCATGCTAGGTTGATTAGAAATCTGTTAATTAATTTTCACAAGTTATGAATTACATTGCCGTTTATTCACATGTACATGCAGCTTGCAAGGTTTGTTCATGGAGAGTTGGTCATGAAGTGAACACAACTACCCTCAATCAGTTTACAACTCTTGGTTGAAGTGAACATAACTACCCTCAATCAGTTTACAACTCTTAAGTTGAAGTGAACACAACTACCCTCGATCAGTTTACATTTCTATGCTGAAGTGAACATAGCTACCCTCAATCAGTTTACAACTCCCTACCCATCTACCCTCGATCAGTTTACAACTCTATATTGAAGTGAACATAGCTACCCTCAATCAGTTTACAACTCCCTACCCATCTACCCTCGATCAGTTTACAACTCTAAGATCTACCCTCAATCAGTTTACAACTCTACGATGAAGTGAACACAACTACCCTCAATCAGTTTACAACTCTTGGTCTTGGTTGAAGTGAACATAACTACCCTCGATCAGTTTACAACTCTTGGTCTTGGTTGAAGTGAACATAACTACCTTCCATCAGTGTAAAACTCTTGGTTGAAGTGAACATAACTACCTTCCATCAGTGTAAAACTCTTGGTTGAAGTGAACATAACTACCTTCCATCAGTGTAAAACTCTTGGTTGAAGTGAACATAACTACCTTCCATCAGTGTAAAACTCTTGGTTGAAGTGAACATAACTACCTTCCATCAGTGTAAAACTCTTGGTTGAAGTGAACATAACTACCTTCCATCAGTGTAAAACTCTTGGTTGAAGTGAACATAACTACCTTCCATCAGTGTAAAACTCTTGGTTGAAGTGAACATAACTACCTTCCATCAGTGTAAAACTCTTGGTTGAAGTGAACATAACTACCTTCCATCAGTGTAAAACTCTTGGTTGAAGTGAACATAACTACCTTCCATCAGTGTAAAACTCTTGGTTGAAGTGAACATAACTACCTTCCATCAGTGTTAAACTCTTGGTTGAAGTGAACATAACTACCCTCGATCAGTTACAACTCTTGGTGGAAGTGAACGTAACTACCCTCAATCAGTTTACAACTCTTGGATGAAGTAAACATAACTATATAACCCTTGATCAGTTTACAACTCTTGGTTGAAGTAAACATAACTACCCTCAATCAGTTTACAACTCTTGGTTGAAGTAAACATAACTACCCTCAATCAGTTTACAACTCTTGGTTGAAGTGAACATAACTACCCTCCATCAGTGTAAAACTCTTGGTATATGTGAACATAACTACCCTCGATCAGTTACATATCTTGGTTGAAGTGAACATAACTACCTTTGATCAGTTACAACTCTTGGTTGAAGTAAACATACATGTAACTACCTTTGATCAATTTACACCTCTTTGTTGAAGTGAACATAACTACCCTTGATCAGCTTACAACTCCTGGTTGAAGTGAACATAACTACCCTTGATCAGCTTACAACTCTTGGTTGAAGTGAACATAACTACCTCAAACAGTTTACAACTCTTGAAGTGAACATAACTGCAGTGTACATGGTTCTTATGTAAGCGCAACTCTTACAACTTTCCCCAAAACTTTGGTTATCTAGCTGCACTGATGTTAAGTACAGAAAGGTTTCCAGGCAAAAACTGTCATACTGTATTCATTCTACTTAGTGTCCATACTCCAATAAAATTAGCGCCAAGGGCAAAATTGCACTCCACACAGCTGACACAATTGTTTGCTGCATTTACTGTCTAATCAGCTTGTCTTGTTGTATGCCTGAATAATAACCCATGAAACATCTCAAAATTTTTGAATTGTGACTTAAAACGAGCAGGCACACAATATTCTCGAGTCAACATTTAGATGAAGCCTTCTCCTCTCCCCAATTCCCAATGTCTGACTATTATGAAGAAGTTTTGTAAATAGCTTTGAGGAAGCAATTTTGAAAAACCTAATTAAGTAATCTAGTGCACTAAGTAGAGGGTATACTGTAGATTTTATTTTTACTTAAAACATATTCTCGATTTGTCATTGAAGAATGGCATTTTAATCTCTAGTTATTGAAAAGCCACCTTCGCTAAAAGCTCCCAATTTCTTTAATTGACGCATGTCTACGTCTCCGTAAGAACGCAGTGACAGGCCTGTTTAATATTGCCTTTTTTGGTAATTGAAAGTTCATTTAGAAATGAGATAGATGGAGGGAATACTATTGAAGCAGAAATCTGTTTTCCATCCAATTTTGCTTATATTTGAGCCATGTCATGAGAAAACAAACATTTTGCATAACTCTATGTAGCATGTTTTGTTATACCTGTTTTCGCTACACAGATAGTACAATTCCTCTACTTTCTAAATCAGAAATTTCCAGCCTCTTAAAATGACTTTGCCATTGATTAACATTCGCTAGGTCCCCCGGGGTTTTGAAAACTAGCGAATGTTAATGAATGGAAAATCCTATTTGATTCTTATATTAGCAGGATAAATTACCAGTTTTTGTGATCTAAACCTGATATCTCAATTTATTTGGGCTATTTCAATATTACTGAGCTCTTTAAATTTCATGCTCAGCTCAGCTGAGCATGAAAAAAGTTTAATAACCCAGAAATGCAGAAAATGTTTCTGGCAATGCTTCTGCCACAAAAAGCCATATGACCTTATAAAAACAAAGTAACTGCGAAGCTGATCAGCGCCTTTGTTTTCGCTACTCAGACTACCATTTCTCTTCTTCCTAAATCCAAAATTTCGATTTTCTAGCCATTTTCTGTAGCTGTACAGGCCTGTTTGTGTTAGACCTGGTCGGAAACCCCGAAGACCGGTTTTCTCACGTCGCGGTTTATATGAGCCACATCACAAGGTTTCCGACACCGGCCGCAGCAGTTTCAAAAGGAGGCTAGAATCTCGTAGTCACAAAAGAAGGCTAGAATCTCCAAAACTGGTATTTAAGATGAAGAGGAACTATACTATACATGAAGCAAAGACATGATCAACCATGCAGTCACTGTTAAGCAGAACTGCATCTTTTTATCAATAAGTTTTCTCATTTTCCCTTAATGTTTATTTTTGCTACATGGATAATATAATTCCTTTTCTTTCTTGATCTAAACTTTCCAGCCTCTAGCCATCTTCTGTGCTTATACAGCTCGGTTTGTGTCGGACCTGTTCGAAAAACACATTGTTGGTTTTTTCATGACATGGCTCATATGATTGATTAGTGATTCAATAAAGTGAGCCATCTCATGGGAAAACCAACAATCTGCATAGGCGAAAACAAAGGCGCAGATCAGCTTCGCGGTAACCGCGAAGCTGATCAGCGCCTTTGTTTTCGCTACACGGATAGTACAATTCCTCTACTTCCTAAATACGAAATTTCATGTTTCTAGCTGTTTTCTGTTACTGCACAGGCCAGTTTGTGTCGGAGCTGGTCGGAAACCACATTGTTGGTTTTCCCAGGAGGCGGCTCAAAGTGAAAACTTATCAGAGTAATTAATTTACTTGAGCCCCACTTAATCAAATGCCTTTAATCTAGTAAGTCATCCAGGAACACTGTGTGTGCCAATATTGGAATACCGTAAACAATCTAATAATTCAGGCAACATAATATGACAACGCCGTAAACAATCTAATAATTTAGGCAGCATGATGTGGGAACACCGTAAACAATCTAATAATTCAGGCAGCATGATATGACAACACTGTAAACCATCTAATAATTCAGGCAGCATGATATGACAACACCGTAAACAATGTAATAATTTAGGCAGCATGTGGGAACACTGTAGCATGATGTGGGAACACTGTAAACAATCTAATAATTCAAAATGCAAAATATTGGGATACCGTAAACTATCTAATAATTCTAACTTGTAAACTATCAAACTTTATTTTATACTTAGCAGTGAAATTAATGTATATCAAAAATGGGTAAAAGTGATATTTTCACTGCAGAATTGATATTGATATTTTCACTAGTGATTGATATCAGCCGATATTTTCACTGTAGAGTTTGGATTACTTCTGACGTTTCCATTCACTTGACGTCATTAAATGTGCCTCACTTCAGAAATTCAAATGCCTATAACTCCGTTATTTACGAACGAAAACATAAAGTGTGGGTATTCATTTTCTTAGTTAAAACGTAAGGAACAACGTGGTACCCAAATTATTTGTGTTTTCAAAAATTTTTGGTTTTTGCATTTTCACCGCCTGCTTTGTGAATAGGAAAATGCCCGTGTATTGTATAAAATAAAAAGAAAATTTACTTTTTATCGGTAAATACCAAATATATTTCATCTCGTGACTTGAAAACATCTAAATTTTCACTCGTGCTACGCACTCGTGGAAATTTTGATGTTTTCAACTCACTCGATGAAATATATTTGGTATTCACCTCAAAAAAGTAAATATCCTCTATATCTAATTATTAAACACCAAAATATCGGAATACTGTAAACAATCTTATTATTCAGGCAGCATGATATTGGACTACTGTAACAATCAAATAATTCAAAATCCAAAACACTGGAATACCTTAAATAATCTAATTATTCAGGCAGCATGACACTGGAATGCCGTAAACAATGTACAAATACAACCGACAGTACAACATATATCTTGTAAATAGTTTTAATGGCCCACCCCAAATGTTTTTTTCTCCCTTGACTAAATTCTAAATTTAGCCACCCACCCCACACCTGAGGTGATGATCAGAAATTGACCGACTCAGTATCAGAAGATAGATAGACATGGTACAATATTAGAATACTCTTAATAATCTAGAGAGAAGATGCCTACATATAAATCTATAAATCCTAGCTAGTAGGGGAGGGCAAAAGTTTCAAAGGATGACTATGGAGTACAAATGGAATGAGAAATATAGAAATATATTTGTTTGAGTTGATTCTTTATGTATGTTACTTTATGTATACTGTAAACTGAAGAGTTCATGTCTGTATGGCTCACCCTGGATTAGTCCGGCATGAACCCAAGATGACCGTGCAATAGCGTCTATAGAAAATGTTTTTGCAGAAATAAGTTGGTATGGGTATCCTGATTTGAAATCCGGATGATGCCAAATTGGCATCCTTGGGCAATTCAAGATGGCCGCCAAAATCCAATATGGCCGACAAAAGAAGGGTTTTTGATAGAATTTCGTACAGATATCTGATGAAATGCTAAATGCTTGCCTTAAAATTTGAGAAATAATAAAATTTAGCCCTTTTCATCAAAATGCAACAAAACGAAAATAAACAAAATCAAGATGGCCACCAAAATCCAAGATGGCCGACGAAATAAGGGCTTTTGATAGAAGTTCTTACATGCATGTGATGAAATGTTAAAAGATGGCATTTTAAGTGGAGAAAACTTCAAGTTAAGTCATTTTTGCATTAATACATGTATCCAACAAAAGCAAAATTAATAAAGATGGCCACTAAAATCCAAGATGGTCGACAAAATGTTATTTTCATATATTTCCATTAATATATGTGATGTAATGTTACAACATGGCATTGAAGGTGCAGATGTCATAAAGCTAAGATTGTTCATGAATATGTGACAAAAGCTAAAATAAAAATGGCTGCTAAAATTCAACATGGCCACCGGAAATAGATAGGATGTTTTTGGGCATATAGAAATAAAAAATCCATTTCTGTGTTTTATCAAACAAAATTCAACAAAAACTGCAAAAACGCCAATACTACCGCCATGATTTGGATTTTAGTAACCTTCGTTTAATTTTAGAATAAGCTGGTACAAATAGAAGATTATACATTAGTAATCTACTGTCAAGCAATGCTGTCTATTACAGCATTGCAAATAACTACAATGCTAGGAACAATTAAACTTTCGCCTGTATAGGTAGAACATGTTGGCAGACAGATATGGGAGAACAGGGTGAGATGGGTAGGATTGGGTTTCAGGTTGTATGACGACGAGTTAAAAGGCGGTTGGCTGTGTAGAATATGTGATAGACTAAAACATGGGTTGATGTGCCCTGCAGTGGGTTGGACAGGGGTAACAATCGATAATGTGGAAATTTAAGTAGGTTAATCTGGTATGGTTATGAATCCACTCCCTAGTCAACAAATCTTCAGTCATGTTGTGACGAAGCAACTACTCTCTGGGTGCTAATCTCAAAAGAATCATAAGCGGAAATGTTTCTTTTCCATGTAAGAGCTGCGTATGAAGCTAGCACTCGTTGTAGAAGTCAGTTTGTATCTCAAAGCAGTACAAATATGCAGTTTAGCTAACACTACCACATAGTTTATTCCGTCACCACTAATTTTAGATTCATACACAATTCTCTATTTCATCCATCCATGAACCTTTATATTCCCCGCAGATGTACACAGAGCCATCAGATGAGTCGTTTATCGTTGACACCAATTGTAATAGCTTGAAAACTCCTAACTGTCCGGTACAGCAGGAACAGGATGGGGAGGGAAAAATAAGACATATGATCTAGCTGGTAACTGAATCTGAATCTGAATAGTTTACTGGTGACACGCCAAATGACATTATTTCACCAGGGGGTTCGGATGGGTGAGAAATTAGTCCCTTGAACGCACGAGTGAAGCAAACTTGGACACACAGTCATCAGACATTTCAGCAGAGGAGATAAGTGAATCAGGGAGGTCATTCCAGTCCCTGATAGTATGTGGAAAGAAACTACTTTTGTACGCTTCTTTGCTAGCTGAAGGTATCTGAAAAGCCAAAGAGTGTTGATTTCTACAACGCCTATTCTTTGGGATAAGGTCATCTGTTGGTATTCTGGCTTTACCCTTTAGACCTTTGTATAGCAATATAAGTCTACCATCCTTCCTCCTTTTCTTAAGAGATTCCCATTTCAGTTGACCTAAAATGCCAGTCATGCTTCCAGCTTCAAAAACATAATTTCCCGTCACAAACCTTGCCGCACGATTTTGGACCTTTTCCAGTTCTTCCTGGAGGCCATGAGTGTGAGGGTCCCAAACTGAGCTTCCATATTCCAAGACCGGCCGCACCAGTCCTTTATAAGCTGCTTCTTTCACATCTGGGGGACAAGAATACAAATTTCTCCTCAAGAATCCGAGAGTTCTGTTAGCCTTTGCACAAACATTGGAAATATGAGTATTCCATTTCAAATCATTTGTGATAGTTACACCCAGGTATTTTATGCTTTCAACGTTTTCCAGTAAAGTGCCCTTAAGGATGTAATTAGCCTGTATCTTACTAGACCGTTTATTTGTCAGCTGCATCATGTTGCATTTGACGGGTTGAAATCTCATTCCCCATTTTCTAGCCCAACTGCCTAAACGATCAATGTCTCTCTGAAGTTTCAATGTATCCTCTTCATTCTTGATTTCACGATAGCAAACACAATCATCAGGAAAGAGTCTTATTTCAGACTCGATGTCTGCTGAGATGTCATTTATATACAAGTAAAACATCAAGGGGCCGAGAACGGTGCCCTGAGGGACACCCGACACAACTGGAGCCCAATCCGATTTAATACCATTTATCACTACCCTTTGTTGTCTGAAACAAAGGAAAGCATTTATCCAATTCAGTGTTGTTCCACCTATTCCATAGCTGAACTATTTGCTTTTAAGGAGTTCATGGGGAGGAGTATCGAAAGCCTTTTCAAAATCGAGTATAAAAGTGTCGACCTGGCCTTTTTGTCTAAGATTTTGGCCCAGTCATTTATCACTGTAGTCAACTGAGTTTCACAGCTATGTCATTTCCTAAATGCGTGTTGCCTGTCCGACAAGAGTTCATGTTCATCAAGATGGGCCATAATATTAGAGCATACAATATGTTCAAGAAGCTTACAAGGAATGCATGTCAAAGAAACAGGGCGGTAATTGCGGGCAAGTGACCTGTTGCCCTTCTTAAACAGGGGGCAAATATTAGCAAGAGACCATTCTTTAGGAATTTCACCTGTATCAATTGACTGCTGGAAGAGATGGGTGAACACCGGCCCTAATTCCATAGCCAGTTCCTTTAGGACTCTGGGATGAAGCTCATCAGGCCCTAAGGCTTTAGACGGGTTTAGACCTTTGAGAAGTTTGGTAACCCCTTCCTTTGTGACCACAATATCATGCATGAATGGGGCAGATCTATCCATAAGAGGGACCTGTTTGTATTCACTTTTAGTGAAAACATCCGAGAACTGACCATTAAATTCTTCCGCCTTCTCAAATTCGGATTGTGCTATTCCACTTCCATTTCTCATTCCACTTCCATTTCTGTTCACAATTATAAAATCTTTCAGGCTTTATGGAATGCAATTTTGGTACAATATGGTGAATTTAATGGGTTGTATTCGGCTGAAAACTGTCTTAGTGGAGAAGTGACTTTTATGTGTGAACATGAAAATTTAAAATGTGCCTTTGTGGCGATTTTATATAAAAAGTTGTAATAACCATGAAAAGCCAAAATGACTATTAAATCACACTGAATGCCAATGAGGAATTTCTATTGCTGGTCTGTGGGTCCCAACCCCTTAGCAATCACAAGATCGCGATCTTCTTCTTCTCCTTCCAGTGAGAACAGAAACACAGAAACCAGCACTGTTATTGAAATAAAATAAAGCTTAAATAAAACATCTTGTGAGTTTAGGGTTGTATATATTTTTCGGGTTATACCAATGCAATGAAGAATCCCAGTGATTTGGCAAGCATCAGTACTTCAAACAACTCATTCCACAGAAATTTCATTTATAGTGATATGCATTCGTAGTAGCACTCAGTAGCTGGATGTTTGGAGAGACTGACATTTTGTTACTATATATCTATCTGTAGATCTAGCATTCTGTTTTCTGTTCCGGTCTTCTGTGTTGGAACTTTGCAGGACGGTCTATCGTTGCAGTAGCACTGTTAGTTTGGACAATTTCTCACTTGCTGATGTGGTTGCTCTCGTGTTTCACTACGGGCCTTACACGGGTCTGTTATGAATAATATTCATTTTAAAGTGATGATCTTTCACAACAACCATTGCAGAAAGGCATTGAAGATAAAATAAGACTAACATGAATTGGTAACTGTTCACTATGATAACTAGTATGTTTTGGCGTTCTTGCAACTGCATATCCACACTGTCGACTTTCTCCACCAATCTCCCCCAAGTTTGGGGTTCTGGAAATCCCACTGATTTTCACTTTATCTCAACAGCTCTTGCAGTTTAATTAGCCCCAGTTTAAACCTACTTATAAGACAGGTAGTATTACAACCAGCCTGATGCTCTATGCTATATTTAGGCATCTTTTTCCCCAGATACAATATGTTGATGACTATCTGAGGTAGTGGAAAGACAGTATACATCTTTTTTCTTCTTCTTTTTTTCGGGATTTGTATGTGAAACCACTACAACAAGGATGTAACAGCATAATTGAACATGTACATGTATCTAAAATGGTATATCTGTGGGTAACTCACGAATCGTGAACAATACCCCTGAGCAACCTCGGCATCCAACAATCAAAAGTGTTTTGCTAAAATGGCAGTGGCTTGTTTCACAATATGCAAAATTCTGTTACTATAAAATATAAAAATATTAACACAAATGTATGATTATCTCCCTTTATTTGTCATTTAGGGATACATCAAATTGATATGTAGTAATATTATGTTCAAGGCTGTATATGATTTAATTTCAATTTTTTGTGACCTTGGGCGTAATTCATTAACAACAGGAGTGTATTTTGGGTTACTTTCATTTAAATAAACTATTTTGGCCGCCATCTTGGATGCCATCTTGTATCTAAAAACCTGTCCAATGGTGAAATGATGCATATCATTTATTTTCACAATTTTCTGACCATAAAAGAGCAATTTAGAAATAATACGAGTGTTACATGGGTCGATTTTAGTTAAATAACACGTTAGGGCGCCATCTTGGACGCCATCTTGTATCTAACAAGCTGCCTTCATATACTTTAATTTCACAATTAACTGACCATGATAGAGCAATTTAGAAATAATACGAGGTTTATATGGGTCTATTTCATGTAAAGAACACGTTTGGCCGCCATCTTGGACGCCATCTTGATTTCAGCGAGTTGCCCAAGGATGCCAGAGTGGCATCACTTGGTTTTGTAATGTACTATGTATTCTCTTTCAAAAAATGCAAAAACATTTTCTATAGACGGTATTGCACGCTTTGGCTGATATTCTAAGTTTCTGTGCCGGACTAGATGCTGCAGTGTGGATCAAAGAATTATTAAATTAAACCTTGTGCATTTCTTAAACCTCCAAAAATAAATCTAAATTAAAACAGTGTTTTCTGAGGAAAACTATGTCCCCCCAACCGTTTAGTAATTGAAGTGTAGCTACCTTGTGATATGAAGTTTTTCTAGGGAAGACACCATGTAAGGTCTGATAGTTTAAACTTGTTTTGGACCCTGTCTAAAATTGGGTCACAATCACCAAATTCTTATTAACTCTGAACCTCCTCACAACAATGCTTCTGAGCAAGTTTGGTCAAAATCCATCAATTATTAGTTTACAAGATATCGTATCGGAAAAACTAATTTCAACAGTTTTTATGGACCCGTGACCTTGGAAATTAGGTCAAGGTCATCAAAATCTAATCAACTTTGAGCCTCCTCCAAACAATGCTTCTGTGCAAGTTTGGTCAAAATCCATCAATTGGTTTACAAGATATTGCAGTGAAAAGACTAATTTCAACATTTTTTTATCGACTCGTGACCTTGAAAATTAGGTCAAGGTCACCAAAATCTAACCAACTCTGAGCCTTCTCGCAACAATGCTTCTGTGCAAGTTTGGTCAAAATCCATCAATTGGTTTACAAGTTATCGCGTTGGAAAGATTAATTTCAACATTTTTTATGGACTCGTGACCTTGAAAATTAGGTCAAGATCACCAAAATCTAATCAACTCTGAGCCTCCTCCCAACAATGCTTCTGTGCAAGTTTGGTCAAAATCCGTCAATTGATTTACAAGATACTGCGTTGGAAAGACTAATTTCAACATTTTTTATTGACTTGTGACCTTGAAAATTAGGTCAAGGTCACCAAAATCTAGCCGACTCTGCGCCTTCTCGCAACAATGCTTCTGTACAAGTTTGGTCAAAATCCATCCATTCGTTTACAAGTCATCGCGTTGGAAAGACTAATTTCAACATTTTTTATGGACTCGTGACCTTGATTATTAGGTCAAGGTCACCAAAATATAATCAACTCTGAGCCTCCTCCCAACAATGCTTCTGTGCAAGTTTGGTCAAAATCCATCGATTGGTTTACAAGATACTGCATTGGAAAGACTAATTTCAACATTTTTTATGGACTCGTGACCTTGAAAATTAGATCAAGGTCACCAAAATCTAATCAACTCTGAGCCTTCTTGCAACAATGCTTCTGTGCAAGTTTGGTCAAAATCCATCTATTGGTTTACAAGTTATCGCGTTGGAAAGACTAATTTCAACATTTTTTATGGACTCGTGACCTTGAAAATTAGGTCAAGGTCACCAAAATCTAATCAACTCTGAGCCTCCTCCCAACAATGCTTCTGTGCAAGTTTGGTCAAAATCCATCAATAGGTTTACAAGATATTGCATTGGAAAGACTAATTTCAACAGTTTTTATGGACTTGTGACCTTGAAAATTAGGTCAAGGTCACCAAAATCTAGCCGACTCTGCGCCTTCTCGCAACAATGCTTCTGTACAAGTTTGGTCAAAATCCATCCATTCGTTTACAAGTTATCCCGTTGGAAAGACTAATTTCAACATTTTTTATGGACTCGTGACCTTGATTATTAGGTCAAGGTCACCAAAATATAATCAACTCTGAGCCTCTTCCCAACAATGCTTCTGTGCAAGTTTGGTCAAAATCCATCGATTGGTTTACAAGATACTGCATTGGAAAGACTAATTTCAACATTTTTTATGGACTCGTGACCTTGAAAATTAGATCAAGGTCACCAAAATCTAATCAACTCTGAGCCTTCTTGCAACAATGCTTCTGTGCAAGTTTGGTCAAAATCCATCTATTGGTTTACAAGTTATCGCGTTGGAAAGACTAATTTCAACATTTTTTATGGACTCGTGACCTTGAAAATTAGGTCAAGGTCACCAAAATCTAATCACCTCTGAGCCTCCTCCAAACAATGCTTCTGTGCAATTTTGGTCAAAATCCATCAATAGGTTTACAAGATATTGCATTGGAAAGACTAATTTCAACAGTTTTTATGGACTTGTGACCTTGAAAATTAGGTCAAGGTCACCAAAATCTAGCCGACTCTGCGCCTTCTCGCAACAATGCTTCTGTACAAGTTTGGTCAAAATCCATCCATTAGTTTACAAGTAATCGCGTTGGAAAGACTAATTTCAACATTTTTTATGGACTCGTGACCTTGATTATTAGGTCAAGGTCACCAAAATATAATCAACTCTGAGCCTCCTCCCAACAATGCTTCTGTGCAAGTTTGGTCAAAATCCATCGATTGGTTTACAAGATACTGCATTGGAAAGACTAATTTCAACATTTTTTATGGACTCGTGACCTTGAAAATTAGGTCAAGGTCACCAAAATATAATCAACTCTGAGCCTTCTTGCAACAATGCTTCTGTGCAAGTTTGGTCAAAATCCATCAATAGGTTAACAAGATATTGCATTGGAAAGACTAATTTCAACAGTTTTTATGGACTCGTGACCTTGAAAATTAGGTCAAGGTCACCAAAATCTAATCAACTCTGAGCCTCCTCCCAACAATGCTCTTGTGCAAGTTTGCTCAAAATCCATTCATTTGTTCAGAAGATATCGCGTCAGAAAACCTAATTTGATCAGTTTTCATGGGCTGGTGACCTTGAAAATGAGGTCAAGGTCACCAAAATCTAATCAACTCTTTCCCCCCTCCCAACCATGTATCTATGCAAGTTTGGTCAAAATCCATCCACTGGTTCAAAAGATATCGCGTAAGAAAGAAGCTACGCGGACGCGGACGCCGACGCGGACGCCGACGCCGACGCCGACGCCGACGCCGACGGGAACCGCACCAAAAACAATATGTCCCCCACCTTCGGTTGGGGGGACATAATAACCAGTTCCACAATTAGCAGCAAATATGATGCAGCTTGTGCATTTCATGACGATAACACATAGGTGTAACTAGAAAATTTCAATTTATACCCACCAAGGGCAAAAAAGCTAAATTTGTATCGAAAATTGACAAAAAAACGCCATAATTTTAGCTACTTTTAACTTTTTACATTACGCACTTGCGTACTGTGCGGTACGCCTATGATAACACTCCTATGCAATATACAGATTGAGAATTATCAATAGAAAGTTTTTTTTATATTTTTCTTTTTTTTTTTTGCTAAAAACATAGATTGTGGGTACATGTTAGAACAGCCAGGTCGAGGCGGTTCTAAAGAGTACCCACAATCTATGTTTTCGAGAAAAACAAAAACACAAGAAAAATAGATGTACCCCTGCAAACCCCAGTTTTACTATGTAAAAGTGGGGTATAAGGGGGTATTTATTGCAGGGACATGTTTTCCCAATGGTATCCCAATGGTATATCTTATTATCAAACACTGTGCAATCATTGCAATACATTTAATGCAATATAAATTTGTCATTAACTCATTTAAGCCTGGCGTCCCTTTTATGGGACATAGGCACACAAAATAGCCCCAGATGGGACGCCGCAGAACGCGGCGTCCCATCTGGGGCTATTCTGTTTGCTCAGAGAATTTTCATCAAAAAATTGGATAAAATTTAAAAATCACTCCTGACGCCCCTATATATGAAAGTGGACTCACCCAAATGATAACGATGGGAAAATCCATTCGTCAAATATGGGTTAAAGTAGCTTTATTATTGGTAGATATCCCAGTTTGAAGTCAGTGGAGCAATAAAACAATATTGAGCCTTCTCATGAGAAAACCAGCAATATGTTTTTTTCCACCAGGTCTGATACAAATAGGCCTGTACATGCACAGAAGAAGGCTAAAAGCTTGAAACTTCTGATTAAAGAAGAAGTGGTATTCCACTATCTGTGTAGTGAAAAAAGACACTGATCAACTATTCAGTTACTGCACAGCTGCTGGTCTGCGACTTTGTTTTCGCCTATGAATTGTTGGTGTTCTTATGCAGTGCCTCTATTGCATATGCAGCTGTGACAACCCCAAGACATAGTGCATTCAGATGTAATAAAATGGATTTTATGTTTTATTACAAAATTTATGAAAATCACGAGCATAAAATTCACTTTATGTACATTATTATTAAAGTTTATCTCAATATGTAAATTTTATATGAAAGTGATGTGGTTTGAAATATAACATAGTCATAATATTTTGTTCACAAAAAAAAAACCCATCTTCTTTAAAAAATGATAATTTTAAAGCTCTCGCCATGGTCTGTGGCTGTATAGCTATATTTGTCTGACCTGAACCCAAGGTTAAAAAACATTTTTGATTTTCAAATCCACAGAGCATGAAATATTACATACATGTACAAGTTTAAAATATATAGCCAAAATCCATATAATAAATGCCTCTATCATGGCCTGAATCGAACAAATCAATCATTTATTCTGCTCATTCGTGTTAAATGTCCAACACCTGCACATTTCAAAACAGAAGACAAGGAAACTTCATGCTCAGCTGAGATTGAGCATGAAAATTTTATAACCAGGACCCAAGGTTATAAAACTTTTTTCATGCTCAACTCAGCTTAGACTAAAATTTATCCAGCTCAAAAATGTTAAAATGCCAACATTTTAACATTTATGAGCAGGATAAATTACTAGTGTTTGAGTATTGAACCTGAATTTTCCACTAATTTTGACTATTTCAACATTTATGAGCAGTTGAAATTTCATGCTCAGCTGAGATTGAGCATGAAAAAGTTTATAACCAGATCAGAAACCCCAAAACATATCTTCTCAAACCGCGGCTCATATAGCATCTCTTGATCTCAATTGACTTTGTGCTTTATCTACAGGAGCACTGATTTTATATATCTGTAATAAGTTAGCATTCTTTAGAATCTTCTGAGATAATATTTATTCCCAAGAATACACAAAGCAAATGATCAGTTGCATATGGTATTCATAATGCACTGATCTGGTACCAACTTATCCTAAAATTTAACAAGTTAATTAACCAAAGTGATTAATGAATAAAAATGAAAAGAGATTTAATAAGCTGCAAAGCGAGAAAACTGCTCTTCAGGGTTTCAGACCAGGCCTGACATAAACTGGCCTGTACAGTCTCAGAAGAAGGCTAGAAGCTTGAATGTTTGGGTATAAGCAGAGGAGGAATGGTACTATCTGTGTAGCGAAAACAAACACGCCGATCAGCTTCGCAGTTACTGCGAAGCTGATCTGCGCTTTTGTTTTCGCCTAGGCGAAAATCTGGTTTTCTCACGACACGGCTCAAAATGATTTAATCCATGGCTAAAAATTGCATCCAAAATGTACATGTACAAGTACTGTACCAGTAGCTTTAAAATTGTATATAGTCCATAATTTGTTAAATGAGCCCCCGCATGAGAAAACCAACAATTTGCATGGGCGAAAACAAAGGCGCAGATCAGCTTCGCGATCAGCGCCTTTGTTTTCGCTATAGGGATAGTACAATTCTTCTTCTTAAATCCATGATTTCAAGCTTCTAGCCTTCTTCTGTGACTGTATAGCCCTGTTTGTGTCGGACCTTTCGGAACCTAAATTGTTGATTTTCTCGCGCACAGGCTGAAATAACTGCACCTTTACCAGCATGCTATGCTCTCCAACTAAGTTTGGGTAATGCACAAGAAATTATGCTGCAGTATGTTTAAGTTTTGATTGTCCTGTCATTTTAATATGTATGGTATAAACCAAGAATAATTCTCCTGCACTGTGGGGACAATACCAAGGTAAAACCCTACCATCCCATTCATTTTCACAGCTATCCCCCACCCTCCACCTGCCTTCTGTGCTATGGTTACAAATGACAGGTCCATTATTTGTTGTCCACACCTTAAGATTAAAGAGTTATCAGGAAGCAAACAACATGGCACACATTTTTGGTGCACATGACATATCAAAAACATTTTACAGCATAGCCATAGCTTATGCATGAAATAAAAATAGCAATGTTTCAGCTTACATGTCGAGGAGAGATCAGGGTCCCTAGGTCGGAAAATCGTTTTAATCTTTGTGACTTTTTTTTTTTTGCTGAAAACGGTAGGCAAAAATGCACTAGTTAACATCACTCAATAACACATGATAAGTACTGGAAATAGGCATGCAAATTAAGTTAAAAACCATTAGGAAACTAAAGTAAGTGAGTTTTCAATAGTATTTATTTTTTTCAGTCGTAGAAGTTTTAAATCATTCATGTGAAACTAGTCTGAGTAGTTTCCATTTAAAAGTGTGAGAGAAGACAGGCATGAAAAATCTTTTTATTTTATGTTTGATATGGCATTAAAAACTTCAGGGTAGACGCAAAAAAATCAGATTCAGTCGGGTTAGTGGAAACAGCTAATATATATTTCATCTGCTCATTTACACCTTTCCACCCACCATTCAAATCTTAATTAAGCCCAAATTAGGCAATGTACACAAACATACCAGCTATTTATTTTTCCAATTTAATTTTCATTTCTTTGCATGTATACACTGGTGCTTTTAAATTATGCTACATGTTTAGTGTTTTAAAGATAAGAAAATTTATTTAACAATGGCATGACAGTATATAACAAAGGTTTCTTTTTTTCTGCTGTGTTACTGAGTTGATCTATTTCTGACCATTATAACTAAGGAAGCTGAGGCCAGTGAACAACTGCCCTGCTTTGGCTCCAACCAGGGACTCCAACTGATGCTTTATATCCAAGTCAACAGCAATGTTCATGACGGGACAATGCCTTCGTTTTATGGGACTTTTACCCTACTTTAGGGTGTCATGACACTGAAAATGTGCTTCATAAATATAACCACCATATCAAACCAATCAGCAGATATTAATATAATGTTATTAATCAAGTTAGTTCGTATTGGACCTGTTACAGGTCCGAGGTTAGCTGTATTGGACCGAGGCCGGAGGCCGAGGTCCAGTACAGCTGACCGAGGACCTGTAACTGGTCCAATACGAAATAACTTGATTAATGAGTTTTTTATTAATTAACTGTCAAAAGTCCATATCGGTCCATATCATCCTCTATCACATCAAACATATCTTCGCCATTCTTAGTGCCCATGTCTGACATTCTTTTCAAAGATGTTGACATTATTTTTGTTTGTTTGTTCACTATTTTACTGATCGGCTGAATCGCCGCCATTGTTTTTGTTTTCTCTCAACTCATTCAACGCGGCAAGTGGCCTTGCACATGAATTTTGACCAATCAGATGTAGGGATTTCCATATAGATAGCAGGTCAATCCGTATAGATACAAGGTCAACCGTATTAGTGCGAGGTCAGCTGTATTAGGTCGAGGTGAAATCCAGTATAGACTATACGAAAAAAAGAAATGTCACCAGTATCACACAGACCAAATTCTCAGTATAAGTACTATATACTAATAAGTTAATTAATAAAGGCTTATACGGTTGGCCCAAACTGCCAAAAACCACTTTGCCAGTATGCATCTTTAACAGTGCTTTAACAGTGTTTAAATAATGTGACAAATATAACGGCTAGAACAACTGTTTAAAGAATTCAAAATACTATTCGAGGGCCATATGAACCAGAACAATCAAATAGTAGATTTGCTTTTAAAAAAGCCTTACTTGTTCAGATGCACAGCTGGTCGTCCCAATTAGCTCGAAAATCAGGCTACGAGGTTCATTGCATGTGATGAATATCTTGAGCATGGTGTCAAACAGTCAAAAACGAAAACATACCATCAAATAAATCTGTTGAGTACAGTGTATCTGTTGCTTATAATCGCAGGAAAAGTCGACTTTCGCTAATTAGGTTCGATTTGACATCTCCATACACTCTTACTTCCGACTTGCCAATACACTAATTGCGCATGCGTACACATCCTCCCACGCACTCGGTTGCCTAAAATAACTGTAAACCACAGAGGTACTAAGAGGGGGTAATGTAAATAAATTTGAGGTACCTTTAGGGTAACAGGAGTTTTGGTGAGCATATATCCGGGGGGGGGGGGGGGGGGGGGGGGGCACTCCCTGGTAAGTAGTGTACCGATGCGTGATCAAAAAAACGATGAGAAAGGGTACTTTTTTTCAAGAAGGGCAGTGCGCAGCGCTGACATCATTTAGGGTAGGCAAAATGTCGTTTTTGTGGAAAAAGGGTATGTTTTTTACAATTCTGCTAAAACGCTGTGAAAAGGGGTGGACCGAGGCGTCCTTGGCCGATATGTTTTGGGCCGAAATGACTAAAATGTCTAAAACCTAAGGGATAAGATATGATTTTCCCTTTCTGTTCAACAATGTGTGTTGCTTCAATAGGAATTATTGTTTCTGCTAATTGAGTAGTTCATACAAATAAAAATGGTTTGTATTAAATCTTGTCTTTTGTACCCTGCTCTCCATAATGCTTGCTATATGTAAGTGCTTGGTATTTATCTACTATATCAAGATTTATTTCAAGTATGTATAGAAGCCTAGTGGTGTAGTGGGAAAGCTGCTTGCCTTGTAAACCAGGGGTCAATTCCAGGCTTCTCCAGTTTTTCGTACAAGACTTAAACTAATTTCCTATCGCCATATTACCTTAGCTGTTTAGTGGGACAAAACACAAAATTAACCAACCAACCATTATTTCATATATATTTGTGTCAATTTTCTGTGTACATTTGAACAAATTCAGATGCTGAGGGCAAAGCTTGAAAGCCCTGAAACAATTTAAACCCCCAATACTTTATTACTGACAGTTCCAAGGCGATACTTCCTCTGTGGTTAGTCTGTTTCTCGTTTCAGTGATGACAATTTCTTTTGTATGTGCATTTTAAGGTTTACCATCTTTTCTTATTGTACCTGTATGTTGCCTATTTGTAACTTTAGCTATTTCATGTGTTGATTGCATGACCAAATGTTTGTTTATGATCATATCAGTTCCACATTTTTAAGCATTTTAACCCAACAGAGCCAAAGTCTCAAAGGTGATCTTATAGGATAGGCAGGTACCCGTTACTGTAGTCTGTCTATATTTTAAAATTACTTCTCTGAAGCCATCAGGCAGATTGTTTGCATATTACACATATAGCATCTTCACGTGGTTATAAAAGAATTATTGCATTCCAGTGTTTTAGTTGACTACAGTGGAAAGGGGTACTTTTTGACGGGACACAGTGGAAAGGATCACATTTTAAAGCAAACACAGTGAAAAGGGGGGTCAAATTTTAAATGTCGATCACACTGTTTAGGGTATGTTCAACAATCCTTTGATCACGCATCGGTACACTGCTTACCAGGGAGTGCCCTCCCCGGGGCATATATATGCATATTAGAATAAGAATAGTTTATATGCATTTGCTAAACAAAAATAGACACCATTGATTGATTGATTGATTGATTGATTGATTGATTGATTGACGGGGTGAGTGAGGTGAGGATCAGAAATTGATCGACTCAGTAACTGCCTACGAAAGAAAAATACTATAACATGTATTTTACACCATGTTATAAGAAAAGGGCGTCACAAATACGTTTCAGAATCAAAATGGTTTACTGGAGTGTAGACTCGCACACTCAGCTGATGAGTACAATCTTCATGGAGCGAAACGTCTCTTCACCATTCCGAATGTACTTTCAGCCAACGAAGAGATATGGAACATATGTGTAATAAAGCGGAGTGAGATCTCGCAACTAACTGGAGTGGTGTCAGATGAAACGCCAAATTGACAATTTATCAACAATTTCAGCTTTCATCAGGAAAATATGCCCGTGAAATGTGTACCCCCTCATATATAACAAAACTGTGTTATGCAGGGGTATACCTATTTTTCTTATTTTTGCTCCAAAACATAGATTGTGGGTACTCGTCAGAACCGCCTCGCCAAGGCGGTTCTAACGTGTACCCACAATCTATGTTTTGAGCAAAAATAAGAAAAATAGCAAACATTTTCTACTGATTTTTTTTTATTTTTTTACAACTTTAACAATTTCTATATATTGTATGGGCATGTTTTCGTAATGAAGTTCGCCACGACATGTCTGATCTTAAAATGTAATTCAAATCTGATTTCCCCCATGAATTTCGAATTGTTACTGGTTGTATGCCAAACGGTCAATTAAGTGCAGACTTGGCCACTTGCTGAAAATATTCAAGAAAAGAGATTGCTTCTCAAATAGAGTGCTTGATGGATGGAATGTACTACCAGACTAATTTGTAACGACACCCTCCCTTAACACGTTTAAGAGCCGTCTTAACAAACACTGGGAAAATCAGCCCTACAAATTTGAGGCCGCCTGCTACATGACAAACCAAGTAACAGAGGGAGAATAACCATCAAGAAGCGTCTATAATAGTCATGAAGACTTGGTTGACGTCGAGGTCCAGTAAGTCCTGTAAGTCTAAGCCCACCTAGCTAGGAACGAGATCGATGCATGAGGCATCTCATTTATCGAACCCAAATATAGACTCGAGGGTGGAATATATAACCTCTGTGCACATAGTTTCTAATTTTAAATCTCTATCTTCAAAAATAATAATTGCATCTTTTAATTAAATTCATTTTAAATTTACAATCATTCTCTCATTTGAAATCCACTAAAGTCATACTTGCTTTTGATCATTCAGATATACTAGTAATTAATAAATTTTCTTTCTTTCTTTCTTTTATTTTATTTTCTTTCATGTATATAGCTGGTTCAATGTGTGCCTGCATGTCAGTGAGTATGCGGATGGGGTATGTATCGAAATGCTGAAAGAAACCTTAATGACTATTTTGCCATATCTAAAAGTTTTATTTAATGACATTTTCAATAGTGGGATCTATCCAGAAGACTGGGGGGGGAAGTATTCTTTGCCCAATATATAAAAATGGGAACAAAACGTCACCGGAAAATTATAGAGGGATTTCGTTGATTAGTAGTTTATGTAAAATTTTTAACGGTATTCTAACGAAAAGATTACAAAGTTGGTGTGAAGACAACCAGGTTATTGACGAATCACAAGCTGGATTTCGAAAAAAATATTCGACAATTGATAATATTTTCTCATTGCAGTCAGTAGTCCAGAAATATTTAAGCAGAGAAGGAGGTCGTTTTTACTGTATTTTTATCGATTTTCGTCGAGCTTTCGATAGCATAAACCATGAAAAACTATGGGATTCACTTAAACGGAAAGGCATAAATTCGGAAGGCAAATTTATAAAGATTTTTCAATCTATGCATCGAAAATTAAAGTCATGTGTTAAAGTAAATGAAGGCTTGACTGAGTATTTTGAATGTAATATAGGTACCCGGCAAGGGTGTATAAGTTCACCGATAATATTTAGTCTTTTTATCAATGACCTTGTGTCATTTTTAAGGTCAGAATGCGAAAATGGTGTTTTTATTTCAAATGAGATTGAAGATGTCCTAGCTTTGATGTTTGCAGATGATGTTTCCAGCTTTGCTGATAGTGTTGCAAGATTACAAAAACAGATTAATTTAATTGAGAAGTTTTGTAAGTCTGTTGGTATGAGTCTGACCTTAAGCAAAACTAAAATTATTGTTTTTCGAAATGGGGGAATTCTCAAAGAAACAGAAAAATGACTGTATAACGGTCAGAAAATTGAAGTAGTGTCTTTCTACAAATATTTGGGTGTTTACTTTACTCCTAAATTAATATGGACTAGAACCAAAGATTTACTATCTCACCAAGCGAAAAAGGCAGCGCATAGTATTTTTAGATATCAGAAATCGTTTGGACGTTTTACACCGAATGATGCATTTAAATTATTCGATACGATGGTTAAGCCAATTGCTTGTTATGGTGCCGAAATATGGGGCTATACATATAGTGAAGAGATTGAAAAAATTCAGCTTAATTTTTGTAAACAATATATTGGGTTAAATAGCAATACTATGGATAGTTTTGTACTTGGTGAAAGCGACAGATATTGCATGGCTGTTTCGTACATGACGCAATGTATAAAATATTGGACCAAACTTCTTCAAATGCATATAAATAGGTACCCTTATCAATGCTACAAAATGCTTCGTTCGCTAGACGAAGCTGGTCGTGTTACATGGGCCACGCATATACGTACTCTTTTATTTGAACATGGTTTCGGTTATGTATGGATATCAAACACAATAGGGGATGCAAATCAATTTATTGACATTTTTACAAAACGTATTAAAGATATATCTATTCAGAATTGGAGAAGTAGATTAGATAGTTCCTCAAAAGCTGAGCATTATAAGCACTTCAAGTCTCTGTTGGACATTGAAAAATACTTATTCACAGATTTGAGTTATATAGCCAGAAAAACGTTAGCAAACTTTCGTTGTTCAGGTCATAAACTTATGATCGAAAAAGGTAGGCATACAGACGTTGGAAGAGAATTCAGGTTTTGCCCTTTTTTGTCTAGGGCGTTATGTTTATACGGTAGAGGACGAGTTTCATTTTTTATGCTATGTCCAGCTTATGAGGAATTAAGAAACCAGTACTTCCCTCAACATTGGAGGCAACATATAACCGTACAACATTTCTATAACATTATGAAATTACAAACTGAACTGGAAATACATATAGTGTCAAAATTCTTGATTAGTGCCTTTTCGTTAAGAAATACCTTTCATCAACTCTAATTTTATGGTAAAAACGTATTTACTGAATTATTAATATAGGATATCACTTGTATATCTGTTTGTAAATGATATGTATTGTGGGCTAATGGCCTTCTATTACGGAATAAACTTTTGTCATTTGTCATTGTCATTGTCATAACGACGTGTTCACCCTATAGCCCTTTATGGTCTGCATTTCTCTTAAACTTAATGTTCGTGATATCATTAAGACATCTGAATCTGAATAGTTTACTGGTGACACGCCAAATGACATTATTTCACCAGGGGGTTCGGATGGGGGAGAAATTAGTCCCTTAAACGCACGAGTGAAGCGAGCTTGGACACACAGTCATCAGACATTTCAGCAGATGAGATAAGTGAATCAGGGAGGTCATTCCAGTCCCTGATAGTCTGTGGAAAGAAACTACTTTTGTACGCTTCTTTGCTAGCTGAAAGTATCTGAAAAGCCAAAGAGTGTTGATTTCTACAACGCCTATTCTTTGGGATAAGGTCATCTGTTGGTATTCTGGCTTTACCCTTTAGATCTTTGTATAGCAATATAAGTCTACTACCCTTCCTCCTTTTCTTAAGAGATTCCCATTTCAGTTGACCTAAAATGCCAGTCATGCTCCCAGTTTCAAAAACATAATTTCCCGTCACAAACCTTGCCGCACGATTTTGGACCTTTTCCAGTTCTTCCTGTGAGGGTCCCAAACTGAGCATCCATATTCCAAGACCGGCCGCACCAGTCCTTTATAAGCTGCTTTTTTCACATCTGGGGGACAAGAATACAAATTTCTCCTCAAGAATCCGAGAGTTCTGTTAGCCTTTGTACAAACATTGGAAATATGAGTATTCCATTTCAAATCATTTGTGATAGTTACACCTAGGTATTTTATGCTTTCAACGTTTTCCAGTGCAGTGCCCTTAATAGTGTAGTTAGCCTGTATCTTACTAGACCGTTTATTTGTCAGCTGCATCATGTTGATTTGACGGGTTGAAATCTCATTCCCCATTTCCTAGCCCAACTGCCTAAACGATCAATGTCTCTCTGAAGTTTCAATGTATCCTCTTCTTTCTTGATTTCACGATAGCAAACACAATCATCAGCAAAGAGTCTTATTTCAGACTCAATGTCTGCTGAGACATCGTGCTCCACGCAAAAATTGACCTAAAATTACACCTTCGTACATAAACCGGATGTCCAATTTCATACTGACCGCTTTGAATTTTCACAGTAAGTAGTACAAGTGCTATAATCAAAATCTTTGCCGAATTTCAAGCAATTCAAATCGCTTGTGACAAAACTGTGACAATTTTGGTCTGTATTTTTGTGTTGTTTTATTTACCTCTCTGGTAACCCTTACTTAAGGTGTTTACATGATCACTGTCGGGAAACAAACTCCTGTATGCTATCATTTGTGTACACAACGGTGACGTCACACGTAATTTTAACGTTTCGTACTGAACCTAAGTTCGAAAAAATTGTGGTGCCGTTTGCGTGCGTCATTTGTGAAAAGTTTTAGATATCATATCATATGCGGTGCACGTTATTGAATGTATAACTGTAGGAAATTTCACATATCTTCATCTGGTCCCTGAGAACACTTCGGAAATTTCAAAGTTCCGAAGTGTTCAAAATGTTGACAAATATTTCAAATAAAGAAAATGTTGCTAAACAGTGCTTATACTATGCTGCATATGATAGGTTATGTGTAAAACATGTTTCTTTAATATGAATATAGCTTCGCGTGATTTCCGAAATCATGTGCAGTACGAACACGCTCTCTAACGTATGACTTATACACAAATGATAGCATACACGGACTTTGTTTCCCGACACTGTGATACATGTGAGTTCACAATTTTATTGACACATGTCTTTTTATCAGATAGACACAATTTAACCTGAATGTCAGAAAAAGTAACTATTTCTTCTTTTCTCTGGATGAGTAATATAATTTTTAGTTATTCAAACTACAGCCAGAATACATTCTATTCTAACACACCTCGCTTATATAGCCAGCCAATGGTTAAACAACGTGTTATATTGTGCAACAATTTCACAGGACGAATAAGCGTGACGTTATTTTGCGCCGTTTTGACGCCATTTTGATCAAATTATGACTTCAGCTATCCCATAAGTCACGTTTCCTTGACGTTAGACGGTGTAACGTCATTTCAACACGTATAATAATAATAATAATAATAATAATAATAATAATAATAATAATAATAATAATAATAGAAATAATAATAATATTATTATTATTATTATTATTATTATTATTATTATTATTATTATTATTTATACTGATTATAGTTTTTTTTCCGAAATAAAAATATTTCTCTGGGGTATGGATATTGTCGTGAATAATAATTTTCGGGGTCTCTTCGAGTTCCCTACAGTATAAGTACCTGATTGTCAATTTAGTTTTTCCCCACTTCGGTTTTTGGTGTGGGAATTTCTTTCTTGTTGCGCCATTTCCTGATCATTGTCTGCTTTTACCATATGTTCCGTATCTGTTCTGGCCTCCTCTGTATCAGAAACAGCGTTGTGTTCTCAGTCCGAGGATCCCCGAGAGCTCCGGTACTCGGATCTCCCTATGTTGCGAACTGTTCGTCGGGGCATCTTAGTAAAACCAGACACAGTCATTCAATTTCTGGACAGCTCTTTTAACTGTCCATCGGGTTACCTTTGTAATAGTATCGACTTGCCATTCTCGTCGTCCGTGGAGCTCCAAAAGCTCCAGAGCTCCGATTTCACTTTGTTCTGACATGTTCATCGGGACATAGTAGCGACGTGGCGAATGTCCGCTCCAGAGCTTTGAGTTCCCTATGTTCCGAACTGGTTACCGGGACATCTTAAATTCGTAATAGTAGAGACGTGCCAGTCTCGACAGCCGTGGAACTCCGAGAGCTTCTGAGCTCCGTTCTCCATATGTTCCAAAGTTCAAAAGGGCATCTTCGTTATCGTTGCGAAGTGACATTTTCGACGCCCGAGAAACTCCGAGATCTTCGAAGCTTCGACCTCTATATGTTCTGAAGTTCTTCTGGGCACCTTAGTCGTAGATGCGACGTGCCTTCTAGAACTCCTAGAAACAACGAGAAAAAACGAGCCACGTCTCCACAAGTTCCGGTTCTTCGGGGCTATTTCGATATGCTAGCAAATTGCCATTTTCGAACCCTAGCCAGAGAAGGTCTGAGACTTTGAATTTCTTATGAACTGAATTCCGTCGGGACTTCTTCGTAATAGTAGCAACGTACCACTCTTACGTCCGAGGGTGAGTTCTAGGGGTTAGCGCTAAGTTAATGGTTGGGGTTATGATAAGTCTATGGTTAGGGTTAGGTGTTAGGCTTAGATGTATGGTAAAAAGGTACAAGTAGGCAAATGTCAGGAAAAGGCGCAATTAGAGAAAGATTCCCACTCCAAAACCCGAGGTGGGAAAAACCAAACTAACAATCAGGTACTTATACCATAAAAACATTTCGTAAGCCGAATGAGCAGCTATTTTCCCAATAGGTGGCCACTCAGTTACCTTAACTTAACTAAAAATATGAAAACATACATAAGGCGCCAACATCACAAAATATTTTAAACACCAAGACATGAAACAAAAAGAACCACCACAGAAGTATCGACTTGGAACGATCAGTAACACAAAGTTACTGGCGGGTTTAAATCGATTTTACATGGTTAAAACTATTTTTAGGATAAAGTGTGAGGGTTAGGACACTTAATTTTGTTTATATGGAACATTTTTGTTTTGAATCTCAACAGACTAAGGGCGAGGATTGGAGCTCCGTAAATCGATTTAAGCCCTCCAGTAATTCGTTAGTGGCCGTCCCAATGCGGTTCCTTTGTGATTTATATTTATGTCGCGTGTTTTGTCCGTTTGTGTGGTGCCTTTGGTTGGGATTTGAACTTAGTTGGGTCGTAAATGTTTGTAACACGTGTTCACCCGTTGAACACAATGTTCGTTTTTGTTTAATTTTCTTTCGTAAAAATGGTAAAAATGGTAATTGGCGTCCCCACGGTAATCGGCGTCCAGGTAAAAGTGATTTGTCTTCGAGGTACGTCTCCTGTTTATTCTGTCTACCTTTCTGATTTGCCCATTGTCTATCGTTTTGGTTGAGACTAGCCGGATGGCTACCTTGTTGGGAAAGGGCAAGTCATTCTGCCTTTCGGGTGTGCTGTTGGAAAAATGTTTTATGTTTTGTGACGTATTTTTCCCCAACTGAACAATGATGGGGCTTTGAATTTAATTGCATTGATTCCTGGTCCCTCTGTTCTTACTTCAGGGTAAGTGTAAGCCTAAGGGTATGGTAAGGTGTTAGGTTTAGTGTTTTGGTTAGGTGTTAAGGTTAGCCTATGATCGAGGCGAGTTGTTTGGATTAAGGTTAGGGGTTAGAGTTAGGGTTAGCCTAATGTTTGGGTTTGGAGTTAGGGTTCGGCGTTAGGGCTTAGAGTTAGGGTTAGCTCTAACCACTAAAGTCGAACCCTAACTCCTAACCCAAACCTTAGGCTACGGTAAGGGTCAAGGTTATATTAACATTCTTGATAAATTCTGATTTGTGTCCATGGCCCTTTCAGCACTTGGCGTATTTCATGGAAAAAGTTGTATTTCTAATATTGTTTCCTTTTTGAAAATGGTGGATTAAATTTCAGTGCTGACGAAGTCTCGGACTTCGAAAATGTGTACAGAAGAACTTTGGGCCTCGGAGCACGTGACATGTATGGTTGCCTTGGGCTTATCTTACCCAAGCGTCTAACCCAACCCTAACTTTAAACCTAGTCCTAACTCTAACACTGGCCCTAGTTGTAACCCCAACCCAAAACCTTACCCTAACCCCAACCCTAACTCTAACCCTAGCCCTTACGATAGCCATAACCTACTCCTAACCGTATATTCCAGCCATAGACTATAAACCCTAACCGTAATCCTTACCCTAACTATAATCCTTACCTTAAACCTAGCCGTATCCCCTCCGGTCAAGCCCTCCCCTCCGGTCAAGCCCCATCCCCCCTGGTGTAGTATTGTCAGTTTGACGTTTCACCAGTAAACTATTCTGATTCTGAGTAACCCTAGCCATAACCATTAGGCCTAGTTGCAACCTTCTTACCCTAGCACAAAACTTATGGCCATAATCCGATCCTAACACTGACCCTAGCTTCCAATCGTAACTTCTAACCATAAGCCTTCCTCCTAATCCTAACCCTAATATATATCCCTAACCCTAGCACCATAACCCTAACTTGTAACCCTAACCATAACTTGTTATCCTTACCCTTACTTGTAACTCAGATCCAATGTTATTTTGGATCCGAGCTTGTAATTCTAATCCTAACTTTTAACCATAACCTTAAGTTATAACCATAACCATAGCTTCTAACCCTAATCTGTAACCATATCCCTTACTCGTACATATAACTCTAACGCTTACTTGTAAACCTTACCCTAGCTTCTGGTATAACCCTAACCCTAGCCTGTAACCATAACCGTAACCTAGCCCATAGACTTTACTACTAGCCATAACCCTAAATTCTAACCATAATAGCTTCTAATCCTTATCATAACGTGATACCCTAACCTTGTGCCCGAGCACTAACTTATAACACTTTCCCCTTATTTATGACATCTCACCCTTGCGTCTAACCCTAACCCAATTTTATCTTTCTTTATATACTGTCATACGCCTTCACCTAACCCTAAGGTATAACCCTTAGCCTAGCTTATAACCCTTACTTGTAACCTTAAGTTTAGGATTATAATTTAGGGTTAGGTACAGAGCCGATGCTTGGCCCAACCTGTTTTAACAAAAGTACGCCTCCTCCCAGAGTCGCCGCTTACCTGTACGTCAAGGAGAAATAATCGATAGGGTGTTTCAATGAACCAGCCGAATGGTAACAGGTCGTTTTGGTCCTGAGTCTTGCAAGGGTACAGGGTGAACAATATGTATCTTTACTCCATTTTAAAAAGCGATAACAGTGCAAACTGCAACTTAAAAATTCCATCTCAGAGAATTCTAAGAATACTGTATAGGCAATGATCAGGAAAATGCACAATCAGAAAGAAATTCCCACTCCAAAACCGAAGTGGGAAAAAAAACTAAATTGACAATTAGATACTTGTACAGGGCCGAAACGACCTGAATTCAGCGTTACGGTGAAACAAGTACGACGGTTGTTATAGAAAATGGCCGAGAACGGAAAATGTTGAAAATGTCTTTCTAGCACTTTTTATGGGCGACTTTGGTAAGATGTGTCTATATTATCGCATCTCATTTTACAGATGTGGTAGCCTTATTTAAAGTTTTAGAAAGACTGAAAAATGATCGTTAGAAAAGATTAAATGATGTGTACAAGTGTTCGCTTTTTAAAAAAAAAAAAAAAAAAAAAAAAAAAAAAAAAAAAAAAAAAAAAAAAACATGGCTATTTAGTAATACCGCCCTGCGGATAGTCTTAGCCGTATCAAACAGGCACTCTACAGTCATTTCTACAAAATGACAGAGGACGTTTTGAAAGAAAAAGTTCTGATACTTGTGATTTTCAAAGGGGCTATACGACAATGGCAGCGATAACTCGTCAGATTATGCACCAGTCATTTGTGTCCCGGCAGTGCCGGGGATTTGCCGGGGTTATGATTTCCCGCCAATACACGGTCACATTAATTCAAAGATATTAATGGTATTTTTAACATTTAATTATTTTATGCTATTTATTTAATTTGAAAATGCACCTTAACATTCCCATGCACAGATTAAAGCCCTTCTCTCATGTTTCAGTTTCATCAGAACAACTCTCAGCTGTTGTTCCACATTATTGTCAGCCTCTGGGGAGCCGGAGCTTTTAGCAGGGATTTTACCACAAATCTTGCCGGGAGGTGCAGGGCTAATACCCGGGCTTTAAAAAATGAAAAGTTAAAAGCCCCGCCATTCCCCGGCCCCGGGGGAGCCGGGGGTACAAATGACTGGTGCATTAGTAGAAGAAAGGTTGTCTACATTTTGCTACCAAATATACCACATTCCTCTGCCTATAAGAGGAACAGGTTACCTGTCTTGTACTAAGGCCAAAAACATGAAAAGGCAGTGAGCCAGTGCCTGCTATTTTGTCCCTTTTTATGAAAATAAAAGAAAACAAATGAGGAAAAGACTACTTCAAAGTTGCGGAATTATCTATCCAAACTTAAACAAGCCCCCGAAAAACGAAACAGAAGTAAATTTTATCATGTAGCAGTAGCTTAAAGTAGGCGTAATTACGCAATTAAATTAGTGAATAACCTGATTCAAGGTGACTTGATTGCGTAACAAAAGGCAAAAGAAATCGGCGATACACAATCCCGGGAAGATTCAATGCGTACCGGTTTTTATCAGTACCGGTGTTTATAATGTTTCCGGTTTGTCAGTGTGTAAGCGCTACCTGGCGGCGAGAATGGTTTCCTGCGTGCCCCAAAGTGTTTTATTACTATATCGGATAATGACGAGATACAGTATTGGGGGAAATCTCGAAAATGAAAAAAAATGTCTTCAATTTTCCGCAAATCAATTAAATTACAATAAAGTAACAGGTAGTCTATGGCGATTTGATATTTACATGCAACCTTTCATCGCTGGAATTGTAAAAGAACATATTGAAATCTATTTTTAGCTACAGGACAGCTGTCTGGCAGACTGCAAGTTATTGCTGGACAAACCCCAATTTTGTAGGAGAGTTATATACGTTACCATTGTAGTTTTGGTTATTGAATGAAATATTTTGTAAGTCAGAATAAAATTTTGCTGGTTTTGACCTACAGACCGGTGTAACAGTTTATCTTGCCCCCCTGGACAGCTTGCCCCCCGGGGGGCAAAATTTCCCGGGAAATCTTACCCCCCACCCTGATTATCTTCACCCCCGGGGGGTAAGCTGTCCAGGCCAGTTTATCTTGCCCCCCCCCCCCCACCTACTCGGAAAGAAAGTGTTTTTAGAATATATATGTTTATTTTCCTGCACCAATGAAATAATATCATGTCCTTTTACCATTATTTAGTGACATGTTGTCTAATCTGCCCTTTTTTTAAAAAAAAAAAATAAATATTTTATTTACCTAGGTGGGGGTGAAGCTGTCCAGGGCGGTTTATCTTGCCCCCCGCCTAGGTATTGGAGGATTAATTTTTCTAAGCTTATTACACTGTTTCAAAATTAATACCATAAGAAGACCTACCTTTTAGAAATGCAATTTATTTGATTAAAAAGCCCTTTTCCTTATCATTCAGTTTTATACCCTCAGTTACATAGGCGGGGGTGAAGCTGTCCAGGGCGGTTTATCTCGCCCCCCGCCTATGTATTGGATTATAAAATTTTCTAGGCTTATTACAACTGTTTCCAATTAAAACTTAAGAAGCTTTATCATTTTTAACTGCAATCCATTTTATTATCAAGACATTTTCCTCGTCTTTCCATTCTATACCCTCAGTTATACAGGTGGGGGTGAAGCTGTCAAGGGCGGTTTATCTTGCTCCCCGCCTAGGTATTGGAGGATCAATTTTTCAAAGCATGTTACACTGTTTCAAAATTAATACCATAAGAAGGTCTCCCTTTTAGAAATGCAATTTATTTGATTAAAACGCCCTTTTCCTCGTCATTCAGTTTTATACCCTCAGTTACATAGGCGGGGGTGAAGCTGTCCAGGGCGGTTTATCTTGCCCCCCGCCTACGTATTGGATGATAAAATTTTCTAGGCTTATTACACTGATTAAAAATTAATGCAGTAGGAAGAATTATCAGTTAGAAGTGCATTTAGTTTGAATACATATCTCTTTTCCTCCTCATTCAGTTCCTATCTTAAATTTCTCAGGTGGGGGTGAAGCTTTCCAGGGTGGTTTAACTCGCCCCCCGCCTAGGTATTGGATGATAAAATTTTCTAGGCTAATTTCTCTGATTAAACATTAATGCAGTAGGAAGAATTATCAGTTAGAAATGCATTTAGTTTGAATACATAACCCTTTTCCTCCTCATTCAGTTCCTATCTTCACTTTCTCAGGCAGGGGTGAAGCTGTCCAGGGCGGTTTATCTTGCCCCCCGCCTGGGTATTGGAGGATCAATTTTTCAAAGCATGTTACACTGTTTCAAAATTAATACCATAAGAAGGTCTCCCTTTTATAAATGCAATTTACTTGATTTAAAAGCCCTTTTCCTCATCATTCAGTTTTATACCCTCAGTTACATAAGCGGGGGTGAAGCTGTCCAGGGCGGTTTATCTTGCCCCCCGCCTATGTATTGGATGATAAAATTTTCTAGGCTTATTACACTGATTAAAAATTAATGCAGTAGGAAGAATTATCAGCTAGAAGTGCATTTAGCTTGAATACATAACCCTTTTCCTCCTCATTCAGTTCCTATCTTCACTTTCTCAGGCGGGGGTGAAGCTGTCCGGGGCGGTTTATCTTACCCCCCGCCTAGGTATTGGAGGATCAATTTTTCAAAGCATGTAACACTGTTTCAAAATTAATACCATAAGAAGGTCTCCCTTTTAGAAATGCAATTTATTTGATTTAAAAGCCCTTTTCCTCGTCATTCAGTTTTATACCCTCAGTTACATAGGCGGGGGTGAAGCTGTCCAGGGCGGTTTATCTTGCCCCGCACCTATGTATTGGATGATAAAATTTTCTAGGCTTATTACACTGATTAAACATTAATGCAGTAGGAAGAATTATCAGCTAGAAGTGCATTTAGTTTGAATACATATCTCTTTTCCTCCTCATTCAGTACCTATCTTCACTTTCTCAGGTGGGGGTGAAGCTGTCCAGGGCGGTTTAACTAGCCCCCCGCCTAGGTATTGGATGATAAAATTTTCTAGGCTAATTTCCCTGATTGAACATTAATGCAGTAGGAAGAATTATCAGTTAGAAGTGCATTTAGTTTGAATACATAACCCTTTTCCTCCTCATTCAGTTCCTATCTTCACTTTCTCAGGCGGGGGTGAAGCTGTCCAGGGCGGTTTATCTTGCCCCCTGCCTAGGTATTGGAGGATCAATTTTTCAAAGCATGTTACACTGTTTCAAAATTAATACCATAAGAAGGTCTCCCTTTTAGAAATGCAATTTACTTGATTTAAAAGCCCTTTTCCTCGTCATTCAGTTTTATACCCTCAGTTACATAGGCGGGGGTGAAGCTGTCCAGGGCGGTTTATCTTGCCCCCTGCCTATGTATTGGATGATAAAATTTTCTAGGCTTATTACACTGATTAAAAATTAATGCAGTAGGAAGAATTATGAGCTAGAAGTGCATTTAGTTTGAATACATAACCCTTTTCCTCTTCATTCAGTTCCTATCTTCACTTTCTCAGGCGGGGGTGAAGCTGTCCAGGGCGGTTTATCTTGCCGCCCGCCTAGGTATTGGAGGATCAATTTTTCAAAGCATGTTACACTGTTTCAAAATTAATACCATAAGAAGGTCTCCCTTTAAGAAATGCAATTTATTTGATTTAAAAGCCCTTTTCCTCGTCATTCAGTTTTATTACCCTCAGTTACATAGGTGGGGGTGAAGCTGTCCAGGGCGGTTTATCTTGCCCCCCGCCTATGTATTGGATGATAAAATTTTCTAGGCTTATTACACTGATTAAAAATTAATGCAGTAGGAAGAATTATCACCTAGAAGTGCATTTAGTTTGAATACATATCTCTTTTCCTCCTCATTCAGTTCCTATCTTCACTTTTTCAGGTGGGGGTGAAGCTTTTCATGAAGACTGATATATACACAAACATACACATTAACATACATTTTTACACACATATATATATACATATTCTTATACACATTTTTTATGTGTATAAGAATGTGTATATATGTCGCAGTGGGCATGATGATATCAAATTATTGGTGTTACATTAAAATTTAAAATGCTTGCAACAAGAAGTTATCCTGATGTAAAGATCTTCAATATTGGGTACTGCATGTAGATTTTGGGACACAGGTGCATCTGTCAGATAACAGGCAAGAAATTAAACTTTGATATTTGAGCCGCGTCATGAGAAAACCAGATTTTTGCCTATGCGAAAACAAAGGTGCAGATCGGCTTCGCATTAACTGCGAAGCTGATCTCTGCCTTTGTTTTCGTTACACGGACAGTACAATTCCTCTACTTTCTAAATCCAGAATTTCCAGCCTCTAGTCTAGCCTGGCTCTGTGCTTGCACAACTTGGTTTGTGTCAGACCTGGTCGGAAACCCCAAAGACCGGTTTTCTCATGCGAAGTCTCATTTTATCTATTTTCAGCATGGCTGTCATTGGTGATTTGATCTGTGTGGGACCAACGATGACATCTAAACAACTGATGTACATCTCCTTGGCCTAGCAGTCAGCTTCATCAGTCACTCAGTGGGAGAGTCAAAGTCGAACTTGTTGCCATTTTTATCCATCTGTCTACCTCACAGCTTGAGATTTACGGTAGCTCATATTTTAACAAGTAAAGCCCAACAAAGGTCCAAAAAGTGTCAAAACTCAACAGAATCCACAGTTCTGAAGCACGTAGAGAAAAGACAATGTCTGTTACTAAACCTGATGGTCGTGAAATTCCTAAAGAGGACACTGATTTTATGACAAGGATAGTGAATTGATTTCTGTTTCCTCACAGATTCTTTAATAGAACAATTGTTTGCAATTAATATAATACAAAGTAAAAGAGTAATACAAAACCTGCAGCACCAATTCCACTGTTCCATTTAGGATTTTATACCAAAACAGTCAAAATAATAAAAGGACCTCACTTGTAAAAAAAAAAAGAAAAAAGAAACAATCGAAAAATGACAGTCAAGAACCATTTTCAGACTCTAGGTGTGAAGCCTGGGGCTTCGGAAGATGAAATTAAGAAAGCATATCGTACAATGGCCAAAAAATGGCACCCTGACAAAAACAAAGAAGCTGGTGCTGAAGAGAAATTCAAAGAAATATCCGCTGCTTATGATTATTTGAAAAGCGAAGACAGGCGAGATATATTGGAAAGAGATCTATCAAGGGCTAAAGAAAACAAAAGTAACCAGTCAAATTTCGGGACTTCATACTTCAAAAGCAACAATAAGGAGAGTTATAGCAACTCATCTAACGGTACGGGTGGATACTATAAATTTGGACAAAGTTCAGAAAATAGGTACAGTAACTCAAATTTTAGAACTTTCGAGGATGAACCAAAAGGGAGTAAATTCAAGACTGAAAATAAGAAGAAGAAAACTGGCGCTAAGAAAAAGACTGGGACAAAAGAACGTAAGCCATGGCATCAAGATTGGAATACTATGGACGAGGAGTATGATAATGTTTTCAACATGCCGGGAAGTGATAGAGCAACGCCAAACTTCTCGTTTGCTTTCAAATCATTTGTGGATGATCTCGGGATGCAGTTTGATGATACATTCTTCAGGATGTCGGGGTCGGGACCCTGGGAGTTTTCGGCATTCTTTGGGGAACCAGATCCTTTCAGTGATTTCTTCAGTAAGTGCCAGTATATAGACATTCAGCTATGAGCCACAACGCGAGAAAACGGTCTTTGGGGTTTCTGACCAGGTCCGACACAAACCGTCCTGTACAGCTGATCTGCTGCTTTGTTTTCGCATAAGCAAAAATCCCGTTTTCTCATGACGTGACTCCAATGTTGTTGTAAACAAGCTAAACCTTTTGAGGTTCTACCCTTGAGTTGATGCCTCCGAGTGATATCGATAGAATGGCAAATAAGAAAGATCCAGAAATTATTAGACCTGAATTTTGTTTGCAAATTTGATAACATAAATTATGTGTTAGAAATGTCTTTGTGAGTCTGTACCAAATTAGCTATTCTTACAGTTACTCTGTCTGTATTTGAAAAGAAAAAACTATGGAAAGAAATCTCTTATCCCAGCATCTTTCTATATATAAATCTTGAATCTTTGAATTTCAAGTCCTATTTTATGTCCATGAACATGTTACATATACATGTAGCTGGATATAAGAATAACACTTTGTCATTTTTCAGTGCCATATGGAATTGGCAAGCCAAGACCTCCTCCTGCACCACGACCACCAAGGAAACACGATGTTGCACCAGAATCTGGAGCGGAAGGCCTGAATCCTGAATACATGTTTACCTCGCGCAGCACTCGGCCTGACAGCGCTTTCAGTAACAAAGAGAACTACTTCATGGATGACAGTGCTTCATTTTATGACAATTTGGACATTGATTCAGAAGGTAATTTATGTTAGATCTGTATTAATGGTAAGTAAGTGCATTTTAAATTTTGAGTTGGGATGCATGTAGATTTTGACTTTGATCAATTATTAATAAACAGATTAGGTAACCCGATTGTCTAACATGGTTGTTCGTCTCTCAGTTCTGATAATGACCATCATTATTTCTTGAATATTGGATATTCATGTCCGTTGGTGAGTTCTCTGATGCTGACTTGGCCAATTCTAGCTGTAAACTGTTGTTTGCAAGTAGAGTGATCAATGTCAAGGAATCTGCTGGAATTGTTTAATATGCCATGTTAGTGTATCGTTTAATCACACAGCTGTAAAAATGTTTATGACTGTATTGTTCAGGCTACATGAAAAAGAAGTACTGTACTTATTAGTCTTAATTCTAAATGTAAAAAAGTGACATTAATCTTGACAGCCTGAGCCAGTGTTTGTTTTAAGCAAAGTTTGGGCCTAGTGCCCATCTAAGCGGAGAAAAAGGTCACAAATTTTTTGACATTGTCCAACCACATTCTTCTTGGAAATGCATCAAAACTGTTTATTTCTGCTGAAATTGCTTCTGCATCAAAACTTTATTTCGGCTGAAATCGCTTGCTTCCGTGTGAAAGCTGTGAATTACAGGGAAATGTTTATTAGAAGAGCTGCGACATGTCCGACATGAAAAAATAGGTCTTGGTAGTTCTGACCTGGCCTGACAAAAACCAGCCCGTACAGACACAAAAGAAAGCTGGATATTTTGGATATAGGTAAAAGGGGAACTCTACTATCCATGTTGTGAAAATAATGGCGCTGATCAGCTGTGCAGTTACTGCACAGCTGATCTACACCTTTGTTTTCGCATATGCAAAAGTCTGGTTTACCTATGACGCGGCTCATACCTATGACGCGGCTCATAATACCATGTCTATGACCATTACAGATGAGATGGACTCTACCTTGTTCAAATGTACCTACTGCAGCAAGAGATTTCCTTACAGCAAACTTGTAAGTTAAATCTTTAACCCATTTTTGACGAGTGGATTTGCCCATCCCTATCATTTGGGCGAATTCACTTTGAGTTTTAGGGGCTCCAGGAGCTATTCTAATTTTTTTTTTCTCATTTTATGATGAAAATCCTCTAAGCAAACAGAATAGCCCCAGATGGGACGCCGCGTCACATCTGGGGCTATACTGTTTGCCTATGTCCCACAAAAAAGGATTCCAGGCTTAAATGAGTTAATCAATGGGGAGCATGATGGCATAGTGGTTGAGCGTTGGTCTGAGTGGTTTCCACATCTAGAGGGCCCGTGTTAGATCCCCAGGCGCGGCACCGGGTTGTATCTTCGAGCGAGGCACAATAACTCCCTGCAGTACTGATTAATACCCAGGAAGGGATGGTTCCTTCCCGACATGACTGGAACAGTGTTGACTGTAACGTTAAACCTCAAAAAAAAAAAAAAAAAAAAAAAAAAAAAAAATTATGAACAGCTTGTTTGTTCCTTGGGGCACTCCTGTTTTATCCCTAATCTACTGATCATTTGCAATATTTTTATATCTTTCTCAAAAAATGATTGTGGGTACATGTTGGTAAGGTGGTTCTAATCAAGAGTACCCACAATCCATGTTTTGGATCAAAAAAAAGAAAAACAGGCATACCCCAGTACAGTACACTCCAGTTAAATTATATAAAAGTGGGATATAAGTGGGCATACATTACACGCAATACACGGACATGTTATCTTCGCGAAAAGTGCCTGTCTTTTTGGTCAAAACCAGCAAAAATTCATTCTGACTGACAAAATATTTTATTCTGTCAGGTAAATGTCCGGCAAAAATTTCCAAAACTACAATGATAACATAATATAACTGTCCTACAAATTTGGGTTTTGTCCAGCAAAAACTTACAGTATGCCAGCTAGCTGTCCTGCAGCTGAAAAAAAGATTTCGCGAAGACTGTTGATGCAATATGATGTTGCATCGAAGGTCACTGTTGGTTCCTTGTTCTGTTAACTAAAGTCATGCAGAGACAAAAAAAAATGCTGTGACTATTATAAAAGCATGAAATTATATGATATTAAAAATAAAAAAAAAGATAGTTCACATTTAACAATGATAATGTAAAAAAGATGGACAAAATCTTGGAGTTAAGTGGCTCAGTGGTAGATGTGTGTGGAAAAATCTGGGATCTTTTTTCATCTAAATCTTAGTACTGCCACTGATTTGTCTTTTTTGTTGTCTACACACATAGTACTTATTTTAATAAGAACCGTGGAAATATTATTACATTGTTGAGTTGAAGGTTAAGCATCAACGCAAACAAATAAGAGCCTGCGCATGAGGAAACCAACAATTTGGATTCCTGACCAGGTCGACACAAACCAGTCAGTCACAGAATCAGGCTAGAAGCTTGAAATTTCGGTTTTAAGAAGAAGAGGAATAGTACTATCAGTGTAGCGAAAACAAAGGCGCTGATCAGCTGTGCAGTTACTGCACAGCTGATCTGCGCCTTTGTTTTCGCTTATGCAGATTGTCGGTTTTCTGATGTAGCGGCTTATAAATGAAAAAGAATGAAAAGTGTTAGTGACTCATAATTTTATTTCCTTTCGTGTTTTGACAGTCGAGCCATGAGCCAAGCTGTGCACTACGCAATGGAGGGAAATTTGACGACAGCGACTACGACAATTATTCGGATGAAGAACAGTATCCGACCAAGTCCCCTAGCAGCGGTGACTGGAGACAGACCCACAGTGAACTACTGAGGAATATCAGGCGAGCAAAACAGACCGCGAACCGCCGCAGATCGAGGGAGGGATCTAGTACAACACGGAGTGCTCAGAGTAATGCAGACGAGGGTCTAGGTGAGCTGAAATTATGAAAGCATATCATTGCACGAAACTATGATTTTTAAGAAAAAGTATGCAATAAAAATGAACAGTGTCCAGTTTTGAATGTTTTTCTGCAAAAAAATGTGGTAAGGGCAAAGCAATTAAAGCAGGAGCCATATAAGTGTTTAGGGATCAACAAATGCTGAAGTCTTATAAGCTGATCTTTGTTCAAAGGTTAAAAACTTGCTAGGCTAAAAAATTCTTGAAAATAAAGTAATAATAAATCTTGCCTTTGTCCTTGTGTAACTCGAAGCAACTCTGTCCCCAACCCAGGTGAAGTGTAAATGTTGTGGTCGTACCTTCAGCACCCCAGCTGACAAATTATGAGACATCTCCATCTGCATTTTATAAATAGAAATATTTTCTGTTCTCTAGCCCAGATGAAGTGTAAATGGTGTGGTCGTACCTTTAGTGCCCCGGCTGCCAAGCATCACATCCCGTTCTGTGAGAAGTGGACCAAGGACCACGGTTCCCCTCTCAACCCAGCAGGGAGCCGACCATCACGTGACCACGGGAGTAGGACTCAGAGAGCCAAAGAGGTCTAGCTAATTCTAAGATACACCTATTCTACATCTTCAATAAATATCTGAAATACTCAGTGTAAACTTCAATATATTTATGAGAACTCGGTCAAAAAATTCTGAGGAATTCGCCTGAAAACTGTAATTTGTAATTTCTTCCAGTGTGATAATAAAATCCACTTAATCTACTTCAGTTCTTAAAATAAAAATACCATAGAGACTCACGCCAAGAGTTTGCAAAAGAGGGCGGGATTTTCCCTATACTTCATGTTGTATTTTTACTAGATGCTAGTAACTGATATGCCATAAGTCCCATAGGTAAAAATAGGAAAAGATGTTTTTTGCTTTTCAAATGAATTTTAGTACTAGAAAATAGGCCTTTTGATATTATATTAAACATTCGTAGCTCAGCAACTTGTGTCTTCAGTGCCACATATTTGTATTTGTTTTGCTTGAAATTTTCTTGCAGTATGCCAAGAATATTCCCAAGCCAAGAGGTAGTTCCCAGGAGGATGACGTAGACTCACCCAGGTCACACCGCTCAAATGTACACTTCCCGGACATCGGGGCAACAAAACGAGAAACCATGCGTAAGTCTATTTTGCAGGAAAAGAGCAAGTCATCTTTATCTTTGAGCGTATTGTTAAAATTATTTTCCTGCCTGGGCCCGAGGTTATAAAACTTTTTTCATGCTCAGCTCAGCTGAGCTGGAAATTTAAAGTGCTCATAAATACTGAAATAGCCAAAATAAATCAACATTTGAGGTTTAGATCACCAAATCCTGTAATTTATCCTGCTAATAAATGTTAAAATGCCAACAATTGTTGGCATTTTAACATCTATGAGCAGGATAAATTTTTATCTCAGCTGAGCTGAGCATGAAAAAAGTTTTATAACCTCGGGGCCTGTTGTCTGTGTTGGGATTTTGAATTTTACCGTGTCAATTCCTGGACCCTTTATACTTTCTATGTTGTGATCCTGAACTTAATTATCATTACGAAAACATGCCCATGCAATATACAGAGATTTTTAGAGTTATAATTTTCAGTAGATAAATGTTGATATTTTTCTTATTTTTGCTCAAAACATAGATTGTGGGTACACGTTAGAATCTAACGAGTACCCACAATCTATGTTTTGGAGCAAAAATAAGAAAAATAGGTATACCCCTGCATACCCCAGTTTTGCTATATAAAAGTGGGGTTTAAGGGGGTTTACATCGCACGGACATGTTTTCCTCATGTAGTCAGAAATTCTGACTCAGAATCCTTCTATATTCATTTGATATTCTTTACTTTTCAAAATTATCTCTCAGTCATTGATGCAACCAAAGCAATATTCAGTAACAAGCTAAATGAGCCACCTCATCAGAAAACCAACAATCTGCATTTGCGAAAACAAAGGCGCAGAAGCTGATCAGCGCCTATGTTTTCACTACACAAATATTTTCGCTACAACCCCTCTTCTTCTTAAATCCAAAATCTCAAGTTTCTAGCCTTCTTCTGTGACTGTACAGGACAGTTTGTGTCAGACCTGTTTGGAAATCTAAATTGTTGTTTTTCTCACGCGAAGGCTCATATGCTAATTATTGTTCCATAAAACATTGTCCATTTTGATAATACAAAGTATTTTCTGTATTGACAAAGATATAAGAAACCTTTGATAAACAATGTAAACAAAAGTTAATGTAAACAAATTCCTTAAAATGGAAATAATACTACTACAAATAGAATACAGCGGTGGTCAATTATCTATTCAAACTGTCACGTAGACCGCTTCATTCAATAGCGAGTCATCAATCAATATTTTTACACGATGTTCATTCATGGTATAGGTGCGGTTTGCATTGGTAGGCGTGGCTTGACTGTCTCGCGTCAATATCAATATTGGGGTTTCATTTGTACACGTGGTGAATTACTCTATGATTACACACTGGAAACACAATGCAAACTAATAAATACGGGTGCTCTTTCAAATGGGGTAAAGCCCTATCGGATGATTTCAAGAATCTCATTTTGGATGAACTTAAAAAATGTTACGGCGGTGATCAGGATACGATGCATATTGAATACGGTGCATACAGTAAAACTGCTGAAAAGTTTAAAGTTAGTGTGAAGACAGTTTCGAACATTTGGAAGGAACACTGTTGCGGAACCTCCACGCATCAGGGAACAACCTAGGGGGCGATTGGGGCGACTAAGTCGCTTTTTCCGTCGGCACTTCGCTCCCGGTGGACCGGCGGGCGAAGTTTCAGTCGCCGGGTTTCGCTCACGATGAGCCGCTGGGCGAAGTCCTTTTTTGTGTGTGGTTTTTTGGGGGAGTACTTACGGTAATTCAGTAGCGAGTTGCCCTTAATCCGTTATCAATAATGACACCTGTATTGTGATTGTCAAATTATCACGCATCAATAATCCGTGAACAAAACATCAATCAACACGAGTTTGGCCTAATTATGTCCAATTATCATGATTACGGTACAGTGATGTTTTACAACTTTGACACGCGCACTTATTAGCTCCGCCTATTCTGCATCAGATTTTGTGTTTTCGTCCAATGATCGATAGCGTTTTAATACGAACTACGTCAGAAAATATTTTCTATAATTAGGTTGTGTAATAGTGAAACTGATACGTGTGTACTGATTGAAGTTTGTCGGCGTCTTCTTTGAAAGTTGGAAGACGCATTTTATATGCGAAAAACATGGATGATTAACTAACGGATTGACTAATCATTTCTTAATTATTCCGGTGAGTCGCGAAAGACTTTACAAATGCATGTTTGTTTTGCTCATCGCCGATCATTATTTTAATTGTCTTTTTACCAAACAATAATTACTCAATTTGGGCCTGAATTCGTACCAAAACTATGAAACTTTATACCAAATCAACTTCCAAAATGGAAAGCTGGTCGATCAAACCGGGAAGTATTAAAGCGTAATGGCGGAAAATGCATCGGAGTCAGAGCCGCCTAGCACGTACATGTAACACTCAGTTGAGGGTGTAGGCTATGCCGTGTAAGAAATTTACGAAAGAAGTTTCCCAGGTATACGCAAGACGAGGCTGGCAAGTGGCACTGTTCGATTTGCCGACTTGCTTTTTAAGATCGACGGTACATGTTCTCGTGGTCACGACACCCCAGCTAAGACTAGCAACCGCACCAGACATAAATATAATCAGCTTTAAACAAAAAAAAAAAAAAAAAAAAAAAAAAAAAAAAAAAAAAAAAAAAAAAAATACCATGTACAAATACACAAAAACCCATGTTATAAAAGGCGTATGTTACCGAAATTAAAAAATTAGAAAAAAAAAGAAGAAGAAGAAAGAAAACCTGAAGCCTATTAACAATATGTGTGTGTGTGTGTGTGTGTGATATCAATGTAATTCAGTAGTAACACAGTTATAAAGTATAGACATATTTCTGTTTGTCCGTCCATTCGTCATCCGTGTTACTACCCTCACTTCTCCCTAAGATTAGCAAACTTCTCTCTAAAATTCTCAGAGGGAGAAGTCACTTCTCCCTAAAATTTTGGGCCAGGATGAACCCTGCGCATAATCGACGAGGTCGTCCCAAGAAATTATCAAATCAGGATATCGATTTCATTGAGTATATGAAAATGCAAAGACCTTCGTACACTTCGGCAAAAATTCATGCCGATTTAGTTTCCGTTTCGACCACGGAAGTTGGTCCAAGGACAATTCGCCGAGCGGTGCAGAAACACTTGTCAAAACCTTATTCTCTCAAGAAAATAAAAGCAGTGGCTGAAGAACGCTTTACATACGATAACTTGGTTTACACTGAAAGTTTTATGGATCTACTTAGCAGAGTTGATCCTCATCGGCTACGTTTCATGGATGAATCAGGGTTTCGCCTCCCTGAGGTTGCCAGACCTTTGTATGGCCATGCACCTGTTGGCGAGAGGGCAGTGGTGGTAGTACGTTATCACTCTTGTCCGAATTCCACTCTTCATCTCCTTGCTGGCCTCTATGGTATTGGGCATTTAAAAGTTACACACGGAGCTTCTGATTCATATACTTTTGTGGATTTTATTACAGAATGTGTGAATTCTTATACAGAGTTTGGAGTAGCCCAGGGGACATATTAGTAGTTGACAACGCTCCTATCCATCATTCACAAATTGCACAAGTCCTCAAACTTTGGCTAGAACAACAAGGAATTGATGTCGTGTTTACACCACGATATAGTCCCGACATGAACCCCGTCGAGAATTGCTTTAGTAAAATCAAAAGTGTTGTACGGAGGCCGGAGTTCGGGCAAATTCTTCAAGACAATTTTCACTTGGCCATTTACAATGCAACGCAAACAGTAACCAGTGGCGATATGCATTCATTCTTCAGAGCGACCGGATACATTTCTATTTAAAATGAAATGCTCTGCCTTCAGTGGTTAAATACACCTGGAGAAGGCTTTTGGCCATTCAGCCTTTAATATATAATTCATTGAATAATGTAGACAAGAGTATGCATGCAGTTACGTCATGCTCACAAACCTGTGCATTGTGCCCCCCTCCTCGCATAACTGGTCAATACAATGTGTGAAGCATTTTTGTCTATGCCTTTGATACTGGCAATGCCATTAGACTCATTTTTGCATGGCCTGACCCATGCAATTACAATTTTTGAATTTCGTGTATGCTGACTGCTTTAGATTATTTTATTCATTAATAAATAAAATTTGCAATAAGCCTTATTCATATTTACAAGCTAGTCTATAGAAAACCACAGAAAGACTCCTTGGCATAGTGGTAAAGCCATTCACATAGTGGATCAGGGGTTGTGGGTTGGATCCCGCGTCTCATCAGTCTTTCGGACGAAGCTTTAAACCGAGGTCCGTTCTCCATATGACCATAGCTGTTTAGTGGGACGTAAAACACCAAATCAACCAACCAAAGACAGCAGGCTGAGTGGACTCGAAGGAAATTTACATAAACTGAAACTAGTAACACCCTTCTTATAGTGCATGTGGGGTGAATGGTGGCTCAGTGGTAGAGTATCAGGGTTTGTGTTGTTTGAATCCTACAACTTGTAATGTAACCTCTAGGAAGTGGTGCATGTTTCCGTTGTCAGGACTTGAAATTGTTGACTGGGATGTTAAGACTCAATAAAACTACTAGTTAAGACTTGGAGGCAAGTTGATTATACTGATTTTTTCTTCAAGGGCTGTGTAGTTTCAATGAACCTTACGAGCCCAAGGTTAGTAAAAGGGTCCTGATGAAAGATCACTCAAACTGCTGTATGCATTAATTTTCAAAATACAGCACTTGAAGAAAAAAAAGTTGATAATCTGATTTATCCTATAGGCCAGATCAGCTTGTTACAAATGTGCAGTTGATCAGTGTCTTTTTCTTAATGAACATATAGTACTATTGATTAAGACGGGTTTTCTTGTGACGCAGCTTTACTACTGTCTACATTAGTGCAATGACCTTAAAATCTATGTCTGGACCACTGTCTGGTTTTGTATGACCTTGGTCTCTGCTCTGTTATCGGACTAAGAGCAAAAAAGGTTATTTGGAGGCGGAGAACTTAACAATCAATTGGCCATGTTGCTGTCAAAAACTCCAGCTGTCAATTATCTGGAGACAAGAACTCCAGCAAACTTAAAAACATGAGCCTTCGCGTGAGAAAACCAAAAACTTGCAGCAAAAACAAAGCCGCAGATTAGCTGCGCAGTAGCTGATCAGGAGCTTTGTTTTCTCTCCATGGATAGTGCAATACCTCTACTTTCTAAACCCCCTGAAAATTACCCCCCTGCTATGTTCTCTGACTGTAAAGTCCGGTTTGTGATGGGCCTGGTCAGAAACCCAAGTTGTTGGTTTTCTCCTTCCATATAGACCCTTTTTTATGGGTATAGAAGCCTCTGTGGCCTAGTGGTAAAGCCACTTTCCTTGTAAACCAGGGGTCATGGGTTCACATGGAAGATTTGTTTGTACTAAATGTGTTTACCCTCCTTAAATAAAGTCGATTATTATTATTATTAATAATCCTGGGCTAGTTTCTCCAGTTTAAACGAACATCATGTTTCCATATGACTTAAAATGTTGAGTGGGACGTAAAACACCAAACCAACAAACCAACCTTTTTTATGCGTGATCATAGCATTCATAGGTATATATTGAAGTAGCTTAAAATTACGAATCAAAGGAAGAAACAATATCCTTTTATTCATGAAAACTGGACAAATCATTGCAAATTATTTGACTACTTAGTCAAGCAAAACCTAATTTCTTTATTTGTAAAAACTGAGTGAATGAATCAACTTATAAATCTACAAAATTTTATGAGCCACCTCATGAGAAAACCAACAATCTGCATATGCGACAACAAAGGTGCAGATCAGCTTCGCGGTTACCGTGAAGCTGATCAGGGCCTTTGTTTTCCCTCCATGGATAGTGCCATCCCTCTTCTTTCTAAAGTTATTATATCCAAAATTTCAAGCATCATACCATCTCCAGTCATTGCATGTGCAGCGGGGTTAGTGTCAGACCTGGTCGGAAACCACATTGTTGGTTTTCTCGTGTCCCGGGTCGTATACTTTGAGCTGAGTCATGAGAAAAGTCTCTTAACATCTGATGTGACTGCAAACATGGTATAAAGATGTCAGACACGGACGAAAACTTTTTCTCATGCTCTGTGCGGTTCATATTCTAGACAAAATGATTAAGCTGGTAAACAAGAAAATAAACATGATCGCGCTGACATTTCCATTGCACTGGTCAGCATTATATAACTTTCAATTAACAGACTGACTCCAATTTATTAAAACTGCACTGAAACATTACTGGACAAAGTCTCGATTTGACAATTGTTTGGTATCACAATGTCCAGCGTGAAATTGAAGTTAGAAATCTGTTTTCACATTTCAGCAGCTCCAGCTGACCTAAATCTATGCATGTCCGTGAAATCTATATCGCTTTACATCCCACTTTTATTTCAAAAACTTGGGTTTACAGGGGTATTCATATTTTTCGAATTTTTGCTCCAAAACACTGACTGTGGGTTCTAACATGTACCCACAATCTGTGTTTTGAGCAAAAATAAGAAAAATATCAAATTTTTCAACATTTTTTCTCATTTTTACAGCTGAAAAAAAATGCTGTATATTGTATGGACTTATTTTCATTATGGCTAATTATAATGTAGCAGTAACACACCAGGTATCCAGAGGCAACAAACGTGACTGGGAACAACTAACGCAGATGAAATTAATAAGCCACAATTGGGAGTAAATATCTGTTTGGAACCAACTTACCACAGATAAGTATGATCCGTGTTTAAGTTGTTCCCAGACATGTACATGTATTTGTATCATACAAAATTACATTGATTTCATCTGTGTTGGTTGTCCTCAGTCACGTTTGTTGTCTCTGGACACCCGGTGTGAGAAAAGTTTGTAAGCTTATCAGCGCCTGATTTCGCATATCAGTCTGCACCTTTGTTTTCGAAGTAGCACAATGTTTTGTTGTTGTTGTTTTTCATGAAGCGTGGCCTAATTTCATACTCAGCTGGGTTGAGAATAAATAAAAACTAGGTGGGGGCACGTTATTGTGGTATTTTTTTTTTCTTCTTTCTCTAAGCAGTCTAGAGGGGGGGGGGGGACAAAATCGTTTTGATGAGATCATGTGGCTAGCCTGAGAATAACTTGACCTTGAACTCAAATAATGAATCTATTTTTGGTTGTCTGGAAATTTGCAAGTTGTAATGAACTGAGGTGACCAATGTTAACTCTTAGACACACACACAAAGACCTCGAAAACTGAACAAAGAGGCAGATCAGGTTCGCGGTAACCACAAAGCAGATCAGCATCTTTGTTTTCGCTACATGAATAATACAATGCCTCTTTTTCCTTCGTATACAAAATTTCAAGCGTCTATCTATCTGCTGTCGATGCACAGACCGGTTTGTGTCGGACATGGTCGCAAACCACATTGTGAGTGTTTCTTTGATGTAAAACTGGCAAACTTTTTCTCTGTAATTCACCTGAACTTGAAACATTTTGATACACATGTATTGCGCAACGTCGCGTTATTGACTGAAGACAATCGATGTCAATTTTTACTGCGCATAGGAGTTTGGCTCCGCCTACCGAAACAGCTGGCTAGCTACGATTAGCTGTTTACTGCGTGTAAATTGATTGTGACAATCGAGTAGTTTGAAGCCAATGTCAACACAGTTTGTATCGATAAATGACCACCGCTGTATATTGTACCTGCTGGAAAAAAAAAAGTATTTTTGCTTTGTTTTCAGATAAGGCTGGGGCCCCCAGCGGTACTGGGCTCCATGCCTCGGGGTCCTACTCCAACCCCCGGGGCAGCAAACCTAAACCAGCGGAGAACAAGAGCACCAGGTTCACCAGCAGCAATAATTATTCAGACAGGTTTGTTGCTATAAAAATAATTGGACTTAGCAGTACTAACGTAGGATCTCTCATTTGATTGTCTTATAAAATTTGAGCCTGTGTGTGAGAAAACCAACAATTTGGTTTCCGACCAGGTCCAACACAAACCAGCCTGTACAGTCACAGAAGCTAGCTAGAAGCTTTAAATTTCGGATGAAGGAAGAAGAGGGGTTGTACTATCCATGTAGCAAAAACAAAGGCGCTGATCAGCTTCGCAGTTACTGCGAAGCTGATCTGCGACTTTGTTTTTGCATAGGCAAAAGTCCAGTTTTCTCATGATGCAGCTCATTTAAAATTGAATAAGTTGCTCTCCACTTGGCTCATAGATTTTTGTTGGGAGTTTGGTGGTCCAGCGGTAAAGCTATAGACTTTGAATCAAGCGGTCCAGGGTTTAAACTGCACTGATGCCAAGTTGTGTTCTTGAGACAGAAACATTAACCTCCCTTAGTTCTGGTCCTGAGGTTATAAAACTTTTTTTCAAGCTCAGCTCAGCTGAGCATGAAATTTCAACTGCTTACAAATAATTAAATAGTCAAAATTAGTGGAAAATCCAGGTTCAAAACTCAAGGACTAGTAATTGACTCCTCCGCCAGCAAGGTATAGCCACGCCCACCCCTATTTCCTTAGACAAACATTGTGTTTTTGCACCTATATTTACCTGTAAAAAGCATGTGTTGGTTTGTTTTTCTAACCCACGTGTTGTCTAACCGTCATTGACCGTTAGCTAATGTGCAGATTTAAATGGTCAATATAAAATGAATATTAATGATGGGTGGTTTGACGGAGGACTCAATTCATCCTGCTCATAAATGTTAAAATCTCAGCTGAGTTGAGCATGAAAAACATATTATAACCTCGGGACCTGGTTAAATGCTGGATGTGGGTGGCATCATCCTGACATGACAGAAAACTTGTTCAGTGGGATGTTAAACTTCATACAATACAGATTTTTTTGTTAGGGCCTTGACTGGTTATTGCAGTTTTGGTATATTGTGACTTGCAGTGGCATCATGCGAAATGACCTGGGTCATGATAGCTCTTCTAGCTCTAGAAAGGTGCATTGAGCTGGCTTTTGCAACATTACATCAGGAGTTGACTTAAAGATTCGTAAAACTATATCGAACTAGAAAAATAGACATATTGTCACCTTAGCACAAAAACAGTGTATATTATGTCTGTTCAAGACATTAACTTGTTTATACAGATCAAGTACATGAACATCCAGTATTCAAGAATATTCGTCTCTCATTACTGAGAGGCAAACGACCGCATGAAACATATGAGCCGCCTCATGTGAAAACCAACAATCTGCATGTGCGAAAACAAAAACGGTAACCCACGAAGCTGATCAGCACCTTTGTTTTCCCTACATGGATAGTACACTTCCTTTTTCTTAAATCCGAAATTTCAATCCTCTAGCCATTTTCTGTGACGGTACAGACCAGTTTGTGTTGGTCCTGTTCGGAAACCCTGAAGACCGTTTTTCTCACCTCACGGCTCACATATCCTTTGATTCCCATTGAACTTTTTATCTTGCATCAGCATGCCTGATTGGCAACACTCATTGAAAATATTATCTTTATTGAGAAGTATGCGGACTAATCCCTATAAATATATGATATGAGCCGCCTTGTGGGAAAACCAACAATCTGCATTTGCGAAAACAAAGACGCAGATCAGCTTCGCGGTAACCACGAAGCTGATCAGCACCTTTGTTTTCGCTACATGGATAGTACAATTCCTCTACTTTCTAAATCCAAAATATCCAGCCTCTAACCATCTTCTGTGACTGTACAGCTTGGTTTGTGTCGGACCTGGTAGGAACCCAAATTGTTGGTTTTCTCACGCACAGGCTCATATATGATGTTTTTCCTTCCCTAGCTTTGGTAGCAGCAACATGGAAGACAGCTATGGTTTTGGAGTCAGTGGTTCTAGAATACGGTCAGAAGCCTCCGCAGGGGCACCGAGATGTCCGATGTGCAAGAAGAAGTATGGAACTGCCAGGTTCTCATGTCATTGTGGTCTTAGGAAGAATGAGAAGGGAGCATGATGGATTTTACCCATCATGTTGTGATGGTATTTACTCTACATCATGTGATGGTTTACCCACTGTGATGTGATGGTATTTACCCTTCACCATACAGTGGTTTCGAAGGCCCATAAAAAAGGAGAGACAACATCCTGACATGACCAGGCATAGTTGTAACAGTAATGTTGATGGGTTTAACCTTTAGCATGTTGAGCAATATGGTGAAATCAATCTCGCATCCCATTGACATTTTTTTTTCTCAATTTTTCCCATGTTTTGTTAATTTTTGAGCCACAAAAAAGACTGAATAATTTCAACAAACAAAGTAAACAGATCTACTTTCGGTTTCAGTAGTCTTCGTTGTGTCGATTTCTAGTGTAAAAAATCATCATACATACGGTTATGTTATATTTTGGGTGTAAATGCACTAAATTTCCATTTACCAGCGGAAAAAGTGCTGGAAATGCATTTCTAATGCAAAAGTAACGAAAATCTGACCAAAATCCGCAAAGCAAAAAAATTGGTCCCGATTTCTATCGATGCCATTGTTGGCAACCGCAGTCGCCTATAGTCGGCACAGATAGATATTCCATGGGCGATCGCAGTTGCCTACAGCATGCTTAAGGCAAGGAGTTTCTATACCTGGAGTTCGTGCTTCACCACATCAAAGGTTCCATGTCCGGCACCGCGACACCTTTTAATAAGTCAAGTACCATAATAAATTAACACCTAATTATGTACCCAGGATGAACACGGCCTCAATGCTAGCAGATAACAGCATGGAAATAACTACAGGTTATCTTTCAATGTGTGCACAAGATTTTTTTTTTTTTTTTTTTTAATTCTTATAATATAGTATTCACGAGTAAATTAACTAAACATTTTCTATACACTGTCCATATGTTTCACAAATTTCTAAGTGTTTGTAGGGGTCTGAACTGCTCTTATATGATGCTTGACTACCGCGCGCTCCTCCGTACGTTTCAACAACGTCGGCGTTTTTACGCTCGAAAAGTTATCCATGCCTTTGTCTTAGAAAAGATGTCAAAATTCTGAATTTCATGTTACGAGGCTGATTCTTTGTACTTTAATCAAAACAAATGTTAATATGACATCATCAAAAAATTCACATCGTGGCGCCGTTTAATGACAGTGCTGACAAAGTTTCAAAACATCAAAAACATCTGAATTAGAGATTTTTCAAACTTGTGCTCCGTACCCTTCTAAATGCCGTATGTCAATCGACATTTTTTAAATAATTCTTGCAAAAGTTTACTAAATTTATCCGCAAATTAAAGAAAACGGATTGGCTTTGTTATTTCAAAAGTTTCATCATTTGGACCGGGAACTTTCCGACTATACCTCATCCAAAGGCTAAAATCTTGTACGGAAGATCTAAACATAAACATTTATTATATAACTATAAATAGACAGTATTTCAGACAATGCTTTCAGCCCATTGCATATTTTGTCATATTCTATGATCTGGGGTTTTTCCCATTGAATATATGTTACTAAATTTAGAACTCTCTCTGTCATTGGAAATGTACATTGATTACTGTCAAGCAGTAATGCCGATGAAGAACAAATGGTGTTTATTACTGTTTAGTGTATTTGAATTTAGACTTAATGCCCCAATGAACATTTTTCAGTCATGCTGGGACTATATATAAACTGTATCTATACACTAATTTATTTACAGATAAAGTATTATTTTAAAATTATTTTTATCATGTTTGTATAAAAAGAGTGTTATATAATAAAACAATTGTTGACTATTGAGTCATTGAATATGATGTGATATCCAACAGAGACTACCAATATTGACCTCGGCTTCGCCTCGGTCAATATTGGTAGTCTCTGTTGGATATCACATCATATTCAATGACTCAATAGTCAATAATTGTATAATGTTCACCTCGACACACGATTAATATCAATGATACTTTTTTGTATGTGGAGGTGGGGGAAGGAGAAGTGGAACAAACAACTTTTCATTCCGAAAACCATGCAATATATTGAGATTTTTTCATCGGTAAAAAAAATGAAAATTTCATTCGAAAAAATGATATCTTAAAATTTGAAACATTTTTTTTTCTCAAATTTTCTCAAAACATAGATTGAGGGTACTCATTAGAACCACTTCACAGGGTCTTTTTTTTTATATGTTTGCATGTTTTGTTAAGAACCCGAATAGAGCGAAATGAGATTATTTAAGATTTGACTATGTAACAAAAATTGCTGACAATGTATTCCTTCACTCGGCTAACGATATGTTTTTCTCCGGCTTACGATATGTTTTCTCCGTATAAGTTTTGATTTAGTTTTTTTTTCCCCGCCTCGGTTTTTGGAGTGGGAATTTCTTTCTGAATGTGTCATTTCCTGATCATTGCCTACTTTTACTTGTCTTGCCTGTTAGGTAAACATGTACGAAATACTGTAGCATATGCATCGATGAGCATGGGCAAGCTGTAACAAGCTTTAAATTGTTGTCTTGGCACAGCACAAATATCTTTGATACTGGAATTTTAAATTCCATTAGTTTCAAAATAAAAACTTATTTAATATTAAAATGAATACAGTTAGATCTATCCCCATTTACGTAAGTTGCTGATGCGAAAAACAATGAAGATTTGAAATGTAGACTTAAATATTGTAATGCGCTTTAGAATCGCTCTCATAGGAAAACACCAAGCATACCCTAGTGCTTTTCTTTTTACCCTTCAAAACACTCTTTCGGATAATTTTGGACATATTGCTGCTTAGCTTACACGAAAGCTGAGAAAATTTCCATTTTTAACATATGGTTTTAAAATTTAGGAAACCTTCGGAACATTTTGTAAATTAGGAATTAAATAAATTTGATGATGCAAATAAAATAAACAACTTACTTATTTCAGCGATTAAAAGATTACTGGCACCTGTTCGGTAATAATTTCTTAATTATCGTGTAGAGCTATATATCTACTTTCAATGATAATCAAGTGCGCATAATTTATTGCAAGTGTCATTGTGCTGTGACAAGTGCGCATTTACGTCTGTAATTTTCTGTTATAAAACTGAAGTAGCGATTTTATCCATTTTCACTGTTGGAGGCGGTGCCGGACATGGTGTTCAAAGGAATTGTTAATTAGATGATAATAACCCTTCAGATTAGATGTTTTCCGTTGACTTGCATTGCGCTCACAGCATGTGACTAAATGTGCTAAATAAGCTGATAATGAAGCACGAACTCCAGGTATAGAAACTCCTTGCTTAAGGTAAAGTGAGATCATAAAGTAGGTTTTAATTCCAGTTGACGGACTAAGTGCCTGAAAAGTGACCTATATTGCTGCTTTATGGCAGATGTAGATAGCTGTCGGTCTTGTTGGGATGGTCTGTTGGCATCTTTAACCATCTTGTACCAATAACCGACATCTCAGCCTGTATCAATTCTGCACGAGAAAACTAACAATTTGGGTTCCGACCAGGTCCGACACAAACCAGCCTGTACAGTCACAGAAGATGGTTAGAGGCTGGAAATTTTGGATTTAGAAAGAAGAGGAATTGTACTATCTGTATAGCGAAAACAAAGGTGCTGATCAGCTGTGCTGTTACTGCACAGCTGATCTGCACCTTTGCGTTCGCCTAAGCATTTGTTGTTTCCTCATGCAGTGGCTTAAAGGAAGTTGGGTAACCTCAAAAGTTCTACATGCATTGCACCTGAAGGTGTTGGCCTTGATTTCCCACAAGTAATTCAGTTACATGTAGCACTAGGCTGGTCATGCCCAAATTCACTGGTTGTGGTGATACCTTCAGGTTCATTTGTCCAAAAACTGTTTCCCTTTTTCCACTGGGATAGGTGTTCCAACTGACAATAAACCAAGACATTTTTTACTACGTGGCGATATAGCTACCAATTAATTAAATAAATTTGGTTTAGGGTGCACAATTGGGTTTTATTTATTCCATGTTTTCTAAAGACAGTTTTACCTTGATTGCTTTTGTTGAAAACTCCTAAGGTACGAGATGAGATTGAAGAACATATCATTTTTGTACAATGCACATCTTTTCTTTACCCCATAATTTTTTTTTGAAAATGCCATATTTTCCCCATTGAGTGAGGGACCTAACTATTTTCCCCATTGATTGAGGGACCTAACTATTTTCCCCATTGAGTGAGGGACCTAACTTTCACTATATCACTTCTAATAGCCTATGTGATATTTTATAATTATCATGCTTACCACCATTGTATACAAATTGAGCCGCCGCATGGGAAAACCAACAATCTGCATTGGCGAAAACAAAGGTGCAGATTAGCTTCACAGTAACTGCAAAGCTGATCAGCACCTTTGTTTTCGCTTTTCGCTGCACGGATAGTACAATCCTTCTTCTTAAATCCGAAATTTCAAGCTTCTAGCCTGCTTCTGTGACTGTACAGGCCCGTTTGTGTCTGACCTGGTCGGAACCCAAATTGTTGGTTTTCTCACGCACAGGCTCATTTGATGTTTCATTGTGCAATGACTCGTTGAAGTGATTGGTAAAGGGGTGTCTGAGTGATACAAATGAGCCGCAACGCGAGAAAACCAATAACAGGTCAGACACAAACCAGGCTGTACAGCCACAGAAAATAGCTAAAAGCTTCAAGGTTCAGATTTAGAAGGAAGAGTCATTGTACTATCTGTGTTGCGAAAACAAAGGCGCTGATCAGCTGTGCAGTTACTGCACAGCTGATCTGCAGCTTTATTTTCGCATATGTAGATTGCTGAATTTCTGGTGCGGTGGCTCAAATGCTAGCTTGATTGAATTCTAAACCTGTTTATACTTGTTCTTATTTGCCCAGCATTACTCCTATCTGTGATAATGATTATTGTCTGAGGAAAAAGAATCTCAATTTGAATGAACCCTTTTGTTTGAGTAGATCGCCCTGGTGGCTGGGTCACTGTGTCATTTCTGTTTCTTTGAAATACAGTAATTTATAAAGATTATTTTGATAAATTTCGTGTAGTTAGGAAATTCAGTAACAATTTTGCATCTTTATTTTTTTAAATCTCTGTTTTACTAGTTCTTCGTTAAAGTGAATTTGTATTAAAGACTTTGCTCTCAATTAAAAATATTCAAAATTGCCTTTTATTTCCGAGTGTAGTTTTGGTGTGAGTGTGCACTTTTCTCTTATTGCTTGATGCTACATGTACTTTTTTTGTGCTTGGTACTCTGATTTTTACCGTAATTTTTCTGAAATGTATAAGTGAGCAATTTAATATTGTTCTCATTCTCAGCTGGATTAAGCATGAACACGGCTTTAAAATCTTGCTTAATGGTTGGACTTGCTAGGTGTAGCAATTTATGCTGGAAGTTTTTATACAATCCAGGCATCAGAAAACATAAGTACAAACACTTAGACATTCTTTATCTAGTTGAAGGCGCATGGTCAAGTATGATTTTTATGCCAAAATGTACATGAGTTGCTATGTACTCAATAGTGCTTTTTTATAAATTTTTCATTTGAGGTTAAGTATATGTTGTAATAAGAGTTGCCAAGATTAGAGTCTGATGAATTTGTGTAACCTAGCAGCGAAAAAATATTTGATTTCACACCTGATGATAAAACATTACGAAAACTTTCCCATGCAATAAACAGAGACTGTTTTATCTTTAAAAATTGAAAATTATTAGCTGAAAAATTTTGATATTTTTCTTATTTTTGCTCAAAACATAGATGGTGGGTACACGTTAGAACTGCCTCAGCGAGGCAGTTCTAACGAGTACCCACAATCTATGTTTTGGAGCAAAAATAAGAAAAATAGGTATACCCCTGCATACCCCAGTTTTGCTATATAAAAGTGGGGTTGAAGGGGGTATACATTGCACGGACATGTTTTCCTGATGCTTTATCTAGTTGAAGGCGCATGGTCAAGTATGATTTTTATGCCAAAATGTATATGAGTCGCTATGTACTCAATAGTGCTTTATTATTAAGTTTTCATTTTAGGTTAAGTACATGTTGTAATAAGAGTTGCCAAGATTAGAGTCTGATGAATTTGTGTAACCTAGCAGTGAAAAAATAATGATTTCACACCTGATGATAACACATTACGAAAACTTTCCCATGCAATAAACAGAGACTGTTTTAGCTTTAAAAATTGAAAATTATTAGCTGAACATTTTGATATTTTTCTTATTTTTGCTCAAAACATAGATTGTGGGTACTCGTGTACCCACAATCTATGTTTTGGAGCAAAAATAAGAAAAAAAGGTATACCCCTGCATATATAAAAGTGGGGTATGAGGGGGTATGCATTTCACGAACATGTTTTCCAGATGAACTGTAAAATCTCGAAGGTACGTTGAGTTTTGGTACATTTTTTTACATTTTTATAATTTTTCTCACATTTCAATGAAAATAGAGAAAAGTCTTTGGATGCTGGGTGTATAACTTGCTTTGATGCACAAGTTCAACAGACTGTTTTCCTTTATATATATTAATTTATTGCCATATCGTTTGCTTGTAATGGAATGTTGAATTTGTTGGACAATAGTTTTGTGTTGGGAAAATGTTGTATGCCCATTTTGATAGACCTTACTTTTGTCAAGGCTTTGTTAAATGTTTATCAGACTCTAAGGTTATACAACGTTATTTCATGCTCAACTGACTCAGCATGATTTTGAAACTATTCTATTACAATAACCAGAGTCTGTTTAAAATTTGTAGTGTAAGTGGTATAAAATGAGCCGCCTCATGGGAAAACCAGCAATCTGCATATGCGAAAACAAAGACGCAGATCAGCTTCGCGGTAACCGCGAAGGTGATCAGCGCCTTTGTTTTCGCTACTCAGATAGTACAATTCCACTTCTACTTAAATCCGAAATTTCAAGCTTCTAGCTCTTTTCTGTGCTTGTACAGGCCGGTTTTTGTCGGACCTGTTCGGAAACCACATTGTTGGTTTTCCCACGAGGCGGCTCAAATGATTAAAACATGAGAGAGTCCGGAGAAAACCAACATTTTGCATATGTGAAAACAAAGGCACAGATCAGCTTCGCAGTATCTGCGAAGTGATCAGCGCCTTTGTTTTCGCTACAAGGATAGAACAGTTCCTCCACTTTCTAAATACAAAGCTTCCAGCCTTTAGCCATCTTCTGTGCTTGTACAGCTCAGTTTGTGTCGGACCTTGTTGGAATCCCAGATTGTTGGTTTTCTCATGCGAAGGCTTACATGTGAAATATTGATAATTTCATGGCCTTTTATAGGCTGGTACAATTTCATGCTCAGTAAAGTTGAGCATAAATAATTTTTTTATAACCAGTGAGTCTGCTATATAGTAGAGCCAGCTCGTGTGACTCTAAGTTTTTAAAAAATAGGCAACTAAAGAACAGAATGGAACATCTATGTTTAGAGAGGGTGACTTATTTGTCATTGCCAGTCTTCCATGAGGCCCTCAAAGACCTGTAACATCATGCGCGGATCCAGAAAATTTTCTGGGGGGGGGGGGGGGGGGGGTCGAAATTCCCAGAAGGGGTCTGACGCGGAAAATTTCAACATTGCAAAAATCAATAATCTGGCAATTCCAGGGGTGGGGGTGGGGGGAGGGTGGGGGGTCCGGACCCCCTGTCCCCCCCTCTGGATCCACCCATGAACATGGATATTAGTGAGAGTAGTTGCTTGCAGGCTTCCCAGCGGGCCCTACTTTTCCTACTTTTCCCTACTTTTCTGTGGTGCTCCTACTTTTCCCTACTTTTTCCTGAAAATGCCCTACTATCCCTACTTTTTTGTAAGAAAATGGAAAATAATAAGAAAATGAATAAAAAAGTGTTAAGTAATTAAATACTTTACTTATAATATTGGCCTGAAAGTATTCTTTCAGTTTGTTTATACTGAAGGCACACCTGGTATCAAGTGGAATTCATGGTCAAGACCATTGTCAGAGAGTCAACCATGGCCACACCACATTTGTTTGGCTGATGATGGTTTTGGCTGGACTACAATTGTCATTTTTTGGACCAAAATGATTTTCCTTTCTTGACTTTTTAATGACTTTCACAAAACACACTCCTTAAACATGCTCAAAAACCTGCATCTAACATGAAATCATACCATATGCTGACAAATTGTTCCAGTGGCAGATATGGAGGGCGTTTAGGGGGTTTGTCCAAAGCCCATTTGAAGCAAAATTATATCATTTTCATTTAGCCATTTGAGAAAAAAGTAGGTTAAGTTAAATAAAATGTCCCCTTTAGTACTCCAGAATTCTGAATCTGCGCATGGATACACATATAAAGTTTTCGAAAACATTTCAAAGTTTTTTTATACTCTCGGCTTTTATGCTGACAGGTATATAGTTTTTGTCTTTCCGTTCCTCTGTTCGTATGTTCATTTTTTCGTGTGTTAGTTAGTTCGTTAATTCACTACAATTTGCTTCAAAGTTTTTGGTTAAAGTTTCTCCAGGGATGTATATCTCATACACCATTGGTCAGAAACCATTCATGTTTGCACCATAGGTACCCTATAGGGTTTACTTTGTTTCCATAAGTTCAAGCCCCAGGGTCCATGCCTGGGGGTGGGGCTAGAGATCAAAATCTAGGTCACCTTTAGATTGTGTCAAAGGTTTTGGTTAAAGTTTCTATAGTGATGTATATCTCGTACACCAATGGTCAGAAACCATTCATTTTTGGACCATAGGTACCCCTCAGGGTTTGCATTGTTTCCATGAGTTTGAGTCCATGCTCGGTGATGGGGGCTAGAGGTTAAAAACTAGAACACTGTAAAAATGGATGTACTGGTGTGTAACTTCTTCAAAGAGTCCATATCTTGACAATGACTTATCATAAAGCATTCATACTTCATACACTTTAGGTTCTAGAACTACTATAAAAATTGTATTTTCTGTACTTTTATTTATGATCATGTTCAGAAATCATTCATACTTGGACCATAAGTACTGTATAAGGTGTGTTTTGCTCCTCATGATTGCATTAGACTGTAGGGTCCATGCCCAGGGTGGGGCTAGAGGTCAAGATCTAGGACATCTTATTTTTTTTTTTATTTCAGTTTTACTACTATTATTATTGAAGAATGACATTCTATTTTCCATCAAGGAACAAGGACCTGAACCTCAATGTCGGCAATCAAGTCCAAGATTGAGTATGTGAGTCAGCTCTGTGTAGTGAGTCTGCTCTATATTAGATCAGTCATTCTACTACCCCCCCCCCCCCCTCTCCCACCACCATGGTTCTAGGCAATGTTTTTTGCAAATTACTTGTGGGTGCTGTCTTTGATTTGGGCATTGATGTTCAGTGTGTCAGGGGTGAGCATATCTGGGTTGGGCTTGGGGGGGGGGGGGGGGGGGGGGTATGGGGCTTGGTGGCTACCAGCTGGGGGTATGCGTGCCTCTCAAGGCACTTTTTCTAGTTTTACAAAAGGTGCATGTTATTCTTCTGTCATGGATATATTCATCACATTCCCAATTAACCTATGTGAGAGCAGTTTATCCTACAAGTGTATTTTAGCATTTGAAATAAAAATACTGCCTGTAAAATAGGCAGAGTTTCCTGAGCTTAAATGAGCTCAAAAATGCAATAAAATCGCTACTACAGGCTTCCATAATCACAAAATTTTCTCGGGGGAGTTCCCCCGAACCCCCCTTACAAGAGGAAGCACAATAATTCTCATGCTCTCCCCCACTCATCCCTTCTTGGAAAATGCCTTAATGGTTTGATGGCCATAAACTCATGTCAAAAAAGGCCGGTGACACCCCTGGGGTGGATGGGAATGGTGCTTTATATATGTGGACTTCCATGTCTAAGGATTTTCGTATTGTTATGCCCTGAATTCTACCTGAAAAAGGTGGCACCTGATGTTTTATAAAACTTGTAAATTCTTTATCATCATCGATGTATAAGGCTAAGTTTTCTAAAATTTTGCCCTACTATCCCTACTTTTTCTTCTCCATTTGCCCTACTTTTTCACTACTTTTTTGCAAAAAGTACCCCTACTTTTTCCCTACTTTTTTGCATAAAGGCACTAGAAAGCCTGTGCTTGGTGGTTCAGACTAAACAATAATTTTCAACGCTTGTGCATTGTAATCTTTTGCTGCTGTATCCATACCCTTGGTTAGAGAACCCGGTTGTAAAATACCTGGTTTTGCTTAAAAGATATTTCACAAATCAACCAAATTAACATGCAACAAACCCCTGTGGTCATATCATGAGCTGGTTCTAATGTGTTTGTTTACCGAAGTATATAGTCTCATTGCTTGCCATATGTTGTTTCTGTTATACTCTTGTCACGTCAACCATCTTAAAATATGAGCTGCCGCATGGGAAAACCAACAATCTGCATATGCGTAAACAAAGGCGCAGATCAGCTTCGCAGTAACTGCGAAGCTGATCAGCGCCTTTGTTTTCGCTACATGGATAGTACAATTTCTCTTCTTCTTACAATTTCTCTTCTTCTTAAATTCTTCAATTTCAATCTTCTAGTTAGCTTCTGTGACTGTTAAGCCCAGTTTGTGTCGGACCTGGTCAGAATCCAAATTGTTGGTTTTCTCACACACAGGCTCATATTTATTGCATTGAGAGAGCCTGAACTTTTGAATACAACTTTTACACTGGGGTCCTGATACAGGGCATTTCAGCAAAAGGCACTACATTTGACCATTTTTAGCACTAAAAAAACAAACTGTACCCCATTTCTGTAGATTTTTAGTTGAACAAACTTTTACAAAATGTTCTTTCTGTATTGTCCTGAATAATGAAAAAAAGAATGAAATTGCAATTGATTTGCAGATGTTGACATATTGATTATAAAAACGCATGAACAACAAAAAGAAATGTTTTAAATATATTGATAGGGCAGTCTTATGTATTAAATTCAAAGTTCTAGGCTTTTCATCAAGACATTTGATTCAATTCCACCCAAGAATTTTTCAGGTATTTGTTTTGAATATTTTTCTTCAAGACATAGTGAAGTCATATATACAGTTTCATACATGTAGCCAGGTACTAGTACAGAGGTATAGTGCGGTTAAGTTAATGCATTAGTATTATATACAGGCTACAAATCAGTATGAGCAGCAACGTGAGAAAACCGGTCTTCAGGATTTCCCACCATGTCTGACACAAACTGGCCTGTGCAGCTACAGAAGATCATTAGAAGCTTGAAATTTCGGATTTAGGAAGAAGAGGAATTTTACTATCCGTGTAGCGAAAACAAAGGCGATGATCAGCTTCGCAGTTACTGCGAAGCTGATCTGCACCTTTGTTTTAGCATAGGTAAAAATCTGGTTTTCTAAGATGCGGCTCATATAGCTGTATGTGCTCAGTCTCTTAAAGAAAACCTTCTTTATATTTCCTTGTGATCATTGCATGAGATTTTTACCATTGGCCGTCCATATACTTTGTCATATATACCAGTAATATATTTATACACATTGTTGCGTCTTTAATAAATGCCTTTTAAATTATTTTGTTATTTCTTTGTCTTCCTGTTAAAGTTAAATATCATTTTCGGAGCCACAAGTAAGGAAGATTGCAGGATTCTTATTGAAGCAGACCTGAGATCTGGAAAATTCCGTTATAAGAAAGATTTGGGCATGAAAATTACTTCTGATACTGCAATTCTTCCTCTTCTACTGATTTAAGAAGAGCTTGCACAAGTTCAAAATATGACCAGATCCCCCCACTGACCATGACTGTCTTATAAAGATAAATATTCTGTGTTTGGGACACTCTAGCACTGACATTTTCAATTGGATTTCATTATTGCAGGTAACAATGACAACCGAGTTAGCTGGCCTTGAGTGTCTGAAAAATATTTTATGCTAAGGCCACTCCAGTCCCTCATTTTATTAAATTTTCTTGTTTTTGCAGGTAGCCAGGACAATCACAAGATCTTGCACAAGTTCAAAAACTCAGCCAGATCTGTCCTGCCTTTAGTGTCTGAGAAAATAACCTTAGGCTGTATGAAATGAGCCGCCTCATGGGAAAACCAACAATCTGCATAGGCGAAAACAAAGGCGCAGATCAGCTTCGCGATGATCAGCTTCACCGTAACCGCGAAGCTAATCAGCGCCTTTGTTTTCGCTACTCGGATAGTGCAATTCCTCTTCTACTTAAATCCGAAATTTCAAGCTTCTAGCTCTTTTCTGTGACTGTACAGCCCGGTTTGTGTAGGACCTGTTCGGAAAACACATTGTTGGCTTTCCCACAAGGCGGCTCAAATGTAGGTTGAAGTTGAGCAAGGATTTACTTAAGAATGAATTTTGTTTTTCTGATGTTCGTAGAGCTATGAACTGCAGTGGGTCGGATGCACAGTGAATGAACCCTGAAGGGGTTCATGTAAGCTTTGCTAGCGACCCACTATGCAGTTCATAGCTCCATGAACTTCAGAGAAATTAGTCATTGCTTATATATACATTCATTTCTCTCTATCGCTTGTTGGAAAATTATCATGGCGATCACACAGTGTGTGTTCAAACAGCAGAATCGCATCCGATGATGTCCAATGCCCAATCACATTTGTTAGAGCCATGTTTTGTTTTTGACATCAAGTTTGGATTATGTGACGTCGCATGACAGTGTTGTTCATGGAACTATGAACCACATTTCAGTCCTATAGATTCATTCAGACTTTGCATAAGAAATGTAAATATGAGCCACCTCATGGGCAAACCAACAATCTGCATATGCGAAAACAAAGGGAAGCTGATCAGCGCCTTTGTTTTCGCTACTCGGATAGTACATTTCCTCCTACTTAACTCCAAAATTTCAAGCTTCTATCTCTTTTCTGTGCTTGTACAGGTCGGTTTGTGTCTGACCTGTTCGGAAACCACATTGTTGGTTTTCCCACGAGGTGGCTCAATTATTACAGAGTAAGCTGCCCTAGCTACAGGATGCAGAAAAATTCACATTGACGTATGAATTGTTCACAGACAAATGAGCTGCAATGTGAGAAAACCATTCTTCGGGGTTTCCGACAAACCTACCTGGCCAGTCACAGACGAAAGGTAGGAACTCGAAATTTTAGATTTAAGAAGAAGAGGCATTGTATCATCTGTTAGTGAAAACAAAGGGGCTGATCAGCTGGGCAGTTACTGTGCATTTAGTGCAGAGCTGATCTGCGCCCGTTTTTCCCATAAGCAAAAATCTGGTTTTCTCGTGATGCTGTATCTTGAAGATATGGCTTTTTATCCAAATTTGCAGGTGCATGAAACTATTTTTGGGTAAAAATTAAAGAAGAATGCAAACTAGTTATTTCATATTTTATTGCTATCACAAGTCTTATAACATTTGGGCCACATCTTCAGAAAATCTGTTCATATTATGCAGTGTGGTAAGCTCACAGCTAAATCATAAGGAGCGTGGTGGCGTAATGGTAGAGCATCCGACTCCAAATCTAGAGGTCCTAGGTTCCATCCCACTGGCGCTACCATCTTGTGTCCTTGAGTAAGACACATTAACTCCCCAGAGTACTGATTAAAAGCCAGGAAGCGTTGGCTCTGTCCCGACATGACTGGAAAATTGTTGACAAGGACGTTAAACCTAAATACAAACAAAAGCAGCTAACCATAAACTTTTTCAACTCATAGACTTCAATCCATACTGAGCTTTGCATGAGAAAACCAATGATATGCATATGCGAAACCAAAGATGCAGATCGGCTGTGTAGTAACTGCACAGCTGATCAGCGCCTTTGTTTTCGCCACATCGATAGTACTATTCCTCTTCTACTTGTATCTAAAGTTTCAAGCTTCTAGCTTTATGCTGTGACTGTACAGCCTGGTTTGCGTCGAACCTGGTCAGAAACCCAAATTGTTGATATTCTCATGCACAGGCTCACCTTTAAGTGGCTGATGGCCAGGTTTGTGTTGGGCCTGACTGGAAAAGTCAAACACCGATTTCTCAGGATGTGGTCCATTTCATACAGCAGGCACATGATGAAAAAAAGGAAAATCTCCAGTGCATCAAGCAGAGACTGACCAGCCTGGGTAGGTAGTCATTGAATGGCTAAGAAATGAGAAAAACGGATTTTTGCCGATACAAAAACAAAGGCGCAGATCAGCTGTGCATTAACTGCACATATGATCAGCCACTTTGTTTTTGCTACCTGACTAGTACACTTCCTCTTCTACTTAAATCCAAAGTTTCAAGCTTCTAGCCTTTTTCTGAGACTGTACAGGTTGGTTTGTGTCAAACTTGGTCGGAATCTCAGAAGACTGCTTCTCTCATGTCGTGGCTGAAATTATTTAAAAATAAATTGTTCAAGGTATCTCCAAAGTAATAAGCTACGTGGTCAGTTACACTAATGTATGTTACACAACATCAGGAAAACATGTCTGTGCAATATATACCCCCTTAAACCCCACTTTTATATAGTAAAACTGGGGTTTGCCGGGGTATACCTATTTTTCTTATTTTTGCTCCAAAACATAGATTGTGGGTACTCGTTAGAACCGCCTCGCCGAGGCGGTTCTAACGTGTACCCACAATCTATGTTTTGTGCAAAAATAAGAAAAATATCAAATTTTTTTCTGATGAAATTTTCAATTTTTACTGCTGAAAAAAATCTCTGTATATACACAGATACAAACAATACGTCACAATCCACGTGGTCTATATTATCCAGGTAAGTCAGGTGACTTTCACGTGACTTCTTTCCACTTCCGGGTGGCAAAAAAGCGACCCCAGTTCAATGAATGTGTAATGAATTGTTATGTTTTGAAGTATTACAAATGTAAAATAATGTCAAAATATTACTTGTTCATAACAAATTACATTTCCAAATATTTTAGCGCATTAATTGATGTGTGTTTCTAGTTTAGTATTATAAGTAGTTAGCGGTTACCGTCCCGTGCGGGATTTAAAAGGTTTGCATCTCAGTCAATCAAAAGTTTGTTTTTTTATACGGTAGAAATCAGATATCAACATTGAATAATTTCCGTGTTTGAGCCGTGTTTGAAGCAAGTTTAAGTTTTATGAAAAACGAGTTTTATGAAAAAAAAAAAAACATAAGCCGTTAGAAATTGGGTGCTCTCTCTCTCTCTCTCTCTCTCTCTCAAGAGCACACGATTTAATTATGTCTTGCATGCGGTGAAATAATAAAAACACTAACATTTTTTTCAGTCCGTGGAATAAATATAATTTATCCACAAGTTATAATAACTTTTTGAAGTGTATCCATTTTTATTTATGACACTGGAATCATAATTATCTTTTTCTAGATCTAATCCATGCGATATCAACACCTGTTATGACATTTCGACCGACTGAACACACACGCCGGCTGCCCCGGGGACTCATTAATCCCTTTCAATCATATAGTACCCCAAGAATGTGTCATTTCTTTGAAGAGGGTGTAATAAAGAAGCCGACTATCATGATTATGGGCATCGTAATTTGAGGTGTCATAAAACTGTCTCCAGTAGCTGAAACCGCGTTTCTTTCAAATTGATTATGATCATCAATATGAGTATAGCCTTTGAATAGTTATTATTTAAACTGGACTTAGTTATATTTCAATTTGATTATTCAAATATAATTAATAAATTAATATATGCTTAAGAATGAAAAAGATGGAGAAAAAGAAGCAAAAATTCTTCATAAAAAGCGCTAAGATAAACGCACTTTTATTGATGTAAGGCTCGGTACAAACAAGGTCGGAAAAAGGAACAAGAACTAATTATTTATTTAATTGTTTATTACCTATTTTTATTTATTTATTTTTTTTATTTATTTATTTTTCCATTATGAATGAATTTTTTAGTCTGATTGCAGACGTGGCCGCATAATGGCGCAAATTGTAATTTAATTATAAGTCATAACTAAGTAATACATATTTTCGTTCGCGCGCGGATCCAACATCATTTGCCCAAGGTGTGAGAAATTAAATTCTTTATAAAAGAGCCAAAGGCAAAAAATTATTTGTAATTTTGTATTTAAATGTCATCGTTGTTCCCTGATTGGGATGGCGGCACACATTTTACTTTAATTTAAACTCAGCAATGTATGTAAACAACATTGAACCGGAAATGTTTTTGCCACCCGGAAGTGAAAGTTTTAACCACAATGCAACGTGCACTACGTCATCGAGGTCAAGGTCAAATAATGTAAACAATAATATTGTACCTGTCTATTGTATGGGCAAGTTTTCGTAATGACATTATCCAATTGTTCCTGGACAACCTACCAGAGACGGAGTACCAGGTCCAGAGGTTAAAAAACTTTTTTCATGCTCAACTCAGCTTAGACTAAAATTTATCCTGCTCATAGATTGTTGGCATTTTAACATTTATTAGCAGGATCAATTACATGCTTTAGGAATGTAAAACTGCAATTTTAAATTATTTTGGCTATTTCAGTATTTATGAGCAGTTTAAATTTCATGCTCAGCTGAGTTGAGCACTCAAAAAGTTTTATAACCTCGGTACCAGTACTTATGGGGACTCATCAGTTAAGGGAGATTATTGATGTGCCATGGTTTGTTAATAAATACTCGTGTTATTCTGGCTCTGATATTTTGTGAGAGATAACAGCCCATTCACCATTTTTGCACTATTGGGCTGGTTTCCAGCATTCAAAAATCAATATTGGAAATACAGGTAACCAAAACCACCCTGACCTCAAGGTCAGGGTGGTTTTGGTTACCTGTATTTTCAATATTTATTTTTTTTCTAAGCTGGAAACCAGCCGTTAATGCAAAAATGGTGAATACAACCGAAATTCCCAGGCTGATCTGGGTGGTCTTTGCTTGGTGGATTTTATGGCAGACCAGGCATTATAATGACATAAAACATACAAACACATTCATTAGTCAGATTAAAATAGTGTTTCATAATAAATAGGTATAAAAACAATATTTACAACAAAAGTAAAATATAATTAGCATTTAAACAATAATGAACATAAAAGAAAATCATGTGTGATTCTAAGGACTTCATTGATACCATGATGATATAGCCATGTCAGGAGGAAAGATGCATATGCAAAGGTTTACATTTTGCAAACTTCATACACCTTCCAGACTCAAAATCGCAGAGAATGTCAAATAAGCCACCTCATGGGAAAACCAACAATCTGCATAGGCGAAAACAAAGACGCAGATCAGCTTCGCGGTAACCGCGAAGCTGATCAGCGCCTTTGTTTTCGCTACTCGGATAGTACAATTCCTCTTCTACTTAAATCTGAAATTTCAAGCATCTGGCTCTTTTCTGTGCTTGTACAGGCCGGTTTGTGTCGGACCTGTTGGGAAATCACATTGTTGGTTTTCCCATGAGGCGGCTCAAATGTCTTCTAAAGTCAAAAAGTACAGGAGCAGGGGAGAATGTGAGATGAAGTGATAGGAACATTGTCTACACTCTCATCTGCAGCAAAAGTGACAAGACTGTGTATGTTGGCGAGACAGAGTGAACGCTGAAGGAGTGAATAGACATATGTCAGCACAACGAGAAACCAACAATGAAATATTTTTAATTTAAATGGTCACACGGACACATCACACATAAGCGAAAACTCTCAACGTAGACCTGCACAGACTTGCATTATTACTGTGAAAAGGAATTTTTGTTTGATTTATTGCTTTATGTACCTTCCAACAGTTAAAGCCTGGACATGGCCATAGCTGTTGACTGGGACATAAAAAAAAAATACCAAATCGAACTAATAAAAACTATTTTTCGCAATAAAATGCAAGCTTACGTGGACAGATTTTCCCTTATGTGTGACAAGGGCCCAGTTGTTCGAAACTAACGACGTCGTTAGTTAACGTTTCGTTAAAATTTCAAACATGAATATTACAAATACACTGTTATTTTTTGTTGAAAAAATGTGAGAATCCTTTGCACTGCAAAGGATTCTCACATTTTTTCAACAAAAAATAACAGTGTATTTGTTACTTTAGCTCATATTTGCTTAACAAATTTATGTCTTAACGATATCATTAAGCTAACGATGCTTTGAACAACTGGGTCAAGGCCTTTAAAGAGGATGATATGAAAGTCACCATCTTACAAAGACTGTTCCAAGGGAGTTGCATATACTGGATAAATAAAAACTAAAATACCCAAAGGATGCAATGCCAAAATAAACAACCAAGCGGGAGTGTTTCAGAGAGGTACATGTATTTTATATATGAGCCGCCTCGTGGGAAATCAACAATATGCATAGGCGAAAACAAAGTCGCAGATCAGCTTCGTGGTAACCGCGAAGCTGATCAGCGTCTTTGTTTTCGCTGCATGGATAGTTCAATTCCTCTTCTACTCAAATCTGAAATTTCAAGCTTCTAGCTCTTTTCCACGACTGTACAGCCTGGTTTGTGTCGGACCTGATCGGAAACCACATTGTTGGTTTTCCCACGAGGCGGCTCCTATATTCAACTTGGCCAAGAGAATAAGTTAGTTAATGTATGAAATACAAGTCTATGGAGAAATATTTTTGTGGGTGTGAATGAGACTCCGAGGGCGACGAGTACATAACCACAAAATTATCTCAAAATTGACGAGATTTTCATACACTATGAACTTGTATCATGACAAATTAAAGCAATCACAGTGTTAGTTTCTAATTTGAAATACATTGTGAATGACATTTCCACCTACCATGCTTCACTTGACCTAAACCCCTGAAATTTGCATAATCGATAATGTCGCATACCAAATGTGGCTTTTCATGATTTTGTAAGGATCTGTCCCCAACTGGCTAGTGATTTGTGGAGGAAGGGCGCAAAAAAGATCGTGAGCCCTATCCTCTTAGGACTCTTTATTTGATTTGTGCAGAATTACGGCGTTTTCTGAGGGATAATGGGATTTATGATAAGAATTTCTTGACTCTAAAAGAAGCTGTATTTCACCGAGTTTCCTGAAGTTTTTTACTGTAAAATGAAGGACTTGCTCTCAAGAGGCTTAGGAACAAAACTAAAATAAGCAGAACCAATACTTCCGGAGGATGAAAGTCAGATATGAGATAAGGGAGTTTTTTGGTGACATAAGTGCTGTGAGTCTGCAATATACATGTACGATGTTCTTCTACGCATGCAAATTATTTGGGCTATAGGGACATAATGAACACTGCAGTTTGACAATTAAGTTCTGCCCATTACAAATGCACTGGCCTTAAGAAATTATTGAAAAGCATAGATCAAAGTAAAGGCGGCGGAGTCATGATACAATGACACATATAAATTTATATTTTCAAATTTAAATATTTATTTGATTTTTTTTATCATGTTATTTTTTCATTTATTCTAATGTTTTATTATGCCGCAGTTGTTTCAAAAAAATCGCCTGGAAAAAGAACATCCTAAAACACTCCAGAAAAGAACATGATGTAAGATGGTTTGTCAGAACTGCAACTACCAACAGACAAGGTGCACTTGATGAAAAAGAAGATTTGCCCCAATAAATACTTACAATAATTTCGGATAATTTTCAAAATTGCTTAATATTAGAGATGAATGATTTTATGCAGACCTAATGCAAACAACACATGAAAACACAGAACTAATGGTAATCAAATATGCTCACTATCTGATTCAAGGATGAATGTAAAAATCTGGATAAAAATATAATGAATACAACAAACATATCACACAAATAAAGGGCAGCACTGAAATGCATAACCTATGAGCCGCCTCATGAGAAAACCAGCTTTTGGCATATGTGAAATCAAAGACGCAGAGCAGCTGTGCAGAGCCTTTGTTTTTGCTACACAAGATAGTACAATTCCTGTTCTACTTATATCCAAAATTTCAAGCTTCTAGCCAGCTTCTGTGACTGTAACGGCTGGTTTATGTCAGACCTGGTCAGAAACCCCGAAAAGGGTTTTCTCGCGTCAGGGCTCATATATAAACTATAAGTATTAAAGTAGTTTACTAGCTGGATTCTAAAGCACTATAGCTGTTCTTTTCTTATATTGTTTCTTGATCGATACGGCACATTCTAAAATTACATACTGTAAGTTAGCAAATGTTCGCGAGGCGATAACTTAATCTTAATTTTCACGATTCCGATGTCTCGCAAATTCAAACTTCTTGCAAATAAGAGCACATGTACCCTACTGCAAATTCATGAACTTGTTTATATTTCCAAAATAGATAAATAAACTCATGGAAAATTTCCAGATTTACAGTCTTGACAATAACTTAAAACATTTAAACTGAAAAAGTCAAAAGGTATTTTCATGCTTGAATCTAACATTAATGCTGGCTATCCATTCTTGTTGTTTTTGGCTTTTTTTTAAACCCATGAGCATGATAGATTTCATACACAGTTAAGCACAAATAAAACAACTTCTTCCGAAGTTGGGGGCATAATAAACCTTGTCGCAAGAGCCATTATTCTAAAAGCATTGCTAAAGTAATAGCATTATTGCATTGGAATTAACTTATTAAGTACATATATATAAATCTAATCTCAATATTTGTCTACAGTTTTTGTGGCTTAACGTCCAAGTCAACAATCTTTCAGTCATGTCAAGATGGAGCCACCACTTCCTGGGTATTAACCAGAACTATGGTGATTTAATAAAGATAAGTCTTATTCAAGGACAAAACTTGGGAGTCCCAGCGGGGTTTGAACCCAGAACCTCTCAATTTTGAGTTTGAACCTCTGCCTAGGTCACCTTGCCCCCTAAAACATCTCAAATTTTATCAAACATTTTACTGAAAACACCAATAGTTTCATCAAATCTGGTCCCTGTTTAAGTGTTGAACAGTAATTCACACTATTTGACCAATGGACTTTCCCATCATTATCAAATGGAACAGTCCATTGTCATTTTAAGGGGTGTTAGACGTGATTTTGGATTTTAATTCCATTTTTTTATGAAATTCCTCTAAGCAAACAGAATAGCCCCAGATGGGACGCCGCATTCTGCGGCGTCACATCTGGTACTATACTGTTTGCCTTTGTCTCATAAAAAGGACGCCAGAATTATATACGAGTTAATAAAAGCTCTGTGGTGTCCTTTGGAGCCAGTCAGCTGGTACAGAAGCATCTACTTGTCCGACTCCCACGATGGACACTCCCTTTCTTGGAAATATGGCCTCAAGGTTATAAAACTTTTTTCAAGCTCAGCTCAGCCGAGAATAAAATTTATCCTGCTCATAAATGTTAAAATGCCAACAATTGTTGGCATTTTAACATTTATGAGCAGGATAAATTGCAGGCTTTGGCAATCTGAACCTGAAATTTCAGTAATTATCAGTAATTTCAGTAATTATCAGCACTTTATATTCCATGCTCAGCCGAGTTGAGCATGAAAAAAGTTTTATAACCTCGGGGCCTGGGCTGGACAACATTTCTACCTGTAATCACCTCAATTCAAGACGGTCACTTGTTAGCTACAAGCAAATAAACTGCAGACTAGCAGACACGATGGCTTGCCGAGTAGCAGGGTAGTTAAGAAGTATGTCCACTGTTTTTTTATCCAGCTACTTTGAAACAGATGCAGTCTATTTTAGTGTTCACTATACATTATGGAGAATTATTCGTTCTTTCGGTGCATTGTCTGTTATTGGACATAACCATAGCAACGGATGACCTGAAACACAAAATGAGCTGCTTCATGAGAAAATGAACATTTTGCATATGTGAAAACAAAGGTGCAGATCAGCTTCGCAGTAACTGCAAAGCTGATCAGCGCCTTTGTTTTCGCAGCAGGGATAGTACAAATCCTTGACTTCCTAAATCAAGATTTCCAGCTTCTAGCCACCTTCTGTGCTTGTACAACTCGGTTTGTGTTAGAACTATTTGAAAAGCACATATTTTGTTTTCTCATGATGTGGCCCAAATATTATATGAGCTGCATCAATAGAGAACTAGTCTATCGATTTGCGACCAGGTCCAACACAGTCACAGAAGAAGGTTACAAGCTTGAAATTTCTGATTTAAGAAGAAGAGGGATTGTACTATCTGAGAAGTGGATTTCTCGTTAAATCAAAGGTACATGCATTTGCTAGTTGAAACGGGATCTATGTTTCGAGCCAGCTTATGTTATGTCCCATTGCATCTTCATTCATTTGAGATTATCTGCCCTGGTTGGAAGGTCAAGTTAGCAGATCACGATACCTATCGTTTATAAATAGCACAGCTATTCGATACAATCTACATGTATCTGATAAGTACAATCTCTGACATACTGCGTCAGGGAGTCGACTGTCTCAGTGTATTTCTAAAACGGCGATCCAGGTTCGAATCCCATCAGGGACGCAAGATATTTTCAGACTATGCGTTATCTCTTATTTATGAATTTTCATATTTTTTAGATAGGGACTCATCCGGGATGGACCAAATGAGTCAAATAGTCATAAAAATGACTTTCTCATAATAATAAATGATTACTTTCTCATAATGGGCTTCTCATAATGGGCGAGTGTTATGTCCCATTGCATCCTCACTCAAGATTATCTGCCGTGGTTGGACGGTCTGGTTGGCAGATCACATGATGCGAAGCATCTATAAATAGCACAGCTATTCGATACAATGTATCAGATAAGTACAATCTCTGACATACTGTGTCAGGGAGTCGACTCTTTGGCTCAGTGGTTAGAGCATTGGATTTCTACCCTGGTGATCTGGGTTTGAATCCCATCAGGGATATGGAATATTTTTCAAACTAAGCATCGTCTCTTATTTAAGAATTTTCATATTCATAAGACATATCTAATTTTTTCATGGAAAACTGTCATTTGCGGAAAACTTTCTTAACAAAAGATGTTCCATCCCCAGCTATTGGGCTATTTTTACTACTTTTCTCAGTATATTTTAGCAAATTGTTGTTTTTTAGCATCTTCATTTCAATAAAAAAAAAAAATTAAACTAGCAAAATCGCTGTTTCTTAATCACTCGATCATCTCACCAGTGTCCGGTGTGGGTTCGCGCCCCGCACTGGCCACATCTGAGACAAGCCATGTTCTGCTTGCAGGTGTGCCAGATGTTTTTTCTCGGGGTTTTCCCGTTTTCGCCTATCTACTAATTGACCTGTCTCATATGAGCTGAAATAATCTTGAAAGGGACATAAAACTGAATTAAAAAAAAAAAAAAGAAAAAAAAAAGTAAAACTTACAAAATGCTACTTACCTTTCCCAAAAACATCTTGTAATAATGACCATTTTGTTTTGTTTCTTCTGCCCCCCTCTTTTTTCACATATTCCACTGCTGTCGTGTCATCAAATATAGACGACAACTGATCACAGCCGATGGCTATTACAAATAGTCCAAACAATAACGACTCTATCACAAGAATAATGGAATGAACTCTGAAAATGGAACGGAAAAGATCATTTGAGCCGTCTCGTGGGAAAACCAACAATGTGGTTTCCAAACAGGTTCGACACAAACCGACCTGTACAAGCACAGAAAAGAGCTAGAAGCTTGAAATTTTGGATTTAAGTAGAAGAGGAATTGTACTATCCGAGTAGCAAAATCAAAGGCACTGATCAGCTTCGCAGTTACTGCAAAGCTGATCTGTGCCTTTGTTTTCGCCTATGCAGATTGTGGTTTTCCCATGTGGTGGCTCATAGGTGTTGCAACACAAGAAAATTGGTCTTTGGGGTATCCAACCATGTTTGACAAAAACTGACTGGTAGTGTCACAGACTAAAGCTAAAAACGTTTAGATTTCAGAAGAAGTGTGATAATACTTTCCATAAAGCAAACCCACAGGCGCTGAACAGCTACTGCACAGCTACTCTGTGTATTTGTTTTTGCATATGCAAAAAATGTTTTTCTTATGATGTGGTTCTTACAAGTGAGCTTGTTATATAGAGAGCAAAGTATCATTTGAGCCTGTGTGTGAGAAAACCAACAATTTGAGTTTCCGACCAGGTCCAACACACACCGGGCTGTACAATCACAGAAGGTGGCTAGAGACTGGAAATTTTGGATTTAGGAAGTAGAGGAATTGTACTATCCGTGTAGCGAAAACAAAGGCTCTGATCAGCTGTGCTCCGTGTAGCGAAAACAAAGGCGCTGATCAGCTGTGCAGTAATCTGCACCTTTGTTTTCGCATATGCAGATTGTTGGTTTTCTCACACTCAAATGTTCCTTTAGTTTATTTTGGCTCCAACCTCTGGAAGCATGCCCACATATATTACCATTGGCTGTATATCAATCAATACACAATTTTACCTGTAATAAACATCTTTGTTCTATTTATGAGCTGATATGCCATTTTACTTTAGAATGTCAATTCAAGGTCTCAGGGACTCAAAAGCAAAATATTCTCAATTTTTTAACAAAAAAATACAGAGTATTACCATTAAATATGAAATATTAAAGTATATACATTTTTTAAAACAAAGTACCACATAAAAATCAAGTTTAAAATGACCTCTGACCACAAGGTCCATTACACAGAACACTGTAACCATCATGATATGAGAAAATTGGTCTTTGGGGTTTCTGGCCAGGTCCCAAACCCACCTATGTGGCCATAGACGATGGCCAGAAACTTGAAATTTCCAATTTAAGAAGAAGAAGAGTTGTACCATCTGTGTGGCCAATAAAAAGGTGGCGATTAGGTCTGCAGTACTGCACAGCTGCTCCGTGTCTTTGTTGTGCAAATGTAAAAAGCACATTTGCTTATACTTACAGTTTAAAATGTTTATGATCACCTCTGACCACAGGGTCTAATACCCAGGATACTATGACCATCACTATTGCATGTATGGCAGCTAACCCTACAAAAACAATGGTAAAATTAAGGTGACGATAGCCTAAAGCCCCTATCTCACTGGAATGCGACAACTGGAGACTTGTACCCAAATTGTTCGCGACTATTTGGCAACAAAGATTAACGATATAAACACAACTTTCATGTTGCAGTCTTGGTCTAATTTTGAAAATATATCTCGCAACTGTCGACTAGTTCGCGACACATGGAAATTCTCTCGACACTCGTGCCACAATGGCACAAATAACAAGTCCAATGTCGTGCGAAAGTCAGCGACTTAATTCCTTAAACAGTTGCGAAAAATTTGCATGCCAGTGACATACTAGCTTAAGAATGATAATGTTTGTGTGTCCTGCATCAAAATATTACAAAGATTTATATTAATGCTACAGCAGGTCCCAAGGTTATAAAACTTTTTCATGCTCAATTCAGATGAGACTAAAATTTATCCTGCTCGTAAATATTAAAATGCCAACATCTGTTGGCATTTTAACATTTATGAGCAGGATAAATTACAGGCATTGGTGATCTAAACCATAAAATTCGATGATTTGCGCTATTTTGTCATTTGTGAGCAGTTGAAATTTTTGTCTCGACTGAGTTGAGCTCGAAAAAAGTTGTAGAACCTTGGGGCCAGGCTGAATTTTTACCCTGAGGTATGACTTCTCTGTGCCACCTTTAAGAGTAAAATTATATGTCATTTCAGGTAGACAATGTGTGTGCAATTAAAATTGTAGACCCAACAACAAGATAACAATCAAAAACATTTTTCTTCACCGTCAATTATAACAATTAACATGGGATGTTGGAGGGCAGATTGCAATCTATAAATTCGTGACCTTGCAGACCAAAGAATTATCTCATCTGCCTGACAACATCACAATGTTAATCAAATGTTTATCAAAGATAATTCACAGTAAAGAAAAGCTATTTCTATTTAAAAACAATCAGTAGAAGTATTCTTAACTTTTGCAGCATTTACAGTTAGTCTTAGTCACTGTAGACACATTTGTGTGTGAAGTCACAAAATTAAATTCCTTCTTGCACAATTTCACACTGGTTAACCTTTACGCTGATTTGGTGGGTTTTACGCAGGTTTGATGGTGCTTAAAACTTGGAAATGGTTCTATTTTGTCTATATTTGCATATTTACTCTATGGAAAAGCATGCCATATGCTAAAGGGATTGTAGAAATATGTATACTTTGTGAATATGCCATGCAGCGGTGGATTTATGTATGCATTGAAGAATATATTTGAGTCTTCTACATGCCCTATTCTTACTCAAAATTATAGTATCCCTATTGAATGTAATGGAAACAACACTGTATGAAAATTAGCAATAATTGTTCAATGTAAATGAAATTCACACTGGTCAACCTATACATCATTTTGCGGTGTTTACGATGGTTTGCGGGTATTTACGCTGATTTACTGGAGACAAAAAATGGCGGCGACCAATGAATAAATTTTGGATTTTTCATTTTTAATTGTATTGATGCTGTATAGAAAAACATACAACATGTCAAAGGGACTATAGATTTATGTTAGTTTTAAGAATATGACACGCACCTGCTGATTGATGTAAGCATTTAGGGATGATTTAGAGTACCGACCCAGAGGGTAAGTCGTTTTGTTTTAATCATCTACCTCCTTGATGGGTGGTGTAAATTATAAGGACCCATTAATTGTATTAAAAGTAGAAAATACACTGTTCTACTTACCAACATAAAACAGAAATTGCATGAAAAACTTTTGATTTAATTCACCAACACAATTGTTTATCCTGAAAAGGGAAAAACAACATTTAATTAGACACTGTAATGTACCTCAACTTAAAAAAAATATGGTTTGCAAACACCTGCAAAAATTAAGCTGACAACTAATTTATACCATCAGGAAAACATGTCCGTGCAATGAATACTCCCTTAAACCCCACTTTTATATAGTAAAACTGGAGTATGTAGGGGTATACCTATTTTTCTTATTTTTGCTCCAAAACATAGATTGTGGGTACTCGTTAGAACCGCCTCAGCGAGGCAGTTCTAACGTGTACCCACAATCTATGTTTTGACCAAAAATAAGAAAAATATTCAAATTTTTCTACTGAAAATTTTCATTTTTTACAACTTTAAAAATTTCTGTGTATTGCATGGGCATGTTTTCGTAATGCCTTCATGCATAAGCAACAGGTACAACATTAATCAGACTTGCACAATGGACAAGCAGTGCAGAACTTCATGCTGGCTGTGGCAGTTCTAGTGTGTATCCACAATCAATGTTTTGAGCAAAAACATGAAAAGTATTGAAATTTTTGTAAAATAAAATTTTTCATTCTTACAGCATTTTTTTTCTCAAAGAATCACTGTTCATAACGTGTACAAACAATCAATGATTTAAGCAAAAATAAGAAAGATATCAAAAACTTTCTACTGACAATTTACAATTTTTACAACTTTTTTAGTTTATTTGTGGCTTAACATTCCAGTCAACAATTTTTCTGTCATGTTGGGAAGGGACCACCACTTCCTCTGTATTAACCAGTACAACAGGTAAAATAAATTAAGAATAGAGGGATCAGAAATTGACGCAATTTAACTTGAAGTTGCAACACAGACACCAGTCGGGAAAGAAAATACATCACTAAACATTTTTTTCTAACACACTCAAAGAGCAGGATGACTAGCTCTTTCCCAAGTAAAATGTCCACTAACCTGTCTTGCTCAAGCACACAACTGAGCATTAATTGGGTTTGTATACCTTGCATCTTGATCCAGATTCCATTCATTCCAATGCTCTAACCACTAGGGGGGCAATGCTTCCCATTGTCAAGAATTGTAGGAATGTTACTATCATTATATGAGCTGTGTTTGAGAAAAACAGATTTTTGACTATGCGAAAACAAAGGTGCAGATCAGCTGTGCAGTAACCAAGAAGCTGATCAGAGCCTTTGTTTTCACTACTAGGATAGTTTAAATCCGAAATTTCAAGCTTCTATCTTTCTTCTGAGAACTTACAGACCGGTTTGAGTCAGACCTAGTCAGAAACCCCGAAGACCGGTTTCTTGCATTGCGGATCATATGATACCTTACCAAGGGCAATGATGATCCATCTTTCTGATACACCTCTCACAGATCCTACAATGATGTGCTCTCGGCGGCCTGTACGTCTCACACTTCATGCATAGTGACCAACCATCTCGCTGTAACTGTAGTAACACAGGTCAATGTTATAGATAGAGGATATTCAAGTTTTTGTCGTGAATATGACTTTTATTTCATTGAGTGAAGTGAAAAATTTTTATATTTCATGAGTGCCGAAGGCACGAATGAAATATATAATTTTTCACTTCACGAGATGAAATAAAAGTCATATTCACGACAAAAACTTGAATTTTCTTTTTATTATATTGCATGTAGTCATTGTCACGTTGCGCGCTAAAGCATATGACGTCAAAATCTTAAATGACGTCATTACGTCACGTCATTACGTCGCTATTGTGTGTGAACGTTCATTGCGTCAACAATAGCATAGATTATAAAATTTAGTTATGTATAAATTAGAAATGAAACGGTGGAATCGTAATTTGCGTATTCCCAAATCTTATATTTTCACATGTGAAAATATAACTTTTTTATATTTTCACATGTGAAAATATAACTTCTTCAAATATTGGTTATATTTAATACATATTTCTCTATATTTCATCACTTGCCATATAATAAAACTTTTTACATGCTCAACTCAGCTGAGGCGGTTCTAACGAGTACCCACAATCTATGTTTTGTAGCAAAAATAAGAACAATAGGTATACCCCTGCATACCCCAATTTTACTACATGTATATAAAAGTGGGGTATAAGCGGGTCGTTATTTCACGGACTTGTTTTCCTGATGTTACAGACATTCCGACATTAGAACAAAAGTGAAAAAAAAAATTGTGTAATATATGAGCTGTGATGCGAGAAAACCAGTCTTCAGGTTTTCCGACCAGGTCGACACAACCCCACCTGTGCAGCTACAGAAGGTGGCTAGCAGCTTGAAATCTCTGATTTAGGAATAGGAAAAATTGTACTATCCGAGTAGCAGCGAAAACAAAGGTGATCAGTGCCTTTGTTTTAGCATCTAGCAAAAATCCTGTTTTCTCATAACGTGGCTCATATGTTTTATAATAACGTGGTATTTGTGATCTTCTAACACTGAGCTATCAAATTAATGAGTTTCAAAACTTCTTCGATTTCAATATTTGGAGTTATCTGTCCTTGTTTTAGTCCATATTTATTATGCTTAATTTTCTTAAAAAATACATTTTGGCAAATACTTTGGCAAATGCTCAAAGTATTTAAAGCAAATGCATTGAGTTTTGTAGGCTTTACTAAACTGCAGAAATGCATTGCCCAAATTTAACACGCATCATTTTACAGGACAATGATGTCAGTGGTGTTCTTATACTGTATTAACGAAATAGCTTTAATAAACCAGTCAAACCAGGACTATTAGACTGCAGGACATTATTCTTTCAAAGTAAAATTGTTTTTAATTGTTTTTATTTTACTCAAAATGTTGTCCAAGGAGATTTTTTTGTGTTGTGGCCCATATACCCCCCAAAAAAATTATACATGTATTATAAAAAAATACGCAGTACATATACCTACCAAACTTTGTTTACCACTGTGTATATCTGAGAAATCAAGGCTTGTTTTCGGTAGCGGAACGATCCCCGGATCTGACAGAACAGCTCGCATGTGTGCAACTGTCATCATAAACACGATCACATTGAATATCAGAACATTCACTGCACCCCATAACCTAGAAATATAAATGTACACTGTTAACATAATATGAGCCTTTGCATGAGAAAACCAACAGTTTTGGTTCCGACCAGGTCTGACACAAACCGGGCTGTGCAGTCACAGAAGAGAGTTAGAAGCTTGAAATTTCAGATTGAAAAAGGAGAGGCATTGTACTATCTGTGGAGCGAAAACAAAGGCGTGATAAGCTTTGCAGTGACTGCGAAGCTGATCAGAGCCTTTGTTTTCACCTATGCAGATTGTTGGTTTTAACCATGTGGCGGCTCATATCATTTCAAAACGAGAGTCTCATCTAGATCATTTCGAAATCTGTCAACTAAAATACAAAGTAGCAGCCCCATATAATGAGTTGTCACATAAGAAAACCAGTCTTAGTGAGGTCCGACCAGGTCGAACAAAAACTGGTCTGTACCTTCATAGAAGTCCAGAAGCTTGAAATTTTGGATTACAGTAGAATAGGACTATGTACTATGACTATTATCTGTTAAGAACAACAACAACAACAAAAAAAAACTCTGATCATCTCTGCAGAAAAGACAAAACACTGTCATGCTGATCAATGTTGTCAAAATATTTATAATCATTGTAGTTTTTATATCAAAATAATTTCAACTTCACTAATTTCCTACGTTCTGATTGGTTTATTTGAAGATTTTATACTTCGATAAATGCAATGCATAAGAATACTCAGTTTTCGTCATAAAAATGGCGCATCATTATGGGAGTATGTGACGTTTCATCGAGCAAACGTTGGCTTCATTAAACGTCATAAAAACAATGAATGGATGCCTTTTGAAGGCGTTGAAATGAATCACTGGCATTTTCATCAACATGGATATACATATTTATTTCAACAGAAAATCATACAGTAAGTTTTTAATCTTCTAGTTTTGGGTTGAACTTTGATGTTTCGTTTTCCAATGTTTCAAGCCCATCTCAAAATCAACATGCCTTTCTATCAGTCCAGATGGCTGATTTCTGCCAGAAGAAGGGACTTGTGCCTTTGGAGGGGATTTCATCATTCGATTAGCTGGTGAGGTTTTGGTCATTTTTGATGGAATAAACTTTTCTATAGCCGAAAAAACCTCCGACTTGAAACTGACCCACAAGTCATTAACTGACATGTGACTATTGATCGGATTACTCGGATGAAATAATTTGTTTTGAATCACCACCTGTTCAATAACAAAAATTACAACCAGAGGACCAATGGTCCTGTAAACGCTCACCTGAGATCAGCTGCATATACCAATAAACATGTTTGAATATTATGGTATTTAACTCCAGTGCAGGGGCAGATAAGCCCTTGGGCCATTTTCTTTTTTCAGAATCTTCAATATTCAGTCCATTTGCCAATTTCCTGTTGGCTTTTTCCTTCAAATGACATTTTAACAGTTTTCCCAATTCAGATGCACAGGCAACCCATGTTGACCTTGCCATAAACTTGGTCAAGGTCATCACAGGGTCATGATTTATATATACATTGGAGTACTTTAGCCATCGATGCCTCACGCCAAGTTTCCTTGAAATCAATCTATTGGTTTCAGAGAAGATGATTTTTGATGGGTTTTTACCATATATGGGCATGGCGGCCATCTTGGTCATGTGACCTAGATTATTTATATACACATTGATTCCCCCATTCTATAGATGCTTCACTTAAAATTTGGCTTTGTTTGGCCAAGCGGTTTCAGAGGAGAAGACGTTTGAATATTATGGAAATATACATGTATATTGCCCCGGGGTGGGGGCACATGAGCCCCTGGGGTCCAATTTTTTTCAGAATCATTAATATCCAGTCCTACTGCCCATTTCCTGCAAGACTTTCACCTTAAATGACACTTTAAAAGTTTTCCCCATTCAAATGCATTGGTGACCTATGTTGACCTTCCCGTAAAATAGGTCAAGGTCATCACAGGGTCATGATTTATATACACATTGTAGCGCTTGAGCCATCGATGCTTCGTGCCAAGTTTCGTTGAAATCGGTCAACCGGATCTGGAGAAGAAGATTTTTGAACGGTTTTTACCATATATGGGCATGGCGGCCATCTTGGTCATGTGACCTGGATTTTTTATATACATATTTGTTAGCCCTTCCTATTGATGCTTCACATAAAATTTCGCTTTGATTGGCCAAGCGGTTTCAGAGGAGAAGATGTTTGAATATTATGGAGATATACATGTATATAGCCCCGGGGTGGGGGCGGATGAGCCCCTGGTGCCCAAATTTTTTCGGAATCATTAATATTCAGTCCTACTGCTCATTTTCTGCAAGATTTTTCCTTTAAATGACAATTTAACAATTTTTCCCATTCAAATGCATTCGCGACCTATGTTGACCTTGCCGTAAAATAGGTCAAGGTCATCATAGGGTCATGATTTATATATACATTGTAGTGCTTGAGCCATTAATGCTTCATGCCAAGTTTGGTTGAAATCGGTCCAGTGGTTCTGGAGAAGAAGATTTTTGAAGGGTTTTTACCATATATGGGCATGGCGGCCATCTTGGTCATGTGACCTGGATTATTTATATATACATTGGTTCCCCCTTCTCATAGATGCTTCATGTAAAATTTGGCTTTGATTGGCCAAGCGGTTTCAGAGGAGAAGATCTTTGACCAGAGGACCAATGGTCCTGTAAACGCTCACCTGAAACCCGAGATATATACCAATAAACTTGTTTGACTAGAATGGCAATGTACATGCATATAACCCCAGGGCGGGTCAGAGCAACCCCTGGAGTCAATTTCTTTTTGAAAACATAAAACCTCAGTCCATTTGCCAATTTACTGCAAGTTTTGCCCTTCAAATGACATTTTAACAATTTTCCCCATTCAAATGCATGGGCGACCTAAGTTGACCTTGCCGTAAAATAGGTCAAGGTCATCCAAGGGTCACGATTTATATAAACTTTGTAGAGCTCCACTGCCTGATGCTTCATGCCAAGTTTCAAAATCATAGGCCTTCTGGTTCTGGAGAAGAAGATTTTTAAATGTTGTTGCTATTTATAGCCATGGCAGCCATCTTGGTCATGTGACCTTGACCATTTATATATACTTTCATTCCCACTTCCTAACAATGCTCCTCATAAAGTTTGGCTTTGATTGGCCGAGCAGTTTCAGAAAAGAAGATCTTTTAATATCACTGTAATATATATGTATATTGCCCCGGGGTGGGGGCAGACAGACCCCTGGGGTCCAAATTTTTTCAGAATCATCAATCTTAAGTCCATTTGCCCATTTCCTGCAAGTTTTTCCCTACAAATGACATTTTAACACTTTTTCCCATTCCAATGCATGGGCGGCCTATGTTGACCTTGCCGTAAAATAGGTCAAGGTCATCCCAGGGTCATGATTTATATAAACTTTGTAGAGCTCCACACACTGATGCTTCACACCAAGTTTCAAAATCATTGGCCTTCTGGTTCTGGAGAAGAAGATTTTTAAAGGTTTTTTCTATTTATAGCCATGGCGGCCATCTTGGTCATGTGACCTTGACCATTTATATAAACTTTCTTTCCCCCTTCCCAAGGATGCTCCATATGAAGTTTGGCTTTGATTGGCCAAGCGGTTTCAGTGGAGAAGATGTTTCAATATTATGGAAATATACATGTATATAGCCCCGGGGCAGGGGCAAACAACCCCCCAGGGGCTAAAATTTTCCATTAACATTAATCTTCTGTCCATTTGCTTATTCCCAGTAAGTTTTACTCATTAAATAGCATTTTACCAATTTTTCCCATTCAAATGCATTGGCGACCTAAGTTGACCTTGCAGTAAAATAGGTCAAGGTCATCCTAGGGTCATGATTTATATAAACTATGATGGGCCCAACTCCCCGATGCTACATACCAAGTTTCGTGGAAATCGGCCCACTGGTTCTGGAGAAGAAGATTTTTAAAGGTTTTTGCTATTTATAGCCATGGCGGCCATCTTGGTCATGTGACCTGGACCATTTATATAAACTTTCGTTCCCCCTTCCTAAGGATGCTCCACATAAAGTTTGGCTTTGATTGGCCAAGCGGTTTCAGAGGAGAAGATCTTTGAAATTGTGGACGACGGACGGACGACGACGGACGACGGACGGACACCGGAGCATGGGTATACTATAAGCTCACCTGTGAGCCTTCGGCTCAGGTGAGCTAAAAATGGTGGACGACGGACGACGGACGGACGGACGACGGAGCATGGGTATACTATAAGCTCACCTTGTGAGCCTGACGGCTCAGGTGAGCTAACCAGAGGACCAATGGTCCTGTAAACGCTCACCTGAGATCTGCAGCATATACCAATAAACATGTTTGAATATTATGGTATTTAATCCCAGTGCAGGGGCAGATGAAGCCCTTGGGCCATTTTCTTTTTCAGAATAATCAATATTTTGTCCATTTGCCAATTTCCTGCTGGCTTTTTCCTTCAAATGACATTTTAACGGTTATTCCCATTCAAATGCATTGGCAACCCATGTTGACCTTGCCATAAACTGGGTCAAGGTCATCACAGGGTCATGATTTATATATACATTGTAGTACTTGAGCCATCGATGCTTCAAGCCAAGTTTCCTTGAAATCTGTCCACTGGTTCCGGAGAAGAAGATTTTTGAGAGATTTTTACCATATATGGGCCTGGCGGCTATCTTGGTCATGTGACCTGGATTATTTATATACACATTGATTACCCCATCCTTTAGATGCTTCACATAAAATTTGGCTTTGATTGGCCGAGTGGTTTCAGAGGAGCACATGTTTGAATATTATGGAGATATACAAGTATATTGCCCCGGGGTGGGGGCATATGAGCCCCTGTGGTCCATTATTTGTCAGAATCATTAATAGTCAGTCCTTTAGCCCATTTCCTGCAAGACTTTCACTTTAAATGACATTTTAAAAGTTTTCCCCATTCAAATGCATTGGTGACCTATGTTGACCTTGCCATAAAATAGGTCAAGGTCATCACAGGGTCATGATTTATATATACATTGTAGTGCTTTAGCCATCGATAATTCATGCCAAGTTTCATTGAAATTGGTCCAACGGTTCCAGAGAAAATGATTTTTGAAAGGTTTTTACCATATTTGGGCATGGCGGCCATCTTGGTCATGTGACCTGGATTATTTATATACACATTGGTTATCCCTTCCTATTGATGCATTACATAAAATTTGGCTTTGATTGGTCAAGTGGTTTCAGAGGAGCAGACGTTTGAATACAGTGAAAATATACATGTATATTGCCCCGGGGTGGGGGCACATGAGCCCCTGGGGTCCATTTTTTTTTCAGAATCATAAATATTCAGTCCTACTGCCCATTTCCTGCAAGACTTTCACTTTAAATGTCATTTTAAAAGTTTTCCCCATTCAAATGCATTGGCGACCTATGTTGACCTTGCCGTAAAATAGGTCAAGGTCATCACAGGGTCATGATTTATATATACATTGTAGTGCTTTAGCCATCGATGCTTCATGCCAAGTTTCATTGAAATTGGTCCACCGGTTTTAGAGAAAAAGATTTTTGAAGGGTTTTTACCATATATGGGCATGGCGGCCATCTTGGTCATGTGACCTGGATTATTTATATATACATTGGTTCCCCCTTCCCATAGATGCTTCATGTAAAATTTGGCTTTGATTGGCCAAGCGGTTTCAGAGAAGAAGATGTTTGAATATTATGATAATATACATGTATATTGCCCCGGGGTGGGGGCGGATGAGCCCCTGGGGCCCAATTTTTTTCAGAATCATTAATATTCGGTCCTACTGCTCATTTTCTGCAAGATTTTTCCTTTAAATGACAATTTAACAATTTTTCCCATTCAAATGCAAAGGCGACCTATGTTGACCTTGCCGTAAAATAGGTCAAGGTCACCGCAAGGTCATGATTTATATACACATTGTAGTACTTGAGTCATCGATGCTTCATGCCAAGTTTGGTTGAAATCGGTCCACTGGTTCCGGAGAAGAAGATTTTTGAAGGGTTTTTACCATATATGGGCATGGCGGCCATCTTGGTCATGTGACCTGGATTATTTATATACACATTGGTTCCCCCTTCCCATAGATGCTTCATGTAAAATTTGGCTTTGATTGGCCAAGCGGTTTCAGAGAAGAAGATCTTTGAAAATGGTGGACGACGGACGGACGGACGGACGACGGACGACGGACGGACGGACGGACGCCGGATCATGGCCATCCTATAAGCTCACCTTGTGAGCCTGACGGCTCAGGTGAGCTAATAAAAGGCAATATATGCTTCAGTAAGCTTAAAAGGAAATTCCATACTCCCTTCATGCTGATAGGTAATATCTACAGGCTATCCACATGACTGTCTTGCCGATAATGCCGCTTATCGTCATGACTGTCGTGTGGATAGATCCTATAGACTCAGCCAAATTTAAACACAGTCTATAAATTTAAAGACAGTATATGTATAAATTTAAACATCTATAAATTAATGTTATCTCTTACACCTGGTGAAATATACCTTGTGGAATGGACTGGCGCAGGGGTAGAGTGTAGGACTCCGGTCCCAGCATAGGAGCCCGGCGCGTGTTTTGGTTGATTTGTGACACATAATTGAGCGAAAACAGTTATACATTGTAAAAATATTGACACAGCGAAAACAGGTATACATTGACAAAATATTGACAATTGTCAATATTTTTACAATGACTTGTCAATATTTTTACAATGTATACCTGTTTTCGCTTAATAGAGAGGTTGAGAAAATAAACTTGTAACGTGTACGTGTACTTGTAGCTTTATTTACCCGTACACGATCGTTTTGATTGTAAAATCGTTTGAGAAAATCGAACGTGTACGTGTAGATTTCATAAAGTATATACAGCTGAATTTTTTATTGTTTATACATGTGTTGATATATGAAAGTAAATATGGATGATTTATTGTTAGCCGGACTTTTAGACAACGATGATGAGTTAATTTTATTGTCACAAGTTCCGGCTCCGATGTGCCCTCTTTTGAAAAGGGTTTCGACCTAGACACCTACACGGAAGAGCAATCCAAAGCAAGTTTTAGGTTTTATAAAGATGACATTCGTAATTTGTAGCAACGCCTTAACCCACTTCGAGCTCCGAAGAATAACGGGAACCGTCTTTTCTTTCAGCCAATTTATTTTCAAAGTCAAATTCCAACCACACAGCAGGGCCAGTCTGTTGTAAAAGACCGACCGCTTTCCTCGCGTTACAATTTTGCATCCAAAAATAAGAAATAAATAAAAAAAATAAAAATAAAATAAAAGAAGCCTTCGTGACCTGGTAGTTAAGCTACCGGCTTTGTAAACCAGGGATAGTGCGTTCGATTCTGGGCTTATCCAGTCTTTCGAACGATACTTTAAACCGAGGTCCCGTCTCTATATGACCTTAGTTGTTGAGTAAACCGTAAAACCCCAAATCAACAAACCAATCAACTTCTTCATCCAAAATTTACAGCCTCCAGTCAACTTTTGTAACTGTACAGCCTGGTTTATCTCGAACCTGGTCGGAAACTAAAACGCGCCTATAAACAAATTAAATTGCGTTACCACAAACGTCAGAAAGTACATACCTACATGTACATACATATATGGTCACATGTACGTCGATTCGCCTTTGGTCAGATATACTTCGGCTGCACGTGCAAAACGATTTGGCAACGCTTCATCGAACTTCGTTTCTGCTTGTACCTACCTGATCTATCGATGGAAACATATAAAGAAAACTTACAAGTCGCAAATTTATTTCATTCACAGCCTCACTGATTCTCAACGTGTAGCGAGTATTTTGAACTTGTAATAAATGACGAAGTTTGGGGATAAAACTGTTCTACACGTACACGTACAAGTTACAAGTTCATTTTCTCAACCTCTCTATTATGTGTCACAAATCAACCAAAACACGTGCCGGGCCCCAATGGGTCCCAGAGGTCTAGGCCTACTGTAGGGTTCAATCCTCAGCCACAGCACCTTTCACAAGTAACATTTCCACAGGTCCTGAGGTAATTGTCAGAAATTGATTGGCTCAGTACACATGCTTATAACATGTTTTTGGTCTATTTCTGTCGAATTTAATTATTTTCACAAGAGTTTGTGTCTCGGTAAGGTTTTATGTCAGTATGGATGTCATTGTTTATTTAAGGTTTTGTTTCAGTATGAATATACTAGTATACTATTGCAGTGAAGTGTATCACTGCATGTATTCATCGCCCTGTCGGTTAGCCCTGTTAGTTAAGGAATTTTATCCTTAGTTTCCCGCTGGTACAGCACAGCTTTTACCCAGAAACCTTAACTGGATCTGAGCAAAAACTGTGACTCGTGGAGGTGTGACTAGGACTTGCTGTCATTTTTATTGGATTTTCCCCAAAACGTTTCCAAAGATAATCAAGTTGATGACAGCCATTAACCAGTCTCTTTTTTTTTTCTTTTATTTTTTATTATTTAATTATTATTCTTTTATTTTTATTTTTTTTTTTTTACTTATCTTGTTTTCTTTTCTTTTCTTTACTCTTCTTTTTTTATCTTTTTTCCCCAACATCTTTGTTATACATGTATACATATTATACTAAAACATGTACCAAATTCGTTCTAATTAGTGCACATGCTGTGTTTATGTTTGTGTTTTTTTTTTTTTTTTTTTTTTTTTTTTTTTATCTTAATGTCATATTATCTTAGAAGTCTAAATCACAAACATATAAATGGCTTAATATTTCGAAGGCAATGCCCTCTTTGTGTTTTAATGCATTCTGTAATAACAGCTATGCACCGTACGTGGCGAAGCGATGGTAAACCCATGCTATATAACATGCGTATGTCGGAAAACTTGACAAATCTTTCAGCTCTTTTGCCAGCATTGTTGATTTTCTTTCACTGTAGATCGAATGAAACTTTGTTCATTTTGGGATCTGGACATTTTTTTTTAAGTCACCCCTTCATTCGGTCGTAGTTGGCCTTTGCTGCCACGTCGAATTGACTCTTCCGCCAGCAAGGTATAGCCACGCCCACCCCTATTTCCTTAGACAAACATTGTGTTTTTGCACCTATATTTACCTGTAAAAAGCACATGTTAGTTTGTTTGTCTAAGCCACGTGTTGTCTAACCGTCATTGTCGATGATTGACCGTTAGCTAATGTGCAAATTTGAATGGTCAATATAAAAATGAATATTAATGATGGGTGGTTTGACGGAGGACTCAATTTACCCTTCTTGTCGAGGAAGTCGGAGCGAACGCCACTTCTTTCGAACCAGCATACATTGGCAGGGACTCGCAACTCAGCAACGCAGAAATTCTTTAGCCTGGAGACGTAACTATCACCGTACAATGCGATTGTCAACGGCATCTTGAAGTAGAATGAAAATACGGATTTTGTGCCTCTTTATGCTTACAAGTGACAGGTGAATTTTATTCATTTGTCAACGAGTGAACGAAATTCAAGGTGATTTGATTAACTCAAACTTTGACGTTAATAAGCGTTCACTGAGATTTTATCACTAATTCGTTCTTTCTTTCTTTCTGTCTGTCTTTCTTTTACTTTGTTGAAAACTAGAGACTTTAATTTCGTGTGATATATGACAACAGAAGCGTGCGTTGCTCGATAGAGTCTCTGAAGGTGTGAAAAACAGACTTTGACACCTCTGTTAACGACACTAATCTTCTTTAATTATCAATCAGTGCGCGGTCAAGCGGGTCTTAAATTAGTGGCAATAGATACATTATTGCCTTGAATTTAACAAATATGCATAAGCGTTTGAAAAGGAAAGAAAGAAAAAAATACTGGTCGACCGACAGACTGACAGATGGATGGACGAATGAACTGATATTCAGCATATTGCAACCAATATATTTTTGTCTGTTTATGTTTCATTGCTTTTACACTTTCACGCTGTAATGTTGTCGTTCGTTTATTTATTTTTTTTCCCGGTATTTTATCCTGGTCCTTTAACTTAACACGATATCTATTTGTTGTGAGACCTAATGTAAATATGCGAGAGAAACAATAAAGGTGTCCTGGGGTGCTCTTTCAAAATCAATAACCTATACGTGTATGACCTTATTGTTCAATCCTATTTCTTAATAGTACAATTAAAATGAGTTTTGTACCTCTATTCGAGAAGGAGTACCTAAAACATGTTCACATTTAACTATTTTCATAATTTATGAAACAGTTTCATGTGTCCTATTGTATAAAAATGAGTCCTGGGGTAACACAAAATGAGTCCTGGGGTACTAGAAAAATCGATAATAATTGTATGTCAAACTGGTACAATTTTATAAGTTATGTACCTGTAATCGCTTTCATAGAGAAGAAGTTCCCAAAATTTTTTCATATTTAACATTTTTATTGACTGTAAAGCATTTTTCATGTGTATTTATTACATAAAAAAGGAGTCCTGGGGTGTCCTGGTGCGTCTTGGGGTGTTCTCCGGTATTTTGGGGCGTCCTGGGGTAATAAGACTGACCGGCTTTGTAGGGGAAATAATTCTAGCCATACCCCACCCACTAAATTTACAGTGCATGACTAAAAATGAAGTAAAAAATTTCGATTACAGCTGGGATAATAAAAGAACAAATGTCGCTCTTACGAATCAGACATAGCCGGCATTACTAAATGCCTGACAACGACATAATCAGCATAAAGTATAGCTGAGTATGTCACGATTAGGCAGGCGATTCCACAGGGATCAGAACGAAAGACAACCATTTTGTCAATATTTTTTACATTTCCGGTTCCACGAGATACCGAAACCTTTAACAGGTCCATTGAAATACCCTATAATGCATGGTCTTTTCGCGACGGCAAATCGGTCAGCAGTTTTAAAGGAAAAACTAATTTTTTGAATAGAGATTTTGCAGAAGACTTCCGGTGTCTAGTTCTAGTCTTCTTAGAGTTCCCCCGTTGATTTATCGAGGCACCACCTTTCGGTGTAAAATTTCACAAAGAGCTCGTTAAGTGTTTAACTGGTGGAATGTTTTATATACAGAGTTTATATACATCACAACTTGACCATTCCTTATTATGAATACTGGCGATTAAGGCTTGCAATTCTTTTCCTGTGAATCTGTGATATGTACTCCCTTGAATGTAATTCTAGCAGTTCCAGGTTTTCTCGTTCACTGATGTAGAATGAGGCATCTAGGGTGAGCTGAGTAAACAGTTCTGGGTTCAGCAGATCACATTTGAGTTCATCAGGGAGAACTGGATTATTTCGCAAATTCTCTGAGAAAGCTTCTCTTTCTGCTTCAAAGGCTGGACATTCAGCAATAAAGTGTTGCCTAGTTTCCGGTGCAGCTAGACACAATTTACATGTAGGGTCAATTGTGTACTGATTAAAAGCAGCCCTGTTACCTTGCAAAATGTATGTGCCCGTAAGAAGCTTACACTTTAACTGAGCTCTCTTATTATCAGTTAAACAATTCCTGACTGTAGACCAAACATGATGTGATTTTCCTACTTTCAAAAAATTTGGATTTACATACTTCAGGGATGACTTTTCACCAATATCAGCCCGCCACATGGCTTCAATATGACTATGTACTGTATCATTCAATATTTTCTTCCATTCTTGTTTTGACATATGACTATTAAACAAGGAAAAAATTGAAGGCAGGTCGTAGGTCATTAAAATAGACCTGACCTCATTGAACCAACTTTTCTCCTCAGGGGTTTTCACTGCAAGTTGCCTCATTGCTATGTCATATTCAATAAGATTAATACTGCGAGCAATACCCATGAACAAGTTTAAGGTGTTCTTATGTATTACTGTTTCAAGAGGTAATATGCCCAGCAATGCCAGAGTAATACTATTTGAAGTCTTATCCGGGAGACCCTGAATTTGTCTGAGGGATTTTCTTTGGAACCTTTCTAGATTCTCAAAATCTTGCTTTTTAAGAAGTAAAGTCTCTAGTCCATAAATAACCCTTGGAACAACAAAAGTACTCCATATGTGACCATTAAGGCAAGTCTTTAGACCATTTACACTATGGAACCCTGCCCCCATGAGAGAGTATGCAGTCTTTCTTCCCAAACTTAACTTTTCCCCAATGTTAACCTTATTCTTATTGTCCCTAGTGATTCCAAGGTGAACAGTGCAATCTTCGCATGGAATTCTATCGCCCGACATGACTAGTTCAACCCCTTGCCTATCACATTTTGGTAGGTTATAACACAAGCAGCTACTTTTCGATGGGTTCACACAGTATCTCTCTCGCTGAGTATTGTTTTCAATGTCCCAAACCATAACCTGCATATCGCAGTATCTTCTAGCAAGTACCGCCAGATCATCTGCTACAGTCACATGTGGTATACTGATGGATCCAATTCGAACCTCTGAGTAGTGGTTCTCCAATTGTAAAAGTAGGGGATTGTTGTATCTCTTATAGTGCGAAGTCGAAAGAACTCCACCCTGCCTAACACCCTGCTGGATATCAATGGTATCTGACAGTAGACCGGCCCATTTTACTCTTGAGGAGCAATCAGAATACATGTCTCGCAACAATAGCCAATCATCTCCAGTGATTCCATCAAGATATAGTTTACGTAAGAGGGAGTTATGATCAACTACATCAAATGCTTTCTGGGTATCCAGTGTAGTTAGTAAGAGGTCCTGTTTAGTGTTCATGATATATGTGTTTTGACTTAAGGGATTTTTTCCTGAAAATTTAATTTCTAAGGATTTAATTAATTGGACGTGCTTTTCTAACTGCGTTCTATCTATCTATCTATCTATCTATCTATCTATCTATCTATCTATCTATCTATCTATCTATCTATCTATCTATCTATCTATCTATCTATCTATCTATCTATCTATCTATCTATCTATCTATCTATCTATCTATCTATCTATCTATCTATCTATCTATCTATCTATCTATCTATCTATCTATCTATCTATCTATCTATCTATCTATCTATCTATCTATCTATCTATCTATCTATCTATCTATCTATCTATCTATCTATCTATCTATCTATCTATCTATCTATCTATCTATCTATCTATCTATCTATCTATCTATCTATCTATCTATCTATCTATCTATCTATCTATCTATCTATGTATATCTATCTATCTATCTATCTATCTATCTATCTATCTATCTATCTATCTATCTATCTATCTATCTATCTATCTATCTATCTATCTATCTATCTATCTATGTATGTATGTATGTATCTATCTATCTATCTATCTATCTATCTATCTATCTATCTATCTATCTATCTATCTATCTATCTATCTATCTATCTATCTATCTATCTATCTATCTATCTATCTATCTATCTATCTATCTATCTATCTATCTATCTATCTATCTATCTATCTATCTATCTATCTATCTATCTATCTTACCCAACATACTATATAAAGAGAAATAAAACATTTCAGGCTGTTTTTTAAACAATTTTAGTTAAACCCAGTTTAAACCAGTTTCAATGAACTGTTTCGTGTCATGTGACGAACTGTTTCATGTGCAACAGTTTTTACTGTTTCCCAGTCAAGTGACATGCTTTGCATGCTTTTATACTGCATGCTTTTATACTGCCTGTATACCTGCAAATATTGTCAAACAAAAAGTAATCAAAAGCAAACAACAAACAAATAAATCAAACAAACAAACAAAAAATATGACCAAACAAACAAAAACAAGCAAAGAAACAAACATAAAACAAACAATTCAAACCAAGCATTAATCACAAATAAGCACATGAAATAATCTAAGAAAACAGAAACAAAAAACTAACAAAACAAAAACAAGCAAAACAAACTAAAATGGAACAAAACACATTAAACAAACAATCATACAAACAAAAAATGAACCAAAGAAACAAACAGAATAAACAAAACAAAAACAGTAAAATAAGCAAACAAGTAAATCAACTTAAGCGCCAAACCTTCAAGCAAGTAAACAAACAAGCAAATCAGAATCAAACAAGCAAACATGATCTGTACAACAAAGCCAGGATATGAGCATGTTTCAACCTTATTTTCACTTTTAACATTTAATGTTACAACCAGTCTTGTCATAATATAGTATGCGTATGGTATTAAGTTTGAGTTGGGTAATAAAACAACTATTTCAAACCTTCCTGTGTGACAGTCATAACTATCACCCCTCGGAGCTGTGGATGACCCGATGAACTGTTGCCCTCGGCCTTCGGCCTCGGGCAACAGTTCATCAGGTCATCCACAGCACCTCGGGGGAAGGTATGAAATAGTTGTTTAATCTATCTATCTATCTATCTATCTATCTATCTATCTATCTATCTATCTATCTATCTATCTATCTATCTATCTATCTATCTATCTATCTATCTATCTATCTATCTATCTATCTATCTATCTGCCATACGCCCTCGCGGACATTCTAGGCAGGGTTGCGCATTGTCTGTTAGTATCAGACAGTTTAAAAGGATGAAAGTTTAGACAAGAATGAAGTGTGACAGTGAAGGATAAAAACAGATGATAGGTTAAAATAGGTGAGAGTAGCTAAACTCAGGTTAAAAACAAGCTTATCAGGGGTTATGGTCGAGAGTGTTGCAGCTTACAGATAGCAGCCTTAAAGGCATCCAATCTCTGTAAGCAAACAATAGACTCAGGGAGGGCATTCCACTGAATAATGGCAAGGGGGAAGAATGAATACTTGTAGAAATCTGTTGATGTTGACACCTGCCTGAAGGTCATAGAATGGCAGTATCTAGAGATCCTGTTGTTATACTGCACATAATCTGGGAGAGGGACTGCAACCAACCCATATACAATCTTATAAAAAAGACAATGGCGGGCATGTGCCCGTCTTTGTTCCAATGTTCTCCAGCCGAGTTTGTTTAACATCTCAGTTACATATGCCCTGCGATCAAAGTTGCTAGTGGTCCAGCGAGCAGCCCTTCGCTGGACCATTTCAATTTTGGAAATATGGTCTTTGGTATGTGGGTCCCATACCGCAGACGCATACTCCAACTGGGGTCTGACTAGGGTGTTATAGGCTGATTCCCTGACTTCCTGGTTTTTACTTTTAATGTTGCGACGGATGTAGCCAAGAGACCGGTTTGCACTACAACTCGATCAATGTGGGAGGTCCATGAGATATTGCTTCTAATGTCAACTCCAAGGTATCTAGCACAAGTGACAGTTTCCAACACATGACCGTGGAGAATGTATTCTGATTTAATGGGGCTTTTGGAACCTGTCACCTGTACCACCTGGCATTTTGAGGGATTGAACTGCATATCCCACTTCTTCTCCCACACTGACAGTAAGTCGAGGTCCTTTTGAAGTGCTGAGCTGTCTTCCTCACCCTTGATTGTGAGATACAGAGCAGTGTCATCCGCAAAAAGGCGTACTTGGTAAGAGATTCCATCGGGCAAGTCATTTATATATGCGAGGAAAAGAATCGGCCCCAATACAGATCCCTGGGGGACACCTGAATTTACTGGTATTGAGTCCGACTCCTCCCCATCAATGACCACCCACTGGGATCTGTTCCCAAGGAAAGCTTGAATCCAGCTTAGCACTTTACCTCTTATTCCATAATTGTGCAGTTTCCAGAGGAGCTTGCTGTGGTTGACTTTGTCAAAAGCCTTCGAAAAATCTAGTAATATGACATCGGTCTGTTTCCTCCCATTTGCATTCCTTGCAAGGTCCTCAATCATCATGACCAGTTGCGTTTCACAGGATCTTTTCTCCCCGAAACCATGTTGCAGGTCATACATTATTCCTTGTGCATCTAGATGTTTAACAATGTTTGATGCTAGGATGTGCTCTAGCACCTTGCAGAGAATGCAAGTGAGGGAAATGGGTCTATAATTAGCCGCAGAGGATTTGTCTCCTTTTTTGAAGACTGGCATTACATTAGCTGTAACCCAGTCAGAAGGTAGCTTTCCTGTTTGGAGAGATTTTTCAAAAATGATTTTTATGATTGGTGCTATCTCATCCCTGAGCTCCTTCAGTAACAGAGGTTTGAGCTGATCTGGTCCAGCGGCTTTTCCGGGTTTGAGGTTTTTTAAAAGCTTGAGGATGCCATTTAGAGAGATGTCTAGGCCTGGCATGACTGGAACAGAGCTAAAGTTTGTGTCTGGAACTGATCCGAGGGGTAAACTGCCATCATCAACTAAGTCCTGAACTTTCATATGGGCCAAACGGGACAGGGATAGTGGAGATTTACATGTGAAGACCGACTGGAACTGTCGGTTGCAAAGGTTGGCTTTGGCATGGGTCTCTGTGAAAAGGGTGTCATTTTCTTTCAGGGGAGGTATGCCTTCCTGGTCACGTCTGGAGTTTTTCAAAAAAGGAAAAGAGTTTTTTTCTGTCACAGGTTTTGTTATTTTCAGAAAGCCCCAAGAGGTCATTGAGACAGCCATTGTATGTTGTTTTGGTTTTCTTTTCGATTTTTTTGGCGTAGGGCCTGGAACTGATCACGAATTTTTTGATCTCCTTTCTTCTTGTACTGGGTATATAGGCTATCCCTTTTCCTAATCAAGCGCTTGATCTCTTGGGTTATCCAAGGAAGGGATGATTTTCCTTGGATAAGTTTAGACGGGATGCAATCTTCACATAACTTATTCAGGGTACTGGTGAAGTCTTGCCATAATGCTTCTACAGATTTTCCAGGGCTAGATTTGATGAAAGACTCTTGGTATTGTTTAAGTTTGAGCTTCAGGGCTGGCCAGTCTGCTTTTTTAAAGATGAAAGTTTTCCTGGGTTTTTGCTTATGGGTGGTCGGTTTTAGTAAACTCTCAGCAGAGACCATATCATGGTCAGCGAGACCTGGTTGGCATTTAACCTCTTTGATAAGGGTAGGATTTGTTGTGAGGAACAAATCTAGGGTGTTATTGAGCCGGGTGGGTTGAGTGACAACTTGTGTGAGATTATTGCCATCTAGGAATTCTATGAAATAATCATAGACCTGTTTGCAGGAGCAGTCTGGTTTAACCAAGGGTTCACAATCTGGCCATTGAAGTTTGGGTAAGTTAAAGTCACCGAGAACCCAGACATTGTCACTGTGCTCCATCACCTTGCTAACAGACTTTTGTAACTCTTGTAGGCCTTCCAGGTCATCCTCCTCAGGTCTATAAAAGCCGCCTATATAGAGGGGTCTAGAACCTGTTATTTCGAGTTTCACCCAGAGGATTTCACACTCAGTGCGAAACTGGGGCTGTTCTGTGCATAACAGACCGCTGCGGACAAGAATAAAAACACCTCCGCCTCGGGATGCTCTATCAGCACGATAGACGGAATAGCCCTGAGGGAAGATTTCACTGTTGGCTATGTCAGATGTCCCGTTTTACCTCGGCCTAGTGAGGGACAGGAGTTCTTCACTGGTCGTGGCTAGTCCCAGACGCATAAGGCAGATTGGGAATATGTCTGTTTCGGTATGCAAGCTTGCTGCGGTTCTCCCTCCCAGCGCTCGGGCTCTTCTTCCACATTCAAGAACAGACTCCGACCGCTACACTGGCACGACACATTCGTGGCAAGCGTTCGGTTCGGAAGCTCACATTAAATCCCTCTAGAGTTTTTAATGTATAGTACTGGGCCAATTTCTGACCATTACCCCAGGAGCTGTGGATTTGTGACTTGCTCAAGGCCACAACGAGCGGCGCCCCGGCTGAAGATCGAACACGGGACCTCTGGGACCGGAGTCCACCATTCTATCCCTGCGCCAATCCGCTCCACAGCAAATTCTATTCTTTTCCAGTGGCATGCAGGGGTTGTTGTTGTTGTTGTTGTTGTTGTATATTATGTCCAGCCTCGATTTACCCAACCCCTTCATACCACAGGGCAATAGGAAAATTTACAACACGGTGGACACAGACCTCCCGAGATCATCATGCGGTCAAAATCTCCCCCCCCCTAGGATTCAATGTAAGTTTCCGAAACGAACGCTGGTAACAAATGGTGTCATGTCAGTGTAGCGGTCGGAGTTGTACTTGAATGCAAACTCCCCAACAGTGCAAACACTTTCGTTGCTCTCCGGTGTTTTCTGAGAGGACTTTCGTCCAGAAGTGGAACACCGCGGCTTGGAGTTTGACTTGAATGTAGAAGAAGAGCCTGAGTACCGGGAGGGAGTGCTCGGTGTACAAACGTACCGAAAGAGACATATTCTCAATCTGCCTTAAACGTTCGGGGCTTGCGGTCTGCTGACAAGGCCGGAAGCCTATGACAAACAAGTTGTCTCGACTTGCCGGTGGGACACACTGGCATGGACTTATTCTCCGCAGCCTGCGTCATAAAGAGGAAGCTCTCACTCTCTCACTCAACCTCTCTCTTTTTGTTTTATGTCTTGGTGTTTAAAATATTTTTGTGCTGTTGGCGCCTTATGTATGTTTTCATATTTTTAGTTAAGTTAAGGTAACTGAGTGGCCACCTATTGGGAAAATAGCTGCTCATTCGGCTCACGAAATGTTTTCATGGTATAAGTACCTGATTGTTAGTTTGTTTTTTTCCCACCTCGGTTTTTGGAGTGGGAATCTTTTTCTGATTGCGCCTTTTCTTGATCTTTGCCTACTTGTACCTCCGTAAACCCTATAAATTTTGCAGAAAGCCTAAGTTGATATCAAAAAAGATAAGCCGCAACCATGTTTTTTTTTAATACAAATATACCCTAATTAAATGACCATACTGATAAGTACAACACATAACGAGCAATCCTAGCCACGACCAGTGAAGAACTCCTGTCCCTAACGAGGCTGAGCACCTGCTCACAAATAAAGCCAGCTGGTCACTTTACATAAAAAATACATAAATTATCCTTTTCGGAGCTATTTAAAACGTGGTTAGAAAAGCACATCCAAATAAGCATCAACAAAACAGATACAAAATTGTGTAGATGACACAAAAATTATATCCTTAGAAATTAAATTTTCAGAAAACAATCTCCAAAAGCAAATCACGTGCTGGATACCAGATACAACAACAGCAACAACAGCAAAGGAAAGGGAGGTAAATGAAGGCGAGGCTAGGCGCCTGTAAAACTAGTTTAAGTCCCACCCCCTCCCCAGCAATTGTATATTTCTAATAGTTCCAAGGCGATACTTCTTTAGTGGTTCTTATTGTTTTATGTTTTGGACTTGAATTTTTGTGCTGTTTGCACCTTATGTATGTTTTCATCAAAGTCCCTCCTTGCAAGTCCAATGTGTCTTGTGCGGTCTTTGTGCGACAGATAGTCTGCCCATATTTCAAGTTTTTAGCCTGGTGTTACATGTCAGCTTTATGCGCAAGGAGAAGTTGTGAAAGGGTTTTCAAGAATTGGTCAAATACATGCTTTTCTGGAATACAAAACCCATGCACTTATTTACGAAATTTCGATGTGAACATGCAATAAAACAACTTACCCTTGTTACAGAGTGGATATCCCTATTTCAAATGAGAAAAACCTAGCGAATGTCATGAAGCTCTCTCTCTCTCTCTCTCTCTCTCTCTCTCTCTCTCTCTCTCTCTCTCTCTCTCTCTCTCTCTCTCTCAATGTGTATTTAGCATAACAAATGTAATTGCAATTTTTTGCACTGGAACGCTACACAAACTCCATTTTTCAGTGTGACTTTCGGATTTTGGTCCTTTTAAGTTAAACAAACTGTATTTTGAATAATTTACAATTTTTTTGATATGAAGTTTTCACAGATCAATATATGCTTAAATACAGAACATCGAATACTTTTAAAGTAATTAAGTTTGCATTTAAATCAGGAATTGTTTACTGTATGCGTTGGATGTTTCTTCAAGTATATTAATAAACTTCCAAGCGTAACTTCGGCTCCTTTTCTACAGCAGTCTCACTAACAGGGAAGTACATGTACCTGTGTAGGTCATTCGTTCGTCTGTCCTTTCTCTTTAAAAATGTAGTACAAACACACTTTTAACTTACAATAGCGGTTTACCTCACGTGGTATTAATTGGTAAATAGAAGCAGATGGGTGTCCATTTGTTTTAGACATTTGTTGCCAGTGGTGTCATGAAGTTATTTTTCATACACGGATCTCATTTTTTAATCCTGCTTGACGCAGTGCCATCAACAAACGCGTGTCAATACCAGAGGTGAACCGACAGGGTAAAAAAACATCAAACAATAGTGAATATAAAACTTATCAAAATAAATCAGTTTATCAATAATGATTGTCTATCAGTATCGACCTTGTTTAAAACTGTAACGTCTTGACTAGCCTTCTATCAATAGACTGATAAACGTTACACATATAACAAACTCACTAACGTTAAACCGAAAATGGAGAAGATTCTGAAGAAGTTAACATATATCCATCTGATTTTAACTGTTTATGCAATCCATTATGCTGCGACCGGCAACTCTGTCATTGTGCCTACGAAGTACGGGGAAATTCGTGGACGCCGGACGGATAAGTCAATCGAATTTCTGGGAGTACCGTACGCGTCACCACCACTCGACAATCTGAGGTTAGTGGCGTATATTTCGTTCAACATTTGATAAGTCCAGCTAAAGCCTACGTTTCCCGTTAAAGCACTCATGATACACTAGAACACCACTGGTGAAGCACTCCAGTGGGGCACGACATAAGATACACCTCACTGACTCTAGCAATCGAAAGAAACTAGAAACCTAAGTTTTAGTATGGTTATTTTGCATTTCTAAGTAAAAATCACCGTTCTATTGAATGATATTGAAAACCGAAATACTGACCGATGATTAAAGAAGCCTATTGGGCGCCCAGGAATTTCCATCGTCGGGTAGCTTACTGAATCTGTGAGTATTCGTTTTTGATTCATTATGATGGTTATCACGATTTATTTGTTTGTCCTTGATGATTCATTGACTAGTTAGAGATTCACCAGGAGGACCGAACAACTAACTCAATGTTGTGAACCACTGCAGAAGCTGAGGGCGAGGTTATGGCCATGTAAAACTAGTTTAAGCCCGCCAGTATTTTTTCTATCACTGATCGTTCCAAAGCGATACGGCTGTTGTGATCCTTATTGTTTTATTTCTTGGTGTTAAGTTTTTGTGCTGTTTGCACCTTATGTGCGTTTTCATATTTCTTGTTAGGTTTAGGTAACCGAGTGGTCGCCCATTGGGAAATAGCTGCTCACTCGGCTTATGATATGTTTGCTTACTATAAGTACTTAATTGTCAATTTAGTTCTTTCCTACCTTTGTTTTTGGAGTGGGATTTTCTTTCTGATTGCACCATTTCTTGATCATTGCCTACTTTTACATTTTTTCACCTGATTTTGATTGTCATATTATATTGTAATGTCATATGATATTGTTAATCTTACCATCTCATATTGAAGATGGCAGCCGCCACAGGAACCCAGAAGTTGGACACCGGATGTATACAACGCAACAGAACTAAAGCCAGGATGTCCCCAACACGGCTGTAAAGATTCCAATCCAGCGTTTGTTTGCCCGACAGAGGTAGGAACACGATCATTATATGTACATCGTCTACTTTTACCTTTTCATCTATTTTACTAGATAAGCATATAATCACACCGCTGAAATACACACCAATCGTTGGGCGGGACTGGATATCGAAAATGCCTCTTTTCGCTGTCTAGACCTACCGCAATCGTTCACGTCTTTGATCATGAGGTTTGGAGAAAACAAGAACAACAACAACAAACAACAAAAGCACTGTATTTTTTCCAGCATACCACTACTAGAATATTTAAGCTGACAACTTGACGGTATTTTCATACTGACCGACATACAACGAAGGTCAGATTCAATGACCAAGAATTTTCATTTATATTACATTTATTAGGTCTATCCGTGTAGGTCGAAGGGTTTCATGATACCATTGTTCAGAAACACACCTTTATTTCACTTCGTAAGACCATTTACATGTACCTATCGATGTCATCAGAAAAATATATTGAGGTCTCCTAGATACACGTGTGGGGTGGAAATTTTTCATTGTGTACACCCTTGTATACTCCATCTATTACAGACAGCTGAGAGTTGTCTTTTTCTTAACATTTGGACCCCACTGGCTGCCGCTCCAAACACAAGCTATCCTGTAATGGTGTATCTACATGGTGGTAACTTTGTCCACATGAGCGTCAGCTCAGCTATATTCAGGGGAGACGACTTTGTGGGCACAGGGGAGGTAATCTATGTGGCTGTGGAATATAGATTGGGTAAGAACGGGTTATCACTGATATTTAGACGTTAAAATGAAACAAAAAAGTATTTTACAGGGGTAAACTGGTAATATTAGGACGAAAAGTGGAAGTGTTAAAAAAGCAAAATGACAACTTATGCTGTCATAGAATTATATATTTTATGCCTCAAAGTACCTGATTGTTAGCTTGGTTTTTTCCCACCTCGATTTTTGGAGTGGGAATCTTTTTCTGATTGCGCCTTTTCCTGATCTTTGCCTACTTGTACCTTTATATATCTTATGCCTCAACAGACATACATACACTATAGGTGCTCTTTTGATGACGCAAAAATGGGAATGAAGGAATTTGGCTCTCAGTTTATTCTCTGAAACACAACGATTTTAATTGTGTATCAACAAGATTTTACTTTTGTATCTACAAACACCCTAACAATTCATATACATAACCATTCCAGGCGTTCTGGGTTTTCTGTACACTGGAGAGGAAGACTCGGATGCCAAGGGGAACTATGGTATACAGGACCAGCGGCTGGCGCTGATGTGGGTTCAACAAAACATCAAGAACTTCGGCGGAGATCCGACAAAAGTATTGTTTAATTACAACACTTGTGACAGGAAAAGTCTTTTTTTGTCATATGTTCCGCAATTCGAAAGGCGTCAATGGTTCAATATTAAAGCAACAAGTTTAAGCTTTTCTAAAACGCTTGCGATCTCTCCGCACTTTTTATAGTGTGTGTGTTAGTTTGCTTCTTTTAGGAAGCTGTCTGTAAACATAATCACGTGATCAAAATTCGCAAGAAAGGCAGGTCAATATAAATAACGAAAAGCAAAAACGGTGAATATCCAACTCCATATATGCACGATGATCGAGAGACTAGTCCACGGTGACAGTAGTGTGACCAATAAACCGAGTTATTCCGGATTTCAGAAATATCCGCCTGTTGGTCTTTTGCCTGGTTCAAGATTCTTATACCCACAGATATGTCATTTCTAATGAAAACCAGTCCATAGTGGTCGATTAAGCCACACGTTCTGATCCCGAGATCGCAATAAACATGAACATTCAAACAAAAATAATTAATTTGTTTGTGTTGAGGTTTAACGTCCCAGTCAACAATTTTTCAGTCATGTCGGGACGGAGCCAACGCTTCCTGGGTTTAACCAGTACTGTAGGGAGTAGATGCAAAAATAATTAAGACTCCAGTACTGATTCATAATTAAAGAGGCAAACAGTGATAAAATGATTTATTTTATACTTAGCAGTGAAATTAATGTATATCAAAAATGGATAAAAGTGATATTTTCACTGCAGAATTGATATTGATATTTTCACTAGTGATTGATATCAGCCGATATTTTCACTGTAGAGTTTGGATTACTTCTGACGTTTCCATTCACTTGACGTCATTAAATGTGCCTCACTTCAGAAATTCAAATGCCTATAACTCCGTTATTTACGAACGAAAACATAAAGTGTGGGTATTCATTTTCTTAGTTAGAACTTTAGGAACAATGTGGTACCAAAATTATTTGTTTTCAAAAATTTTTGGTTTTTGCATTTTCACCGCCTGCTTTGTGAATAGGAAAATGCCCGTCTATTGTATAAAATAAAAAGAAAATTTACTTTTTATCGGTAAATACCAAATATATTTCATCTCGTGACTTGAAAACATCTAAATTTTCTAAATTTTGATGTTTTCAACTCACTCGATGAAATATATTTGGTATTCACCTCAAAAAAGTAAATATCCTCTATGCTCTACATTGTAGCCGTTAATGCGAGATGAATATCAAAATATGGATGAAATGTTTAAAGGTCATTATAATGTAACGTAGCCTTCGTTATAATGACCTTTCTGTTCATTCCGTGGTACTGTTTTACTCCAGTAGTAACAGTGCTGTAATAATACCTATCATTACTACTGACATCTTAGGATTCCAAACACACAAGTAGATCTACATGTAGTTGATTTTTCAGACATTAGAAAGGTCATGATGTACCATTAGGCTGGTCGGGTGGGAATATTGGGCACCCGACCATTGGGGCCTAAAGAAGTAGATGCACTGCTTGTGTGTCTCTATGCAAAGCTTCTACGATTCTGACTGATCATCTTATTATTGGTTAACCGCTCAGGTCTGAGCCTGCCCAGAAACAGTGATTTAAGTCAAACCATCCATTCATATATTAAGACTTATTGGTTTAATTGGGTAACTTGTTATATTTGAAGCACATTTTGGATGTCATGACGTCCTTGATTTATAATTTTGTTAACACATTAGTTTCTGTATGAGAAAACCTTTCTTCATTAGTCAGACCCTGATAACCACACTGGATGCTGCACAGCTTGAAAGCTACCATTGCTACCATTTGTGCTTGGTTTGTTTGATTGAAAAATATAAAGACTATTTAAAAATATAAGAGTATTATTCTATCATGACAGGAATAGTAAGAACTCAGCTCCAGCACATCTGATCTGCACCTGTAATTTTTCACCTACATAATACAAAATATATGTGCATCGGCTCAGCTTTGATAAGGCAGCTTGCCTTTTTAGCAAACTGGTAATACAGACTATATTTCTATAAAAAGACGCTTACATCTTCTGAATCATTGGATATAACATCTTCTGAATCATTGGATATAAATAAGCTTGCTGAGTTGAAGCAGAAGATAGCTCTGAGGCCTAGGAGTATCCTATTAACTTTGGTTAAAAGTCACATAAAATAGAGGCAGCGTCCCGATATGACCATATCTGTTGACTGGGACGTACTTAAGCATCGATTCAAACAAACAAAACAAAATATGTATAATCTTTATATCCAGAATTTGCGCCGTTTAACTTTTGATATCGCGCAAATTCAAAGAATTTTGCATAGGTTCCATTTTCATTTGCTTTCTTGGCGTTTTATTGACGAATATTATTCCAGGTGACTCTTTTCGGGCAAAGCGCTGGTGGCCAATCAACGGCGATCCATCTAGCGTCAGAGAAATCAAAAGGTCTATTTCGGAATGCTATCGTAGAGAGCGCACCTTTCGACATTCCTCTAAAAAGTCCATACGAGGCGCTTTACCTGACGTCACTTATACGTCGGCTTCTAAACTGCACTGGTGACGATTACATGACATGTTTGAGATCAAAGACTGCCGACGAAATCGCCGATGCACAAAGGACGTCGAGACAGGATGTGACGTCATTGAAAATTCTGGAGTTCTTTGAGCCATTGGGGCCATTTGTAGACGGACGAGAGATAAAAATAGAATTAATCGATGCGTTTCAGCAAAATAAGGCGTTTCCTGTACCAACGATGATTGGTAGCAATTCAGAAGAAACGCGAATTTTCGTTTATGAGGCTTGGGGAAAGCCCCTGACTGACTTGGAATATATAGCTGTGTTATACGCCACTTACCCCTCCCACCTAGGTACAATGTTGAAAATGTATCCAATTCCACCAGGCGCCAATGACACGCGTGACCTATTATCAGAGTTAGGCACAGACTTCATATTTACATGTGTTGCTAGAAATGTGAGTCAAAATCTATTGAAACATGGCGAAAGTCATGTTTATAGATACGTCTTTGACCATGCTTTTTCTTTTAATGGGTGGGGTCGGTTTAACTACTGTGAGAAACACGTGTGTCATGGCGAAGAAATTCCGTTTGTATTCCATAGCGCGGACCAGTCCGGGTTCAATTTTAACAAGGATGAGGAACTTTTGTCAGACAGTATGATTAAATATTGGTCGAATTTTGCTTACACCTCAGATCCTAATTCAGGACCACATAATGTTAAACTCAAGTGGCCGCGTTACGATCCCAAGGCAGCGTCAGTGATCCGATTCAAGACCCCCGAGAATGAAATAATGCCAGATCCCTACAGAAAGGAATTTTGTGACTTTTGGGATTCAATAGGTTATGTCGCCTAACTACGACATCAGACATCATCATCTACAATTTGATATTATTTTATCTACCTGTTACGTATATCAGATTTAAAAAAGCATATGCTTTTTATAATTTAAATATGTAGCAAAGTCACTATAAAGTTGATTACTTCTACAGATTGTGTTGTGCTTTTACATATGCTTCCAATGTTATTAGTAAAATTGGATCCACATCAGAAGAGAATTGAAAAAGGAGTGTGTTTGTTTTTTAGCTTCGCCAGTTTGTCATTTGATGTGAAACAGTGTACACTTCACTTCCTCTTTTCCTTATTTGTGTCTGTTTGGGGTTTTAATATTTGGTTTATTCCTAGGAGTTTTTCTTTTCACTGTAACAGAACCGTCGATGCTAGGTTTGATTTGATTTCATACTTAATTCTGCTGATATCATAGTATAAAACGTAAATGAATATATGAAGCCATAAAACACACAACCGACTACCAAAATAGCTATCAGATATGCAATGTAGTGCTTTAATAGGAAGACTAAAACAAACAAAAGCAAGAGAATGTGACACATAATTCTGTTATATCAAGTTCATTTTGTATAATGTTTTGTGATATTTGAAAATATATTAACAAGTCCATGTTTATAATTCAAAATCGGATGACAGACCTAAAATACACGCTAACGAACTGTCAGTGTGTCAGTATTGGAGGCGCAACATACACTTAAGACGTAAAACCTCGTTGTTATGAGGGACATGCCAAACAACAAATACGCGTAACCACAATCGCGAAATTTAATTTTACCTATTTTAAAGTCTGAAGTGGTTTATTCAAAGATTAGATCCCTGTGCGGTATAGTGTATTTAAAGATATAAACAAGAGTCTCACATTTGGACAGAGTATGACAAGTTAAATCCAGTTTAATGCAAAATCAGACTCTACTTTTAAGGAAGATCTTAAATTGATAAATTAATTATTACTTGACTGTTTCTGAATTTTAGTCCATCAAGTTCAAGACTAGTTATGATTGGTCTCACTCATTTTTATTTTTTTTTTTACAGAAATATCTAAAGTGCATTTCCTAGTGTCTGATAATGTTTTTCGCAGTTATTTTGCAATTGATTAAATCTAGATGAAATAGTTTCTTGTCACAAATGAGCATTTAGTTTGTCGTAAAAAGTGCAGCAAACATTTCGAAAATCAGTTGACAAGTAAGAAATCTTTGGTCAAAATCATCTTGAATAGGGTTTTCAAGTTCTGCACAAAAATCTCATGTACAGGAGGCAAATATTTTCCCGCACAAATTTAAAATTCTGATTGCCCTAAATCATTACAAAATGACTCAAATGACTTACCTGAGACAAAACCTTCATGATCAAGTAAAATTTTTCGAAAAGTACCCATTTTCATGATCATAGATTATTTCCATTGGCAATGCAAAATCCCTATTCAAAATTCATTTTGTCTATTAAAATTTTATATGTTGACCGATTTTCAAACTTTTTGCAGGTCCTATTTGGACAAACTACAATTAAGATTTTGATTTGAAAATAACTTTTTTATCGTCATCCACACAAAAATGTTTTGCAAAAATCATTATCAGAGGCAAGGTTTTAAACTTTAGAATATTAGTGTTAATAATAAATGCATGGGTAGCGCTTTTCTAAACTTCGTAAATCCAGCAAGTTTTGGATTTACGAAGTTTATAGAAATGATTTCTTTACCTTTTAAAAATATATGTTTGTGTCATGTGGGGACCTAAATGTCTTTCCGGTCATTAATTTAACGCACTAGCATCCAAATTCCCATTTGTTTTAAAAACGAAATGGGCATCAATCATGTCTCAACGCCCTAGCAGTTTCAAGTCTGTGTTAAAAGCTCGAATCTCGTCCCGCAAGTGATTCTAACAGTTACTTGTACCTAGAAAAAACTAAGGCTCTCAGATAAAAAGAATAGATACCGGGAAAACAACTATACGAGATTATAAACGTACGTTTCAAAAGAAATGAATAAAATCAACTTGTATCAAACAATAACAACCTAACCTACATTACGCGAACAGTGAAGACAAAAGGTCACATGAACACACCGACAAAATCTATGTTTTCAGAAGAATTAATACTGACAAATGCCAGATATTGAAGTCATCTGACAAAAGGCCTATATCAAAGGTTTATGAAAAGTTCTAAGATGACGAAAAACGTACTAAGATGACGAACCAAAGAACCTCGTGAAAGACATGCAAATGGACAGGAAGTGCAAACTTTGGTTAATATGAAGTATGTTTCAAAATTAAACTAGAATAATACTACATGCGCATTTATCTTTTTAAGTGAATTTCAATATTTTCCATAATCTTAACAAAGTTTATCAATTTACATTTGACAAATCCATTACTGGCCCATCAAGGCTTATCTGTAGACCTAATAATCGCATTGTCCTCACTTCAGGGGTCAAATTAATTCCAAAATGTTATTTAGAAGAGACATTATAATCCACATGATGACACTTTCGATGATTTAAAGACAATTGTTTCGTACTTTTGCACCGTAATTGTGTAATTTACACGAAATCTCAATACATATATTTTTTTTTATATATTTAAAAACCTTTGTCATCCAAGTCACGTGATCATTTCAGACAGTTTTACATGAGGAATGCGCTAAGTGGTTTGTATATATTAAAATGTAAGGTATTCATAACTTCCATTTTCGAAAGAACTGGACGCAAAGACAGTGATTGAAAGACAATAAAGAAATCAAAGCAAAATATAGTGGATGAGAATATGAAAGAATATTACAGGAAAGTTTCGAAAATTGTGTTTTGGATCTTATTGTTCAGTGGGACATTCATTATTGGTGAACAGAGTGATGTTATAGAAATAGAGACTTTACAAGCTTCAAGCTTCGTTGGAGAAGGTAATCATAATTCATTCTCTGATTCGGAAATCAACACATAACATGATAGAGAGGATATAGAAAATATTTTGCACATTTTATTAAGATAATGTAAAGTATATTTTTACTGGAAGATTGTGTATTGATATACAAGAAGCTGTCACCAGGAAAACATGTCCGTCAAATGTTTACGTCCTTAAAATTGGTTCTAACATGTACGCAGAATAAAAGTTTTGAGTAAACATACCAATTTTTTTCTGATGAAAGTTTCTATATAGAAACACGGATTCATGAAAAGTTAAACTTCAATACTAAACTGTAATTATAACCTGCGACTTTTAATAAAGCACCTGTATAGGTAGGTAGATTTTTTCAGGAACCGGGGAGACAGGGGTGAAACATTATTTAGTTTGAACATTCCAAAAGAGCGAACTACACTGAGGCGTCGAATCACAGTAGTACGGTTGTTTTTGTTTTTCGCTTTGTCGCGTATCTTCATGATTCTCAAACTGTCACTACGCATTCTCGTATAAGCTCCCACTGACTGTTTTGGAACTTATAAGGAACCAAGCCAAAGTATATTTTAGGAGGATCCAGATAACGTATTTTCTACTTCAATCTTATTGTAGAAAACATTTAGTGCATATTTTCTGACACGATGACTTGCCAGTTCGTCATGTTAAAAGCTATGGCATCAACATCACATTTAAAGTCCTTAGCTAGATAAATAATGATAAAGCATTGTCCACTTATCTAAACGGTTTCGTAAAACAACATCGAATCTCCTAATGAACAACAAGCCATTGTAATGGCATTTTTGTTCTTAATCAAAGTGTCGATGATTGAAATACACTGCATCTTATACACACAGAAAAAATAGGGAATACCTGATTTTCGAAGTGTTTTTTTTTCATTTGGAATTAAAATTTCGAAATACTATTGGCGATATTCGAAATACTATCGGCGATATTCGAGATACTATTGGCGATATTCGAAATACTATTGGCGATATTCGAAATACTATTGGCGATATTCGAAATTCTTTCATAATCGTAAAATATCGACAAGTGTGAAGTAGAATAGTCAAAATAACTATGTCTGTTAGCGTATCTAATTGTTTGTACGTTGATTACATGCACAGACTAAATTTGATAAAATACCGCCATGGGCTTGGAAGTATGGCCATATGAGTCACAACTGGTGGTAGGTTAGGGTTGTGATTTCTGGAGCTACAACCATTATAGGATAATGTGATAAGCACATAATCATGAACATTTCTAATGCCAACCATGAACATTGGCCACAACTTTTATGATCCTAGCTTTACCACAAACCAGACTGTGTCTCAGATGCTTTTAGTATGTACCCATAGGGCCATACTTACCTACTATCAAAATAGGAAAGGGTTGATTTCTTCAAGTGAAAATTACATGGAATTAGTAAGGCGTTCCCTAACTTTTTTCTATGTGTACATTATATTAAAAGGATGCTAGAGTATCTATTTTGTGCATCGACACATACTCTTCAATTCCTTTTGAAACTTTGAGTCACAGAGACTGTATATTGCGGGGTTAGCAACAGAATGCAATATGTAAACCGAGTGTAGAAGTTTGTAGGATACCAGCTCCTTGTCCTTAACAGTTTCCCAGTAATCTACTTTAACACCTAATAACATCACCATCAGCTTAGGGATGAAGCAGACTGCAAATACAAATGAGCCTCGACGCGAGAAAACCGGTCTTCGGGATTTCCGACCAGGTCCGACACAAACCGGGCTGTACAAGCTCAGAAAAGAGCTAGAAGCTTGAAATTTCGGATTTAAGTAGAAGAGGAATTGTACTATCCGAGTAGCGAAAACAAAGGCGCTGATCAGCTTCGCAGTTACTGCGAAGCTGATCTGCGCCTTTGTTTTCGCATATGCAAATTGTTGGTTTTCTCATGCACAGGCTCAAATGTAATAATAGCAAAAACAATTGTTAGTTTAATATTTGGTGATTTTCCGCCTGTCCTCAGCAATGAGCTTGGGCACGCCGCGGATTGACAGGGATGGTGCTCAGGAATTGTTCTACATATCGCTCCTATTTCACCATTTTGACCTTGCTGATTAGCCCCGGAAACGACTGTGCCGTTTTGGTGTGGTTCTGAATAGAGTATCGGCTTTTTAATGTGTCGATATATCATCGCGTAAAGAATTGACAATGCTATCAATATGCCCACGCCTACCGCAAGCCACAAAACATGAAACGCATAAACAAAGTCCAACATGTGGTCATAAAGAATCCTGCAACGAAGGCATGGTCGTTACAAATGCCAGAAAATTAATTATCATACATAAGACGTCGTAAGGAAAGGCAACCCAAAAGAATACTTCCAAGAAAAGGACCACACTGTTTACAACACAAGCTGATAGATCTGTAATAGCGAGGACAGGGATAAAGAATCGCTTTTTACTGTATCGTCGAAATCGCACGAAATATACAGCTCCGTTTCATTAATAACATACCCCTGCAATGTCGCAAAATAAATTGACCCCGCACCCTACATTGCATGGCCCATTGCTGGATGGTTATTAGTGTGGCCTGGATGAAACTTCTACAATTTGTGTATATATTTATCTGTGTTAAACTGGTAGTTTGTTTATATTGATCGTGAGCAGTCCGATTGGACAGGAAGCTGCTTTCGGCGTGTATCAAAATTCTGGTAGATTTAATGCCAAGTTTTCAACTTTGGGCGATTGGTATTATGTAAGTACTGTGAATATTGCCAGTTTCTGACATGAAGGTTGTTCATTGGCATCTATTGTAGATACCTTAAAGCTTACATCACATTCGTTAAAGTACTGAAGTAGAAATGGAATATCTAACTATACCTACTACCCTGTATAATGCTACCATGCAAATGCATGTTTTCAGCACATAAATTGTCTAAAGGTTTATCAAATTTAAAAACTGGACATCTGAGAATATCATTTACAGTTGACATGATTAGTTAAAGAGAGTTACGATAGCCTTGTATCTAATGCAATGTGTACCTGCCTATGACAATGTTTTAAGTTATGTAATGACATTCTTAAACATATATTTATTAAGGACATTTGATGGTTTTAGAATACAATTGATTGAAATAGTGTGACTGGCGATTTTAACAAGACGGCTTATATTAGTAATCATCCAAGAGAAACTTCAACGAATCAAATATTAAACGCGCGAGAGCACACTAAGATGGAAGTAGACATTAAGAGCAGTTTTGCTTCCTTGAAATATGTCTGTAATGAAGAAAATAGCGTCTATTTAATCATTATTTCTGAACTTTATATGTATTGCGAATGCGGTGCAAGTTTTAATGTATATCAAATAGATGCCAATGAATAACATTCAGGTCAGAAAGTGGCAGTATTCACAGTACTTACATAATTCCAATCGCCGAAAGTTGAAAACTTGACATTAATTCTGTCGGAATTTTGGTACATGCCCAAAAAAGCTTCCTGTCCAGTCGGACTGCTCACGATCAATATAAACAAACTACCAGTTTAAAACACATAAATGTATACACAAATTGTAGAAGTTTCATACAGGCCAGACTAATAAACATCCAGCAATGAGCCATGCAATGTAGGGTGCGGGGTCAATTTATTTTGCGACATTGCAGGGGTATGTTATTAATGAAACGGAGCTGTACATATATAACAGAACCATTTCCTAATATACCAGTCACTAGAAATACTGACAGTACAATTAACACTGGAATTTGAATGATAAAAAATCATGGTTCCACTGTTGTAAAGTTTCCTTTGTAATATTTGTTAAATTTTCTCCAACCCAAGAGATGTTTGTACTGTTCATTGTTACATGTACGCTTTTCATTGCAATTATTAGAGCATATAACAAAGAAGTAATAATACATATCTTATCAACAACATTCGAAATTTTGCTTCAAAACATTTGAGAAGTGTACATGTATTTCTAGCATACAAACAACCTCAAACGAAACAATCATGAAAGCTAATAAATGGACTTTCTGTAATTGCTGAATGCAAAACCAAATGATAATGAAATCACTACCAAATTAGAACTAACGTCGACTTAAATACACCTAGGAATGAGAAGTACCACATATAAACAGGTAAAGATGAAAACGATAGAATTTATATTCCATTAAACAAATGGACTCTTTGTCTCCCACGAGCGGCATGCACTTCATTAAACCGACCACTCAATTCCAGTATTGTACCCAAGGGATTACAAAGCGATACATTTGCCTAATCACAAAATCAAGTCATTGAATTAAAGAAGTGACCGTAGCATATTTCTGCTGATATTCAAAATTCCAAACATATATTCAATGCTTGCTATCTGAGTGACCCAAAGTTGTATAGCGTGCTTGTGCCTAACTTGATTAGATTCTCGGAGTCTCCAAACAAAGATTTCAAATACATGATGAAAGTTTGATTTTGCTAGAGCCAATCAGAATAATAGTACCACAGAATCAAGCAATAATGGAAGGACAAGGTGAATCCAGTTTCAAAGCTGTGCTATAGATATAATTTAAATCTAAGGTTATGTAGCATAAGCCAAAATCTGCTAGCACGTGACTCAAATGGTATATTCTTAAAAGTGAGGTTAAACTAATGTCTTGTGGCGTCGTGTGATGTAGCAAAGAATAAAAATTAAAACTGAGATCCATTAAGAGCAACGAACATATTAATGAGAAAGGGCATGGGTCATACCGCGGTTTCGACTATTAATGTCTCGTCAGTGACCCTTTAAATTTGGCAACATGGAGCCAACGAGAATTACTGAAATTTTGCAACTTTCAACATGGTAGTCGATACAAAGACTAGAATTATCTAAATGGGAACAAATATATTAAACATTGGTAAGAAAATGAATCTTGACCGATAATAAATTTCTGATTTCTCAGAATATCCTCGCTGATCTCAAAGGACCAAAAGGAAATATAACCTGCACTATGGATGATGTACGGCGAGACTTCTGGTTACATGACGGATACATGTATGCAGGATGCAATAACTCTTCGGGTACGGTTTTCCTGCGCTCTAAGTAAATCACAATATTGTTGTGCACATAAAATGCTTCATATGCTACTATGTGGTGAAAAATTCGAACCATACTGGAATCACCTTGTCCTTCCATTATTGCTTGATTCTGTGGTAGTATTATTCTGGTTGGCTCTAGCAAAATCAAACGTTCATGCTATATTTTTAGTAACATGCTATAATTTTCTTGTTATCACAATCTATGTCCGTTTCGGACAATATCGGTTCGTATCGGACAGTTTCGGTCCAATACATCTCCAGTTTAATTTTAGCATCGTATTTACTGATCTCGTAAGCGTGAAGAAAAATAGATTTATTTATCGAACTGGTGAAAAGTGACAAAAATGGCCGACAAAACAAACTCTAGCCTAGTCTAGCCTCGAAGTGCATGGGGCCCAAGAAAGGGAATTCAATATCGTGCATTGAAACAGTTATGAAAATGCACCTTCATAAACCCATAAGGAGCATTATTACGTCAAATGATTGGCAAAATACTGAAAACATATGGAGAGGTCAATACTACGGTTAAACACTTCCCTCCTGAAAAAAAAAAAAAAAAAAAAAAAAAAAAAAAAAAAAAAAAAAACATTGCCGTATTTCATCTCTTGCAAGGAATTTCCAACTCTGTACTTGGCGCTTCAAAAGTATTTCTGGAAATCTTGCATTGCTATATTCATATTTAAAAAAATGTTTCACACATATGCGGCATAATATGATCACTTTTTAGAAATAATTTCTTTCTTTGAAACATTTGTCAATATTTAGAACACTTCGGAAAGGGGGTGTTACAAATGTGCCCACGCATGGATTTTCTTTAAATTTTACACATAAGTAGGTCATCATATATGAGCTATGAAAATGTATATATTGAATTAAATAATTAATTATAGGACTCAGGAGGCAACCTTGGCTCACTCCCACAATGACGTGATACCTGCCCTCATCTTTGTGTGTCCTAAAACTTAAGTTTTATAATTTTCTAAGATTTGTCAAGTGGGTTGGCTCGAGAACATCCCAGGCATTATACTTATACCGTAAAATCATTTTACAGAAGTATTATATTGATTTCCTGATTAAATAATTATAAAATTTCTCATTTTTTTCTCGAAAATTTACAAAAAATACCAAATTCAACTTAAAAGATAAATATGTTTCAGTCTTTGTCAAGATACCATATTTGCATAAAAACATGCCATATATATCCTCTTGATATGAGCAAAATTTCATGATAATTCAAAGCCGGTAACATTGTCATTTTTTACATTGTATACATGTAGGTCACTTTTCATAATTTTAACAAAATGTTGAAATTGCTCCAAAACATCGCAAAAAGGTTTTGGATTATGACCATAATGCACATTTCTGACACACATTGTGATAAGACAATCCTGAATGCCATACATGTAGTTACATTTATTTAACTAAGTGGCCACCTGTTGGGAAATAGCCATTCTTTTGGCAAACAGTACATTCTCTTTGTACAAGTAACTATTTGTTATTTCGCTGGTTTTCCACATGGGATATTAGGTTGAACCTTGGTTCTAATTGCAGCAGCTCCTGGCCATTGCTTACTTTTGCAAAAAAGATGTTATTCATGATGGTTTTCTTTTTCTACCATCTGTTTTCACACTTGACACTTCTATAGGTTTAGAGTGATATAAAGTAATTTTAAAATGGCAGTGAGACCAAATGGCTTACAGTTTGCCTTCAGTTGAATCAATGCTTAAAGCTCTGAATTATTCTTATGATGAAATAAAAGAGGGTGTTTAACTTTGTTTAATTGATAATCATACCTTATGCTTCTCATATAGGAGTGAGACAGGGAGGTCCATGTGGAATAGTCTCGTAGTGATAAACTGAATCTGATATTATTATTTCTTACTCCTGGACCAATAAATATTTTATTGTAAAAGACACAAGTGGAAATATAGACAAATGTTCAGTGTATATTGCTTTAACATTCCAATTCCATGTTGTTGTTATTTAGAGGGAACGCTAGAGTACCTCCTATATCACTTACTGTACCCAAATTTTACAACTTTGATTTTCAACATACAATCTGATTTTGATATTAACAGACATAAATTATGAAAAGTCATATGTCATAAGTATTTTAAGCATTTAAAGCCTTCAGTCAAATGCAACATCACTGCATTACATATGTTACCCACATAAATGCTTGCAAAATAAACATCAAACCAAAATCTCCTATAAAATGTATGCATTTAGGCTGATTATGAAGCATGTTTTATCGTTAAAGCAAGTCCACTTCCTATATTCACATTCCTATGGATCTTATTCAGCCTATTAAACATATATTGTACGTTACATACATTACATCATTCAAAACTGAATATTAAAGTTAATATTTTCTTAGAAAAAAATAGATTTAATAAAGTAGTTCTGTCGTATCATGACAAACGTCTTGTACAAACATTAATCCTGCATATTATGTGTTCTTATCGGTTTCACAAGCCTGCAAAAGAACTAAGACAGAGGTTGCACCAAAATAAAGAATTGAATGGTGAATAAATGTCAGAAAAACAGATTGGGTTATGAGCTTATAATCTTTTCTTGAGATTAATATCGCGGTATATGTATTGTGATGTTCAATGAAATGTAATTTCTTATATTATAATTTTGTAAAACGCTGATTAAATAAAGATAAGTTGAATGCAATTGAACAGCCCCATGATTTAGCATGTGTATTAACTAGTTACATATCACATCCTTTTAAAATAAGAAGAAAAAGTTCAGCTCTTAAAGGTCGTACCATATGAAAATTGTTCACAGTACATGTTTGCGTTAAATGTAACATATGTAACAAATTGCAAGAGTACTGACAGACAATTTCTGAATTCAGGAAGATCAATAATATTGCATTTTAAACCCTGCAGTAATACTAATGTGATGTTTAAACACAAAACTTTATTGAAATCTTTAAATTGTTTTAAGTTTATCCAAACGGTAACTAATGTAACAGGGTATAAGGTATGTGTGTTGGGTTTCACGAAAAGCATGCTATAATAATATGAATTGCTTATAATAAGCCTACAGTAAAACTCTTACAGTCATAAATCATTTATGAAAGTACTTTGTAATTATTTGTGAAAAGTTAACATTTTGATGAATAAGGGTCATGTTTAATGAATGTAACAAAGCACCATGTTACCGGTCCACGAATTTCGTGAAATTTCACAAATATATTCCTAACATATGTGGACAGTTTTTATAATAAAATGGTGTCTTGACAAAGACTGGAACACAGAAAAATTTTAAATCAAATTATACCTCTTTAAAAATAAGCAGGTGAAAATTGGGATTACATGTACATGAAATTGACTGCTCCGCCACTATCTTGATACCAACAAAGTCATTTATAGTATCAGCAAACTTACCAATGACTACTTTATTTATGGAAAGCTTCCAACATTTGCTTTATGAATCGTTGGTCACTAAAGAAACGTTTAAAGTGGGGTGCCCTTAGCTATCGTAGTGACGTCATATATTACGTCATAGCTTGCCATTGGAATTGAATTTGCAAGGGAATACACCATTATTATAGCAGTCATTACCAAAACAATTAATGCACATAATTTCATAAAATTCCATGCGTGGGCAAACTCCCATGTTAATTTCCCATACCCTGTAACAGGCCCTTTAAAGTTTCCGAAGTTTTCTCAGCGACCAGATGAGGACATGTGAACATTTTTACAGCGCGGCATATGATAGGATATGTAAAATATTTCACAAATGAGTAATGACCCACGAAAACGGCACCACAAATTTTCCGAACTTAGGTCGAGTCTGAAATGTAAGATTTACTTGTGACGTCACCGGTGTGTACACAAATGATAGCTTACACTGAGTTTGTTTCCCGACAGAGAAAAAGGACGCCAAGCTTAAATGTGTTAAATTTGAAGTGACCATAACCACTAGACGGGAAAGAAAGGACAGCTCAGAATGGCCTCACAAACACAATACGCATGAAGAGCAAAGCGACTAGCTCTTTCCCAACAAAGTATCCATCCGAGTAGCATCAACCAAATACAAAGGTGACGAGTACAACAGAGAGACAGACAGAAAAAAAAACACTAAGAAAACATGAAGATATATCACAGCAGAACCTTTTTGGGCGTTTGAGAATGCAGCATAAATCAAAATGTGCTCGTCTATGAATACATGATTGGTGACAGTTGCAATTACACAACCCATTTTCAATTACATTTCAAGAATCATGTTAATTTGAATATAGCTAGTCTGAACGAAAGGTGTTACAACGATGTTGTGACGGGTTTTCCAATATTTTCACTCATAATGATATATTAATGCGCATGTTGTATTTATTCTTAAACAGTACAATTTTTCTAAATTCAGTTTTATTTACTTTTGGATTTTAATGTAAAAGCGTTTAACGATTGTGCCCCAATTGTGCATTATAGAACTGTCAAACTGAAGCAAAGTTAACTCCTGAGTATGACCCTAGCAGAGATTTTGAGTACTTTGATTGTGGCACCATCTTTATTTCTAAAAGAAATAAGAAATATTATCACAGTGTGAAAGTTTTGAGGATTTTATATGTAACGTTGACCGGTGTTCATCAAAGTTGGCACAGCAAAACGCCATTTGATAACTCATAACTTCCCAAGACAAACTTTTACCATGGGAATCATGACGTCAGTAAAAAGAACTGCCTTTTGACCATTTTGCCTCGATCACAATATTTAACTGCATACAGACATGCAGTTTGGTACATTGTCAACAGCATACGTATATGCGCATTGCTTGCAGTTTTGTCAAGTTTAAAAGTAACAATTTTATGACTGTTTAGTCGCAAGTAAATCGAATTCAAGAGGGTTGTTTGTGGTTTGGTTAAGGGATCGACCATTTTATTTACATGAAAAAGACTAGAATATTTATTAACCTTCTAGTTCCTGGACCTAATTTCTTAAACAAGAAGAGGTTTGATCATTGGTGTGCAAGTTGAAAGGCATAATTGCGTAATGGGTGACAATCGAAAATATTTTTCTATACAAGAGAGCAGCACTGTGCTAATCCAGTTGTCCGGACATAAAACCCGCATGTACGCTTAGTTTAACATCACGTTATTGCTGTATCTTTTGGTATGTGCTTCACTTATATAATGTTACAAACCGGGTTTTTATTTGGACTCTGTAGCGGAAACGATTAATCGCAAAGAGTACATTTTTTTAATGAAAATAAAGCAGAATATGGGTGGTTTATAAAAAAGAAAACATTACTTAACTTGGAGAATCTTGGAGATCATATATACTGGCTTCCTCCTGTATCGCGGCCCTTATTTGTAAACAGGAAGATGCAAACAAACATGATGAATGATTGAAATGTATTCTACCTCAACAACATCCAAAATCCTTCCCCTGTAACCCTGTTATGATGAAAATTACAAGACATTTGACAATATTTTGTGACTACCGCATTTGCGTGTCCATGTTGTTATATTTCCATGTGGCAAAAGTGACTTCTGTATCGCGGGGTTCACCTAAAATGTGAATGCAAAAGTTTCCATGTCAGAGATAGCTTGACCTAGTAATGACCGTTAAATGACGTGTGATCTCTGACGTCCAGACGACAGATCCTGACTCAAAGAACATAAAAAACAGGTGTTTGAGGTACTGAGGGGACATTTTATGGGAAGGGGATAACCAGTATGTGCAAAATACATATTCTACATATTTTTTGTAAAAGAATACATCTACTTTCCACTTTTCATGAAAATAAGCATATTTTTCGCTGTAAGTGGGAGCAAGACGTTTGCTGTGAAAGATGTCGAACGTGGGGGGCGCCGGGCTCAAAATTTCATGTGATATGCAAATGCCGCGATACAGTAGCTACCGCGATTCAGTAGGAACTGAGTATATTAGGTTTGGTTTAAGAGGGTTCTGTGCGATAATTGTGCCAACACATTTTTGAATTCGTATATATACCTATGGCGTATAAAGATGTTACCGCTCGGTATTACGGTAACAGCTTGAATTGTATGGCATGGCACTGAAAGACACTTGTGAAACAAATCTATTTTTTTTCTTCTTCGCTCTTAAGTGGGTAAAACAATGCATTTAGGTAATTTATCAAATTTCAAATTCAATTGATCTGTAAATTCCTTCCACAAGTATGACAGAAACACAAAAAATATAGAATATGCAGGTCAGACTTCCGTTGTGTGGCTAGATTTCGCGTGGGGTAATACCAAACGTATTGTTATGTTATAATCGCCTTTTTGTGAGGCATTTTGTTTTGTTTAAGACATACTCACTTGACAAACAACCCAAAAACACAATAAACAAGCTCGTCCTTTATCTTTCATCACGAAAACATGTCCGTGTAATGTATACCCCTGTATACTCCACTTTTATATAGTAAAACCGGAGTATATATTGGTACTATATTTTCTTTTTTATTTTTGATCCAAACCATAGATTGTGGGTACTCGCTAGAGGTGGTTCTAACATGTATCCACAATCTGTGTTTTGAGCAGAAATATAAAAATATATATTTCATTTTTATCAACTGAAAACTCTTTGTATATTGCATGGACAGGCTTTCGTAATTTTGTTTCAGGAATTTGTCATATTCATTAAAAGTCTTAAAACTGACTGGTTGACTGATTGATTGAATCTTTTATTTCCCCCAATTTAAGGAGATTTCAAAGTGTTCCCTAACTTTTTTTCCATGTGTATATATATGATTCTATGATTGTGTAAATTCCTCGTCATTGTCAAACTTATTAACATTGTGTTAGATCTTGGTTAGTTCTGTGTCATTGTTAATTTATATATGATTGTGTAAAGTCCTCCTCATTGTCCAACTATATAAGATTTTGTTAGCGCCTGGTTAGTTCTGGGTTATTGTTAATCAATATTTGTGTAGAGTCCTCGTCATTGTTCAACTATATAAGATTGTGCTAGTTCCTAGTTAGTTCTGGGTCATTGTTTAAGAAATAGATCAGCTCTAGCAGTGAATTGTTGAGTAATATATCACTGTTTGGTGGTCAGTTGTGAAGCAGAGCAAATCACGAGCGCGCAGCGCGAGTGATTTATCTGCGTACAACTGACAGACAAACAGTGATATATTACTCAACAATTCACGCACTTGAGCTGATCTATTTCGATTCGAACACACAATAAACGGAATCAAATAATCTTAAACCTTCAGTTTCTTTAAAGCCAGATGTACGTAATTGACCTCACGGTAGAAATTTTTAGTTTTTTTTTTTTTGCATGTGAGTGTATTTTGATGTCCTACATACGAAAATGAAAAGAAATCGATACCGTTCCGAGCTTGTTTTCGAGATATCTGCCTTCAAAATCGTCAAATTTGAGAGCGAAAATACATTGACGTCAACGTAAAATGCGATTTTTAGACCCCCTTTTTGTTAATTTTCTTGATATATTAAAAAAAAAAAATCCACGGTAGGATTTTTAAAAAAACTGATATGTATTAGAGAAATTCCTGAACTACATATAGATAACGAGAAAGTCCTTAGTTACCGGATTCGTTTTCCTGCTATAGGCGTGCGAAGAGAGGTAGTCGTTGCTGAATTCAGTATATTTTACGCGCGACTTCGATTTTGCGCCAAAATTTCCGACACTGTTTAGTATTCAATATTGCTAACTGTCGCGGAAATGTTGTTTTCTTCGGGATAACATGTCCACAATCTATATTTTGAGCAAAAATAATAAAGAATATCAAACTTTTTACATTTCTGAAGTCCTCTGCATAATTGTATGGATATAGTTTCGTATTCCGAACGTAAACTGACGCTACAATTGACGTTTCGAGCGAAAACTGACGTTACCAATGCGGCGTAAAAATGACGTTTCGACCCTTAGATACGCACGTTCCTTTGAGCGCTTTCAATTACGTACATCTGTCTTTAGCTTTTCCACAATTGCACTGAAGTAATCCCGCCAAACTTTTGACTGCACCCCAAATGTTTACATATGTTTGTTACGTTTTGAACGCGTTGAAATGACGTTACACCGTCTAACGTCAAGGTAACGTGACTTTTGGGATAGCTGACGTCATAATTTAATCAAAATGGTGTCAAAACGTTGCAAAGTAACGTCACGCTAATCCGACCAGTGATATATCACTCAATACATGTATATAACTGCACTTTACCATTGGCTTCTATTGACAGGGTGTGTTAGAATAATCTATATATGATTGTGTAAATTGCTCGTCATTGTTCAACTTTTTAAGATTGTGTCAGATCCTGGTTATTTCTGGGTCGTTGTTGATCTAGATATGATTGTGTAAATTGCTAGTCATTGTTCAACTATATAAGATTGTGTAAGTACCTGGTATTTTTTTATTATCTGTATATGACTGTACCAGGTTTTAATCATTGTTTATATATATATATAAACAATGGTTCGATTCCCGGTCGCGGCACGACCGACTTTTGTACGCTAATTCTGTTTGTTTATATATATATATATATATATATATATATATATATATATATATATATATATATATATATATATATATATATATATATATATATATATATATATATATATATATATATATATGTGTGTGTGTGTGTGTTAGTTCATTCTATATAATAATGATTGATTTAGTTTCTAGACATTGTTAATCTATAATTATATTAATAAAGTTGGTTCCTAGTCACTACTGTCCGTTTAAATGACACACACACACACACACACACACACACACACACACACATCTTTATTGAATCATCTCAGGTCATTTGACATGTGAGGTAATATGACGACAACAGAAATTGGTGAGACATATGTGCACAAAATACATTATGTCTATATTTATGTTTGTTAGTCATTAAAATGGAAGTCAAAAAAAGGAGAGAGAGAGAGAGAGAGAGAGAGAGAGAGAGAGAGAGAGAGAGAGAGAGAGAGAGAGAGAGAGAGAGAGAGTCTTCGGACATATAGTTCAGCAGTCGTACAGTTCAATTCTGCTCTCCCGATACCCTATCCATCAGTCAGATCCTGGTGCTGCGCCATTGGGCTTTTCTCTGCCTATTGGTCTAGAGAGTGACACGGATCTAGACCTCGATCTTGACCTAGACCTTCAAGAAGCGCGGGACCCGGTTCCCGAGCCACGATCACGTTGTTTCGTACTAATGACAGCCGCTTTGGCGTTTTAAAGTCCACAGCAGTGCTACATGCACTACCCGGGTTGATATCACTTGTTGGCTGAGCACTTGCAACCTCTTTTCTGGCATCGTTCACACTTTCAGATCGACTTTCGCTGTTGTCTTTATCCACTACTGCAGCATCGGTTTCCATTTCTCTTGAACTACAAGAATCGTGACCGTCCCTGTTCCGAGAGCTAGAGGCCGCGTGAATATGTGTTGATTGGGGCACTCCAAATCCGCCAAATGTGCGACACTGGACATTTCTCAGCTTCCGTGCAAACGATTCCTGGCTAGGATGTCTGATAATAATTCTGCTACCATAAATTATATCGTCCCACTCCGGGAACAGATCCAGCGTAACCACTCCATCGACGACAATTTTAGCGGGGTGTGCTATGGAATCTTTCGCGAGAGGATTTTGTGTCTTTGCACGCTTATATTCAGACAATAAAGTTTTTCTAGCTCTCGTGATCTCCAGAGGGTAGTCCCTAGAGATACTGAGTTCTGTTTCCTTTAATAGATGTCCCTCTTTCATAACTGACTTAACCAGCGAATATGACTGAAACCAGCGATAAGTGGCCTCTCTTTCCTGCTGTCAAACCGACCAACCCGATGGGCTTTATTGGTGTCCTCCTCATTGATACTAATATCTCGATGGTTCCTGAGGAATACATACATACATACATACATACATACATACATACATACATACATACATACATTACATACATACATACATACATACATACATACATACATACATACATACATACATACATACATACATACATACATACATACATACATACATTATTTTTGTTGAAAATGGTATTTCAATGATAAAATCATTGCTAGCTTACGTTGTTTGGCAAAGCCCTTGTTGGCCATTGTTTATCGTTTGCTTCAAATTATATTTCACAGCGTACGAAGCGGAAGATGCCGCGACACAAGGGATCACAAACACCACACAGACCCACGTCCTTGTGGTTGACGTAGACGCCGCCTGTGCGAATGAGACGGTCAGTTTAGTAAAATTATTAGAGGACATTAGTGATGCCGGATTGCTGGTTAAAGTACCAGGTAGGTGTCTTTATACAATGACCGAGACTCGAGAATTGAATGTTTGACGTGGATTAAGGTAAAGAACCATAAAAATGCTGATCCATAGAATTTTTTTTTATTTTTTTATATTTTCTAGAAAACATTTATATCTATCGATTCGTGTAATAAAAAACATAGTTACCAGGTTGGTTTTCCTGCAAATTGCTCCCCTAAAATGGCTAAAAATGCCGTCATTTGTACGTGACGTAATGGGAAAGTAATAAAAACGCGTCACTTTTTGCTCATGAGCGCCGTTTACAAGAGAACTAATCCATAGATTTTTTTAAAAAACTAAATATTGTCTCGTTTTTATATTGTGAGTCAAAAAGTAAAATAAAAGTCCTTGACTACCAGGTTGGTTTGGACGCTATTTGTCAACGAATGAAGACAGGTAAGCTAAAAATCTTAATTTTCCGTAAGTGACGTTGACGTCTTAAGGATGGCGCATTTTGACATTTCGGACGTCTTTCATAAACGTTCGGCATTTGGTTTATTAGAATGAGCTTTAAGTGGCGAATTTAAGATCATTAACATGTGCTTGTATCTCAATAATGTCTAGGGTTCACAAGCCACATATCCCCTCAGTAAAATGGGATATAAAAACTGAGAGAGAGAGAGAGAGAGAGAGAGAGAGAGAGAGAGAGACTTACATGACTTCCTTTTTCTTTCTTTCTGTGAATCAACCTCTCAACGTTGAAGGTCCCGTCTAGTAGGACGGGTGTTGAGTTTTGGAGTGTCTTTCGAATACTAAGAGATTCACCTTCATTTAACAATTTATAATCTGTCTTTTGTCTTGGTCTTAGAGTTAACTCCATGATGGTAACAGGGATAATGATAGTTTCACACCAACGATTTCACACACAAGCAACATTTGAGTAGAACTTGATTGCGAAACACAGTGTCATTACTAATTGACATTATACAATCATGAGCTAATTGACATCTGTGTTTTCAATTCGACATATACTGCCGAAAAAGGAGAAGGTGTTGAGCAAAGGATTTAGTTAATTGCGCACCGACAATACTAATTGGCACTTTAAACCTGTCTCAGAATAATTGAAGACTCGTCTTTGAATTCGGTAACTTATTGATCCCAATTGTTTTCAAACATGAAATATTATTAAAATCACTTTAATAATGTCATTTAACAAATTAATCGGGTCTTTTCAAACGCAATCAAGAACTATCAAGACATTAGAAAACAATGATGAAAAAAAAAAAAAAAAAACTAACATAAAGATATGATCCGGAGTTTATAGAATTAGAAAAAAAAATATAGTAAAGTTTAATGTTTTATTTCCGCAAAATATCAATCTCTAAACTAAAGCCTATAAATTTATTCATATAAAATTCTTTATTACACTATCAGTCATCAAATACATTTTATTTTCATACTAGAGCGATAATCGTCGCCCACGGCATTATTACCTGGAAATTAAGTCGGGTCTTATCGGTGCATTTTACGGAGACTCACGGAAATTCCAGATAGAAAATAATATTTATTATTTTTTGGTCCTTGCGCAAACAGACCAATTTATCGTTGAGCTACAAAAATAAAAAATACACCAAACTAAAATATAATATTTCTTCTACATTAGACCGTTTGTGACGCCTAACATTTATATAAAATTATAGCTTAAAATTGTTGCTTAAGTCATGTACCTAGGCGTATTTAACCGCGTTTTACGGAAATTTTGCTATATATTTAATTAAATTGCGTACAACTAGACCACCGTCCTCAAACAGACCATTTTATAATAGCGCTACGTCAAAAATTTAAAAACTATGGTAAAGATAAAGGATTATACTTTCTAACGCCGTTCGTGATACAAAAATATCATAACAAATAAGGAAGTTATTAAGTGTTAAATATTTTTTCCCTATATGTTTTATACAATTCATTGGCCAATACCTGTAGAAGTGCTAGTACGAATAAAGTACCCCATGTTCATTAAACTTATTCAATTATTCAGCATAAATATCATTTCATCAAACGCGCAATGCGTGCGATGTAATGTCTGTCTTTCTGTACAAACCATTGCTTGTAAAGTATGTAATGTGTCTGTTATAGTTTTATTATTTCCCTTGCGTGACTAATTACAAACGAATGTGTGGCAAAAAATAAATAAATAAATAAATAAATAAAATAAAATAAAATAAAAAAAAACACACGCCCAAAAAAAACCGGGGGTTTCCCGAGAAGATCCATCCGGAACACCCGCAAGCAGAATTTGGCTAGTATCACATGACTGATGTGGGGCTCGAACCAACACCCGACACAGCGGTGAGAACATCGAATGGTTAAGCGCGTAAATGAAATCAGCGCTCTTAACCACTCGATCATCGACCATGGGTCGCTGGATACAGTTTTGTCAGATGATTATGTTTGATATAATACGTTAGGTCTGTTTTGACTACATGCGTTTCGTTTAAATTATAGAAGCCGTTAAAATTCTCTTCTCTGTATCTTTAAACTAGTATGAGAGCCCCTGTATCAGAAAACCAACAATATGATTATGTGAAACCAAAGGCGCAGATTAGCTAAGAAGTACATGTAACTGCACAGCTGATCAGCACCGTTGTTTTTGTTACTCGGATATTACAATTTCTCTCCTACTTAAATCCAAAAACGATAATCCTGCTTCTGTGGCTGTACAATCTGGATTGTGTCAGACCTGGTCAGAAACCCCGATTGTTGGTTTTCTCATGCAGAGGCTCAATCCAAAGCTCAAGTTCCTTCCACGAGGCTTTAAAGCTCGATCGGATAAGTCACATCACGAATAAATAAATAAAATAAAATAAATAAATAAATAAATAAATAAAATCTGATAAAATTTAAAATTTGATAAATAAAATAATTATCAGGCGAATGAATAGAATGTCATTGAATAAATAAATGATAATAATGAGGCTTTGGCGGGTTCGATCCTCGAGTCCCGCACATCACCTTCCACACGATAATGCCGTCGGAAATGAATGGGTGTACGTAATATAAACTTACATCAGATTTCAGGAAATTCTATAATTCATTTTGTCTTTATTTCACCAGTTTTATAGGCCTACTATAATCCGAAAGCACACGCTCGTAATCTTAAAATAAGAAATATGCATAAAATTCACGGTGAGTAGCCTTAAAGGAATCTACGGGATCAAATCGCCTTGGGATCAGCAACGGAGTCTACGGGAATTCTTTTGATGAAATTGACAATGAACGCTACTTCAGCGGAAGATTGTTTTGAGAGGAAAAGTAACGCTATTGTATATTCTATTTCACGGGACCCGGAACATATCAGGCATACTACTTTTGTACAGATAAATGCAGTTCGAGACACTGAACCTGTTCAAAAACGGTACCTTTCCCCACCCTGCATGTCTACAGGCTAAAAGAAAGGGCCGTTAAAGCATCAATTTGATTGCTTTTACCAATCGAAGACGGGAACATCTATCAGAACTTAGACCATTGTTATATATACTCTCCTTAAATAAAGGTAAATACTACATTCTTGTTCTTTATCTGACGCATATAGCACAAATTAGTTATCGTTCAACAGAGTTCGTGGTGGAACGGATCCTACGGGATCCAGAAGAAACATGCGTTTTTATGGCACCGGCCATAACGGGATCATTTGGCACCGGATCCTCAGGGAATTGTGTACAAAATGAAAATTACAATTATTACCTTGCATTGGTATATGGCGACAAAACGATCAAGTATTTTTTGTATTTCTGTACAATATACATTATGTGGATCTCTGAGCAAGAGTATACCCCTGCAAATCCCACAATTCCCGATAAAGTGGTATTTACCTGGGTATTTATAATAGGCTAGCCTTGCGGTTATGGTACCCATAGACCACTATTTCAGTTACAATATAGGCCTATCCTTTCAGGGTCCCCAAAAGAAAAAAAAAGCTAAATGGCTTTTCATCCAAAAGAGGAGAAAAACTTGAACACCTGAACATCATGATCCAACAACGCTCATTTGTTCTCCCAAACTAACTATCAAACCGACCTGCAGCTCAGATCCAAAATAATTGGATCCGAGCCGGCAGCGAACTAAGACACGCACCGAAAAAGGGAAAAACCACCCTTGAGTAGAGCAGAAAACGGAGTTCGGAGTTAGCTTCCCTTTAGCATTTGAAAACATAGCCCCATATACTTATAATGGGAAAAATCCCCTAGGCTGCGGTGCCAGATTCCCCTAGGTGCCGTTCCTTCTTTGATTAGATTTTTTGGCAAATTCTTTCATTTTGACCGCAAACTATTGTGTCAATACATAAACAAATCGAACTAAGAAACATTCTATTCAAAATAAAGGCGAATTTACTAAGAAGCCGGAATATAGAAGCCCAGCATAATGCATTTTAGGCGCGGTCCGTCATTTTACACCACACTCGCAGCAAATAAATTGTCAAGCACGCAAAAGCACCATACTGCACTAAATCACAATGCTGATCAAATTTTTGTGTGATTTTTTAAAAGTCCCGTGCACTACTTACTCTATGTATTTTTTGATTATTTTTGCGTGAAACTAACTCTGAAAGAAAGCAACCTTTTGTAAAATTCCCGTAGACTCCGTTGCTGATCCCGTAGGCGCCGGAAAAGGCAATTTGATCCCGTAGATTCCGTTAAGGCTACCCACCGTGAAATTGGAAACGGCATTCGACTATCGCCGTTACTTTTTTCTTGACCTTTTTTTCAATAAAAGCGATCCGTTTCTTTGCTTCTGTCGATATTTACCTTGTGTTAGGACCGCACACCTAAAGCCGGCGCCATCTTGAAAACGACGTCATTGGCGCGACGTTATGGCATTTCGTCCTTCGCGACGCACGGACCTTTAAGCGCCACGGTTTTTATGGTTCTTTACCTTAAAGTGCATTGCTTCTTTATCGTAAATCCCGAAGTTCATTTCTCGAGTTTATGTACCAACAAATTCAATAAAACACCGAAACATGTAGATAGGCAGGACATTTGCTGTATCCAGTTGTTTAATCAGTAATTTTACTCACTAGGAATAAAATTCTAGGCGGATATTCCATGTGGGTTGTCTAAACGTTTGGGCTAAAGTTGGGTTTGTTTACATTGCGCTTTATGGAAAATTACAGCGTTCCTTTAATTATTTTGAGCAGTGTATTTAAATTTTGCAACGATGTTCATATTTTACTGTGATATTTAGACAAAGAAATCACAAACCTATATTTTTGAGTCTGCACAGTCTGAAAGGATTTGATGAAGTGTTTTATAAAACAATAAATGTTTGAGGAAACGAATTAAGAACACATATCGAAAAACCCTCATTTCCGTAATTATTGAAAATTTGAACAAAGTAAAACTTCCTCAAAAATGCCGGAGTGTTCAGGAATCTTTTTTTTTTTTCCCATTTACACTAAAGACCTCGAAAACAATTCATTAAGCCAGAGAACAATTTGGCAAAAAATTTATTTATTTTTTGACATTTATTTTTCCAGAAATATTTAAGTGGGGAAAATGAGAAAAATAAGCTTTCCTATAAATTTTGAACCAATATAAATTTAGGTTTATAAGCAATACCTTCCTTTAAAACACTTATGAATGCTGCAAGTTGTTTTTGATGGCAGAACAGCCCATTTTTATTGGAGGGATGAGGTTCTAAGTTTTATCTGAGGATTTTGAACAAAATATAAAAAACGTTATCTTTGGTCAAAAATGATATTTTTATCCCCGAAATTCAAATTTTTCTCTTTCTTTGCTTTAAATGATTGCTTTTGTTATCTAGAGCGAGGATATGAAACGGCTCTAGGTTTTGAAGCCCAGAAAAAAAAGTTGCAAAACATATTGTTGCTTTATTATTCACAGAATTTTCAAGCCCTTTACGATAGTATCAATCCAAAAAAAGAAGATATTTGAAAAATTGCAAGACGTATCATTATTTTAAAATGAGAAAAATATCAAGTGGTGCAAAACTTATTTGGGATGAGTATATATATTAATAAATGATTCATTTTCCAGGTCTAAAGACAGACACTCTGACATTGAGAATCATAGACCAGCTAACCCGTTGGATGACTAGCTCTTCTACAGATGTACTCGAAAAGAACTTATTTGAAGTTATTGAGCTGTGTAAGTATAAATAGGGGAACCATATTGTATTATATATGTTTAAATTTATAAACTTCTAGTCTTCCTTACATTTATATATATATATAAAAAACAAAACAAAAACAAACAAACAAACAACATAGCAATGTTTGTTTGACCAGACGACAGCTATATATTCTGTGTGAGTATAGATACAGCGGCAAGGTACATCACTGAGCGGGCGTTATCTCATTAATTTACGTTATTGGGTATGGTCTACTTTTGACTTTTGGATAAAAGCTGCAAGAATACACTCACAGATTTACTTTCTTCATTCTTCAAGCTTATTTACACATCTCAGGTTTACAAACAACAAGAGACAATAAATACACTGTAAGAAATATGAATGAAGAACAAGTGGGCTGGACAGGTAGCTCATTTCTAATGGTGAACGTTCTACGTTGGTCTACGCCTTCTGAGTAAGACTTTTCTATGACCGCCTGCATGAATAGATGGAATAGATAGGAACATTAAAGTTGCTGCCTACACAGTAACCTATATATTTATATAGTAATCTAAAATTTAAAAAAAAATGTTTTGCTGCATCTGTAAGCGATCCTACCCGTCCAGAAAAAAACATGAGTGAAAAACCGTTGATTTACAAGTATAGATAGAAAAAATATGGAAGTTTGTGCCCATTTGTCAAATTCAGGTACGTAAAAATGTCAGGCATCGAGTCACCCACGATTTCACACAATAAGTCAATAAAATTTTGTAAAAAGGTACAAGTAGGCAATGATCAGGAAATGGCGCAGTCAGAAAGTGCATTGCTTCTTTATCGTATGCATTTGATGTGAACTTTTCGATAGCGTCCGGTAGATTGAAGCATTATTCACAACTCATTGCATACAATAGCTTTTGTCAGGTCAGGTACTGTTTAAAGACCTCTGGGGTTTGTAACTCAAAGCCATCTTAAGAGTGAGATAAACTTACGACCAACTTAAGGATCTCTTAGGGATTATGGTGAACAAATGAAAAGGACCTTAAGTTACGGTGACAACTTAACAACATCGTTACTTTACGGCCAACTCGAGTCTACCTTAGCGTCGTGTAATCTTGCGAAGTGGCATCTCTCATTTCAAAAAGTTATGATAGCTTAGAGTAACTAGAATAGCAAGGGTGTAAATTTTAAGGTTGTCATCTTAAGACCATCGTAAGTATGTCGTAAGTAGAGGAGCTTACGATGCCTTTGAGTTACTAGCCTCTGTATTCCTGTCTATTGAGGGTCATTAGCTGATCAATGATAAGGGACAGGGAAACTTAGTGGCCTGACATTGACTCAAAATACAGGTACGGACCAAAACATGAAAAATCAATATTGATTGCAGGCACCATAAAACCATCAAGCAGTTATAATACAGGTATTATCCTTTAGGGGCCTCTTTATGACTCTCTGCAGAGATGCAGAGATGAGATAACTACCTCATTATGATAGTACTTTGTTCTCTGGATCATATTACACCAGTAGGGGTCATAAACAGAATTGACAGTGGTACCACTTTAGCTCCTCCAGAAGCTAAGCCTTTAAAATGAAAATAAGCACTACTTAGCAATGACGCTGTAATCTATCCTCTTACCCAAGACACCAACAAAGGGTAATTTCTTAGAATTACATGTTCTTACTACTAGTCGTTGATTTTTCTTTTCACAGATTTGCCCAACACACATATCCATGTAATTTCGAACGCTCATGGCAGCACTGGCTCCACAAACAGTCCACTTCTAAGACAGATCAGCCAATTTGGGATCATAGTTGACGTTTGGGTCATCGACGAATGCAAGAAAGCAGGTAGGAATGAAACAAAGAATTCCATGCAGTGTATAATTATAAATACATGTTCACTTTTGTCGTGGCCCTATTTGTTTTGTTATGGTGTTAAATTGTTTGTTGTTTGCGCCTTTTATGTGCGTATTCATTAATCTTATTTAGCTAAGTTTAGGTAACTAGGCAATGATCAGGAAAAGGCGCAATTAGAAAGAAATTCCCACTCCAAAAACCCGGTGATGGGAAAAACTAAATTGACAATTAGGTACTTATACCATGAAAACATATCGTAAGCCGAGTGAGCAGCTATTCACCAATAGGCGGCCACTCAGTTACCCTAACTTAACTAAAGCTATGAAAACGTACATAAGGTTCAAACAGCACACATATCGACTCCAAAACATAAACAAAGCTATCTTTCGGAAAATAACTGCTGACTCAGAAAACGGTACGTTCTTATTGTGTAAGTACCGAAACGAAACGAGATTGCTCCAAGATACGTTCGGATGTTGTTTCACACGCATCAGTTATGCTTGTGTACTGTTTCATTTAATAGTCAATTGAATCTAATCTGTTTGCAGGACATCGCCACAAGAGGCAGTCGGCTACCAACATATACCAACAACTTGCACAGCAGTCCGGAGGTCTTGTGATCAATACAAACAAAGGGAATATTGCAAGCGTGGCAAATTTGCTTAAGGTATGGAATTCTTTTATATTGTACACGTATATTTTGTTTCTTGTAGTGAGTGTTATCTACATGTACATCTCAATGCTGATTAGTCTGACAACAAATTCAAACCCGAATCGTCTGGAAGCCGAACGAGATCAATGAAATTGTTATTGTGTGCCGACGACCTGACCAATTACTTTATTATTTTGTCGACAAAAATGAAAGTACCATTTCAATGAAAACTATCCTCATATTCATTTATGAATTTGTGTAGACAAGACGTTAACTTCAAGCTAAACGCGTCAGGGTAATTAAATTCTACCATCATATGTCTACGAGGGTGTGTCAGGAAGTTCTGTCATAGGTGTTATAACTTTGTTAATAGACATGATAGGTTGCTGTATTATACCTTGATTGAAAGGGCTACATTTCTCCTTTATAATGGTGCCAAAATAATGCACGAAAGAAATAAATACTTTGAGATAGACGCCTTGAAAGACACCTGGGGTAAAACCACTGGCACGTTTTCTTGAACTTGTGAATATTTTTGTGTGCGTTTCATGCGTTATATATTTATAACTACCGATCAAATTTTCTCCAACATTACAGTGAAAAATAATTGTATATTTAGATTAGCAATGTGACAAAAATTACCGTTATCAATGCTATACTGACTTTATAATAAAGCGATATATATGACGCCATTAAAATAGGTATCCCTATAGCATTTCAGGCACCGCTGAACCATTATATTTGCTTGCTTTTTATAAGTTTACTATAGAGCACACTAGGATGTAACATGCATTTTAAGCTCCCTGGTCTATGTGTAGACGTCAATAAATGCCCTTTGAATTTAAACTGTCATTTTAGTGTATGTACAACAAGCCAATTTCAATATTTTATTTTGCAATAACTCAATTAAATTCAGTTGAATGATTTTGATTTTTGCAGCATATACATGTATTCATCTGTGTTTGAAAAATATATTGCATGGATAATATTTTTTCGAAGTCGTTTTTCTTTAAATAATATTCACAAATTCAAGAAAACGTGCCAGTGGTTTTACACCAGGTGTCTTTCAAGGCGTCTTCTTCGAAGTATTTATTTCTTTTGTGCATTATTTTGGCATCATTATAAAGGAGAAATGTAGCCCTTTCAATCAAGGTATAATACAGCAACCTATCACGTCTATTAACAATATACAATTGTTGCCCTTGAGTGAGGGTGACATGGCGATTTGTTCACCCGAAGCAGGTAATATTGAAATGAAAATCCACACTCAGCCAATGAATATTAATGAGGTATAATAAAGTAAGTTATAATACCTATGACAGAACTTCCTGACACTCCCTCGTACTATTTATTCTATAGGGATCATTTTTGTAGAAAAGCCCGTGAAATCAACCGGCCGTCTCCCATGATACCTTAATGATCTTATATAATATACATCAGTGTGCTGTGCGTGCAATATTTCGTTTTCGCAAACACTTCAATGTTATTGTGATGGAAGTACTATATGCTCATTGGGCGGAAGTGTTTGCGAAAATGAATTAATCTGGATTCCTAATGTTACTTTCATTCTGATCAATAAATGTTCAATTTCTGCATTGGCTGCACCTATTTATCAATCAGTAGATAATAAATAAAATATAAAGGTTTGATAATTTGGAAGCAGTAAAACATTCAAAGGGATATAGTATGGTCTATATTGCGCATTGTCGGGTAATGAACCCTCATCAGTAGTCCTTTTAAAACCGGCAACGAAAGCCAGACTATTGTACTGTAATTTCGAAAATTTAACGTGAGAAGTCTAAATCAAAGACACATTCCTAAACGTGGTCAAATAATTAAAACATTGCTTAGAGGTATGTTTCTAAACCTAGGTGTTTTAAGCACTCTGAATATCTTTACTCATCTCAAAGGACCTAAATAAAAATATAATCTGCACTATGGATGATGTACGGGGAGACTTTTTAGGGCCGCCACACGGCACAACACCAGCTGCAGTAATAGCAAATAAAATATAAAAGTTTGATCATTTGGAAGTAGTAAAACATTCAAAGAGATATAGTATGGACTATATTGTGCAATTTCGGGTAATGAACACTCATCAGTAGTCCTTTTAAAACCGGCAACGAAATTCAGACTATTATACTGTAATTTCGAAAAATTTACGTGAGAAGTAAACGTTATAAGAGAAAACTCGAATTTCTCTTTCAACTTTGGGCAGGATTGCATTTGTGCGTCACACGATCATTGATCGGTTTGTATGTATACAATACCACGTGATTCTCAGTAGTGTATTAGTTTTACATATTTTAGCAAACAACTAAGGCCAATACAGTGGACATTATGAGGTTTACCAACGACAAACCAATGATGAGTAGTTTCTTAGTTCCTGTGGACGACTCTATAACTCAGCTCACAGTTCTACTCACATCCCCAAATTCAGCTCCTGTGTGTATGGCAATGATGCCTTTGGGTAAGAATAAGCTCATGTCGTCATATTTATTAAATAATTTTTATGGGACGTAGGCAAACAATATAGCCCCAGATAGAAAGCCACAGAGCGCGACGTCTCATCTGGGGCTGTTCTGATTGCTTGGTAGAATTTTATCAAAAATTTAAAACCACTTCCGGTGCCCCCAAAATGGAAGTGGACTCACCCAAATGATAACGATGGTCAAATCCACCTGTCTCAAATGCGTCAAAAATGCATACAAAATCTGAAAGCGCGTGTTCTGACGATGGCCATAATAATATACTATCCAAAAGTTCTAACCGGCCACTTACTATTAACTGAATTTAAAAAGTGGCTTGTTCTTATCGTAATTGCGACCATCTTGTCGAATTGTCAAGTTGCGATAAATGAAAATAAAGAAATATAAATAATACTGTCGAGTCGCCTAGACTCAACGTCAGTTTAAATCAGATCGTTTTTACCCCAAACAAGTTACTATTATGTTGGATCATTGCAGGTATGCGAGCGCCGTTTTCTCCCGGGAGTGGACACTCGATAAAAAATTTAGGAACAAACATTATTTTAATGGAATTCAACATAACAAGGGTGAGTAAATAAAGAGTATATATGGTATTTCACTGACCATATTACCATGCTTTTGCAGGCAACCCGGCACCGTTCGGTCGGGCAGGCAGTGGGTATTCCATACAAAATGTGGGTAAGAATATGATTGTGGTGGATATAAATATAACGAAGGTGAACTCCTAGCGACGTAGGCAAATTTCTTACTTTTAGCTTCAGGCATTTCTGCCTAGTATTTAATTGCTTGGTTTTACTGATGTTGCTTACCTAATGTATGGCTCTTAAAGTTTTGGTTTTCATTACTTGGCGCTGTAGATCAAAGTTTTATCGGACAATTTAGTCTCAAAACCACTACCACTGGTAATGTCTTTGTCATAACTATGGTCACTTGATTTGGAATCTTCATTGGTTTATGATTCGGTTAAGATTACAAATGTTGTTTAGATTTTTCATAGATTTTATATGCAGTTTGTCCGCAGCCCTTATCCATTCTAGCTTTTTATCGAGTAACTGTAGTTTAGAAAAGAATTGCTACGTAGCAAGTGCTAGGGAGCAACTATTATTATTTTTGTTTATTTTGTCCTCTAATCACAATGATAATAAACTTTGTTTTTAAATTGAAGAAACAATACAAACAATTTTAAAGATATAAAAGTTAATAATGATTTGCCTGAAGAGATTAACTGAAATATATTTTCGCGTTCTTTTATTTCTCAAAACAGAATCTATCTTTGTATTATTGTTTAAAATCCTCATGGAACACACCAAGCATCAGAAAAATGCTGAGTCTCAATAGCAAACTCCTACCTACATTCTTTGAGATATACTTTTAAATGATAGCCAACAGATTACGGAAACTGGAAGTTCCAGAAAGTTGACAGCAGCACTTGGGACGTCAAAGTGACCGCCCAGAGCAACCTTGGGTTCACCTATCAGTTCCTACAGCCTGGGCCGGGCGGCTTTGGCCAGTATCCTATCAAAGGCAGGCCTATAGCAGGTGGGTTTTTATATGCGTTGAACATTTATAATATAATTGTGCTCCTGTCCCTTATCATTGATCAGCTAGAGACTTTCAATGTTGACTAGTTGACTCCATTTTTCAAATACTTGCCATATCATTGTTTGGTTTGTGTAACAACTGTCATTTAAGTTTTAACAAATGTGCTTCTATTTTCTATTCATTACGTGTTTCATGCCCATTTTCGGTCGTGTCCCCCTTCAAACACTTTTTAACTTCATATCGCTGTTAGTCTTTTTGGCCATTTACTATTCTTTTCCTATTCATTGGACATGGTACGTCACTTTGTACCGACTGCCTGTTTTGTTTATCACACTTTTCCGAATTTTTATGTTGCCATTAGATCAGTAATAAAGCTATACATGTAGAATGCAATCGTTATACAACGTTGAAAAATGATTTTGGTTTTATGTGTTCAGTATTTTGATATGCCAAGTGAACAGAGTCGATAGACCAGTACACACACGTGTTCTCAAAGGAAAAAGTTTAGTCAGCCCAAAACTATCTTATCCTGCCACTTGCCCCAGCCGTTTAACCTTGTTGAATTTGCATAGACAGTTTCTTTCTAAATTTGATAAGAAAGTGCATCAGTTGCTCAATTTTACGGAGTTATTGGCCTTTTTCGCTGAACATCATTTTTGTAATTAGCTGATAAAAATAATTTTGTGCTTTGATTAACAGCGCTGTTGAAATCAGGCTGTTGGTCCAAAAAATCTTAGCCTAGCAATATTATGAACTCGTAGTTTCACGGACTAAACTGTTGCCTCTTAGCATATTATGACAAGATCCTTTGGAAGCAATAATAACATTGAAAAGGAGATGTGCTATATTGTACAATTCCGGGTAATGAACTCTCATCAGTGACCCTGTAGAACTGTCAAAGAAAGCCAGCCACTTGTGCTCAAATGAAGTCAATGTACCATTACAGTATGTGCATAGACATCCATGTACACAGTTTACATCAGTAAAACATGTCCGTGAAATGTATACCCCCTTGAACCCCACTTTTATATAGAAAAACTGGGGTTTGCAGGGGTATACCTATTTTTCTTATTTTTGCTCCAAAACATAAATTGTGGGTACTCGTTAGAACCGCCTCGCTGAGGCGGTTCTAACATGTACCCACAATCTATGTTTTGAGCAAAAATAAGAAAAATATAAAAAAAAATTCTAATGAAATTTTTTCCTTTTTTACAACTTAAAAAATCTCTGTATATTGCATGGGCAAGTTTTCGTCACTAATGATATTTGCGATAGTCTTTGTTTCGTCACGCTATTGGATTGACACTGTGGTCGTCTCATGCTTTGTCTGAATTATCTTGTAGGTGAATCGTACAAACTGTCTATCACGGTACCCCAATGTACAAGTGTTGCGAACGTATCAACTGCGTTGTTTTTGAATGACAAGGGATTTCCAACAAAAACAATTACCTTAAAGAATGTTGGCGGTAGGAGGGGCAAATGTATATTCTACGAGCAGATAACTATGCCACCAGATGTGAGTAACGTTATACGACAGGTATACTCGTATACTATTTTGCTGAGACGATACAGCAAGCTTGCCAAATATTCATTTGCATTCTCTTGGAAATCCTCGGTCTCAGTACATATTGATTATGACCCCTTTATATGACAGCAGCCAGATAGAGCCTAATGAACCAATTATCCATAACATAAGATTATCCTTTAATCCTGTGGGGTATTCGACGTGGAGTGTTTTTGGGATATTCTATCCGGGTAGTTATGCCAGGCCAATTTACCTATAAAAGCAATAAAAGTGCCTTTAAGTGAGGAAAGGGTCAATTGAACTCTAGTGTCAGGGCAGTATCATGATGGCGTAAAAATTTAATAAGCTCCTTGGCTTTATAAAAATGTCGTCGATTTAACATAGTTTTCGTATGCTTTACTGAATACGACGAATGCAATAGGTTGACCATTGATAGGCTAAATGATTAGCCTTTCCATTAATCAGTTGAATACTAACAAATGTTTCTGTTGTGGTTCTAATTGTTTTATGCTTTGGTGTCGAATGTTAGTGCTGTTTGCACCTTATGTACGATTTCATATTTTAGTTAGGTTCGGTTAATTGAGTTGCCGCCCATTGGGAAATATCTGATCACTCGACTTACGATATGTTCTATTATTAAATGATATAAAAATTAAAACTGAGATCCTTTAAGAGCAGTGAACACATTAATGAGAAAGAGGATGGGCCTTACCGCGGTTTCGACTATTTAAGTCTCGTCAGTGACCCTTTAGATTTGGCAACATGGAGCCAAAGAGAATTACTTAAATTTTGGAACTTTCAACAGGGTAGTCGATACAACGACTAGATTATCTAAATGGGACCAAATATGTCAAACATTGGTTAGAAAATGAATCTTAACCGGTAATAAATGTCTGATTTCTCAGAATATCCTTGCTGATCTCAAAGGACCAAAAAGAAAATATAACCTGCACTATGGATGACCTGACAGTCAGTTTAGTTTTTCCCACCTGGTTTTCTGTTTGGGATTTTTTTCTGATAACACCATTTCCTGATCATTGCCTGTACTACTTTTACTTTGTTTTAAATGATCATCAACACTTTGCCGTAGTCATCCGTTTTTTATTTTTAATTTTAGAGTTTCCACCTGGCAGTTGAAGGTAAAGATAAAACCAACCACCTGTTCAGGAGATTTGAGCCCCTGCTTATCCAACCAATCAGCGTTAAACTGATAGTACCATCATTTTCAGGTATAGGCATTTATTACCGTAGCTTGTTTGCATTTATTCATCTAATACATAATAACCTCGAAAAATATTAATCCAAGATAATAACTAATATATACCAGATTTAGTGCATTCTCTTGGTGCATATTTGAAACGTTCTGTTTTGAATTTATTACGAAAACTACCAAAACGATCTTATTGAATTGCTGGATAAGTACAGCTGTTCTAGCAATGCTCTTTAATTCATATAAGCCTGGCGTCCCTTTTATGGGACATAGGCAAACAGAATAGCCCCAGATGTGACGCCCCAAAACGCGGCGTCCCATCCGGGGCTATTCTGTTTGCTTAGAGAATTTTCATCGAAAAAAATGGAATAAAATTTTAAAATCCTACCTGAAGCCCCTGAAAATAAAAGTGGACTCACCGAAATGATAATGATGGGAAAATCCATTCGTCAAATATGGGTTAAAACTTGCCAGGATGAAGACCGCTGGCAATGATTATTCTAAAATGTATTTTTAGAGGTGCAAATACATAAAATAAAGAATAGTAGTCTGAAAATAAATATGTACAGTATCTAACATCTTCCATTACACCAATTCAAACCATTTTAGGTGTGAAACTCTACAAAAACGAGTTCATTGACATCCCTTTCACTGTGATTAACGCTGGGAGTAAACAACAAGACATCGATGTCAAAATAGAAGATGATAAAAAATTTGCCCAGGCTCCACTATCACTGGCCTTTCTGATACCAGCTAAGGCTAATAAAACTGGAAAGTTCAAGATAAAAGGAGGGCTGATTATCGGAGAGACTACGTAAGTATTACGTTTAAATTTCTACAAGATAGTAATATAGCATTTTTTGTGAATTGGTCTGTTGCCAATACAAATATGAGCTGTGTGCCTCAGTCACATCTTCTCGGTCAATTAGCTCACCTCAATTGAAAGATATGCCATTTACACTCAACTTAAAAGATAAATATATCATCGTCACATACCAATACAATATTGCGCAGCCTGAGAGAATCTCAAGTGAAACAACACACGAGTGTTCTGTGCTGATCTTTGTGACTTAACACTGAATTAACACAAATATGCATTTTTTTTTTATTTTGTATTCTTTTTTATATGTGTGTATTTGTTTTAAGCACTGTTACCATAACAGCAAAACCATATATCAAAGGCAAGAATATTCCGGGACAGTATGAAGTACGACGGTTTACAGTAGAAGACAGACCGAAAAATAAAGTACGTCCTACAAGCTTTTAGAAGTCCCAAAAGACAGAAAGCTTTTCGTGTTTTTTTCCCTTCTCTTCAGAATAAAGATTGGAAAAGATTTGAAAAAGTGTTACCCCAGGTAAACCCAATGAAGTTGTCAATATTAACTCATATAAGCCTGGCGTCCTTTTTGTGTGACATAGGCAAACAGTATAGCCCCAGATGTGACGCCGCGTCCCATCTGGGGCTATTCTGTTTGCTTCAAGGAATTTCATGGAAAATCCATTCGTAAAATTTTGAAATCAAGTCTGAAGCCTGAAAGTGGACTCGCCCAAATGATAATAATGGGAAAATCCATTCGTCAAAAACAGGTTAAGCTACCCTGTCAAACATGTTTATCCTTTTATCAACAAGAGGAAGGCGCAAAGTTTCAACCATCATCGTATTTTTGCAGACTAAGGACACAATCGATCCAACATGTAACGTAACTAACGTGGTTGGCACGTGCAACATAGGATCAGATCTCTGCGCATGCGTCAACCACACGTGGAGTATGGATGTGGTTGTGGGCGATGAAGGGTTTGGCCTGAGGCAGATATTTCCGAATGGAGCCGGTTCGAACCAGTCGTTTACTCACGATAACTTCCAGGTCGGGCACAACATTAGCATGGGTGTTATCCACGCCAGTTTGGGGTATGTTCAGCAGGGCAAAAGTCCAACAGTCAATGCATAACAGAACATTTGCTCCTAAGAAACTGATATATCGCTTATTCTGATCGAGTTTATAAGAAAAATCATCAGAAGATTACCGCCGACAAATGTTACATAAAAGTGTTTTGAATGGAAGATTTTTAAAAACATTTTTTCTATTATCATGAATAATTTTCGCCATTTCGAGCAACAAAAGGTACATATTTGCCATGGTTTTAAGGGCTAGCGTGTATAATGCTTCAAGTTTTAGATGTTTCCAAAACTTAAATACAACGTGTTGAGTGCGTAATTAGGCAGAACAAAGTGTGTTTTATCGTGGTTTTGAAAACCGAAAATGTCTGATAATTTACGTCTTAACTCAGTAGTTTAAGCCTGACGTCCCTTTTATAGGACATAGGCAAACAGAATAAACCCAGATGTAACGCCGCAGAACGCGGCATCCTATCTTTGCTTAGAGAATTTTCATCGAAAAATTGAATAAAAATTAAAAATCACTCCTGATGCCCCTTAAAATGAAAGTGGGCTCATCCAAATGAAAATGATGGACAGGTCCATTCGTCAAATATTGGTTAATTCACCATTGTTACAGTGCTGATTGCTGCCACCAGATGGCGACCATACAGGTTGTTGATGACGCTGGTAACGTAGCATCGTGCTCACCGAACATCTCGCAGAACTTCAAACCACCTGATCCTAGCCACTGTAACGTAAGTAACACTAAGTCATTGTTTTTTTTTTTTAAATAGAAATAGCGTAATAATAATATACGCACGCCAAGAGGTTAACGTCATTTGACACCGGGATGTAGATGTGTACGTTGGCCGAGTCAAAAAACATTATTTCTTATTCGACTTCAAGCAAATTTTTATATATTTATTCCCCATCTCGTACATGTAATTTGCAATTTAAATAACCATGGTCTAACTAGAAGTTCTACAGTACATCAGGGCCCAGTTGTTCAATATTAACGACAGCGTTAGTTAACGATTCGTTAAAATTTCAAACATGAATATTACAAATACACTGTTATTTTTGTTGATATAATGTGAGAAAATCCTTTGCATTGCAATGCAAAGGATGAGAGTTGAGGTCTTAACGATGACGTTAAGCTAACGAAGTTTTGAACAGCTGGGTCCTGATAAGGTGCTTACCAGAGGTTTACCAATAATTGTAACGTAAGTAACAATGTAAAATGGCGTGTATTTAAAGCTATACTACTGGAATACTCAGATGTCGTAGCAATGTAGCTCACACTGCTTGTGTACTCTATTTAGAAACAACTGGAATATCGGGAAATCAAAGAACACTTACATAAAATCTGTTGTGGTCATGATTGTTTTATGTTTTAGTGTTGAATATTTGTGCTGTTTGCACCTTATGTACGTTTTCATATATTTATCTAAGTTTGGGTAACTAGGTGACCACCTATTGGGAAACAGCTGCTCACTCGGCTTACGTTATGTTCTCTTAGTTTAAGTCCCTGATTGTCAATTGAGTTTTTTCCTCCTCGGTTTTTGGATTGGGCATTTCTTTCTGATTGCGACATTTCCTGATCATTGCCAACATCAAATATCCCCGACGCTTCTTTCAATCAGATTTTTTAATTTGATATTTTAGCAACCGTTTGTTGAACTTTTTGTCAGGTCGTGCTGTTGTTACATTCTTAGTATGAAATTGACATACTTGAGCCGCTGCTTAAGAAAACCAACACCCTGCAAATGCAAAAACAAAGACGCAGATCAACTTCTTTGTTTTCGCTACACGGATAGTACAATACCTCATCTTCTTAAATCAGAAATTTCCAGCCTCTAACCATCTTCTGCGACTGTACAGGCCGGTTTGTGTCGGACCTGGTCGGAACCCAAATTGTTGGTTTTCTCATGCACAGGCTCATATATTTGTTTCAGAACACGAACATGAACATTACAATACCCTGTAACAGAACCGCAATCACCGGAAGCTGTGGGAATTTTCCCAGCAACCCGTGCGACTGTCATAATAAAGGTTACCACATTGAGGCTGAGTTTGGATCTGTGGGCTGGAATCTCTTCAATGCCTTCACCAGGCATGCCGGGAACAATGCGTCATTGGTGAAAAACGGGAATATTATCGAACTGGAGTGAGTAGATGCTATGTTATAGATGCGCCTGTGCGTGAGAAAACCAACAATTTGGGTTTCGACCAGGCCCGATACGAACTGGGCTGTACAGTCACAGAAGATAGTTAGAGGCTGGATTTTTTGGATTTAGAAAGTAGAGGAATTGTTCTATCCGTGTAGCGAAAACAAAGGAGCTTATCAGCTTCGCAGTAACTGCGAAGCTGATCTGCGCCTTTGTTTTCGCATTGGCATAAATCCGGTTTTCTCATGATGCAATATTATAAATGTAACAATTTGGTTGAGGTCCCGAGGGACTAATGCTCGTACATATGCAGTTGAAGGTTACAATACTTATGTATATTTTGGAAAGCAATAAAAACTTGTCACTCCATTTCAACTGGAACCCATTACGAAAACACGCCAATGCAAAATACAGTTTTTTATTAAGTTTTAAAAATAAAAAAGTTTCAATAGAGTTTTTATATATAAGAAAAATAGGTATAAGTACTTTAAATTTCATGCTCAGCTGAGTTGAGCACGAATCAACGTTTTATAACCTCGGGCCCTGGCCTGTATTATCATTACAATCAAAACTGTATTTTCTTTTCAGCTCTGACTGCTGTTATCAGCAGATCATCATTGTGGCGGAGGACATCGCAGGAAATATTGGGCAATGTAATGTCTCTATTGGAACGTTCCCAACGCCCAAACCCGGGGACTGTACGGTAATTGTCGTTTGATTTAACAATGAAATTCAAGAACACTATAGACATATAAAGGACTTTACAATATCACGTCATTGAACGGCAGTTAAAAAACTTATGCATACTTTTCTACTGACTGTCAGGATAAAATTTTGGAAGGTTCTTTATATTTTCTGGATATTTTAATTGGTCAATGATAATGAAACCGGAATGTTGGTAGCTAAAACCAAAATGATTGTATGACCGTTCCACAATATTTTCGCTGCTTATGATGCTAGAACGTGTGTTGTATTAACTATTCTTGTACTATACGTATTTTATGATAGAAACAAATGCGCAATTAAACAATTGTGCCGCCTCATGGTAAAACCAACATTTTGCATATGCGAAAACAAAGGCGCAGATCAGCTTCGCAGTAACTGCGAAGCTGATCAGCGCCTTTGTTTTCGTTACACGGATAGTACAATTCTTCTTCTACTTAAATCCGAAATTTCAAGCTTCTAGCTCTTTTCTGTGCTTGTACAGCCCGGTTTGTGTCGGACCTGTTCGGAAACCACATTGTTGGTTTTCCCACGAGGTGGCTCATTATTGTTTAGAATATCAATACCAGTAACAATTTTAGAATGTCAATAAAATATTAGAATATCAATACCAATTTTACTATATTTATACCAATTTTAGAATATCAACCAATTTCAGAATACGTTTAACAATTTTTGAATATTCATACATGTATCAATTTTAGAATATTGTTACTAATTTTAGAATATTTAAACCAATGTTTGTAGACAACTACAACCTCCACATCGACTACGACAACCCCAACTACTACTACTATCACAACAACGCCATCAGCAACAAAATCATCAGTGACCGTGAAAGCTTCTACCAGTGCTGGAGCAACACAACTAAAAGGAAGCTCGTCCTTAACTACAGCGTCCCAAGGCAAACCTACCGCGTCCACAGCCAATACTTCAGCTGCGTCCAAATCATCGGACGCTAATTCATCAAATGGTGACCACCTGACAACTGGCGCGGTTGCTGGGGCGATGGTGGGGGCAGGGGTCGTGGCCTTGACTGCTCTCATAGTGATGGGCGTGGTCGTGTGGAAGGCCTTGTCAAAAGCCAAGTCCGTGGAACCCGTGGCATACAACCGCAGGCGAGACAATTCTTGGACGTAAATGGCAAAATGACTGATAACAGACAATAAAATGGCCATTGCAACTTAAGTGATTTTAAGATTTGCCAAAATGCTTCGACTGTGATAAAAGTGTATATGTTCAGTTCCGCTCAAATGTTCATTATGTTAAAAATGATAATAAAGACTATTAAAGCTCACTCCAGCCATATGGTTGTGAGCTTTAAGTATAATGCGTGGTCCACCGCATGCCCCTATGGATGTTCTGACTGATGACAGTAAACCTATATAATTGAGCCGCCTCGTAGGAAAACCAACAATGTGGTTTCCGAACAGGTCCGACACAAACCGGCCTGTACAAGCACAGAAAAGAGCTAGAAGCTTGAAATTTCGGATTTAAGTGGAAGAGGAATTATACTATCCGAGTAACGAAAACAAAGGCGCTGATCAGCTTCGCAGTTACTGCGAAGCTGATCTGCGCCTTTGTTTTCGCCTATGCAGATTGTTGGTTTTCCCAAGAGACGGCTCATATATATTTTCGACCAAGTGTCGCAGTATTTAAACACTTAACTTAATGATAAAAAATGTCATGGTAGCTAAACGTACATATTTTTGTTTCAAGCCTACTCAAAGTTAAAGAAAACAAAAATAGGTTCTTTATGGGTGCCACATATTATAATAATAATTGCTGCGATAGCCAATAGTCATTTGAACACAAGAAGCTTGAGTGCTGTACACTGTAAATAGCAATTATCCACGAGGACCAAACAACTAACTAAATGTTGTGAACCACTGCAGAAGATGAGGGTGAGGTTAGACACCTGTAAAACCGGTTTAAGCCCCCCCCCCCCCCACACACACACAGTTGTATATTACTGATCGTTCCAAGGCGATACTTCTGTTGTGGGTCTAATTGTTTTGTGTTTTGGAGTAGAATTTTTGTGCTGTTTGAGCCTTATGTACGTTTTCATATTTTTAATTAAGTTTGGGTAACTGAGTGGCTGCATATTCGGGAATAGCTGCTCACTCGGCATACGATATGCCTTCTTGGCATAAGTACCTAAGTGTCATTTTAGTTTTTTCCCACCCTTGGTTTGTGGAGTGGGAATTTCTTTCTGATTGTGCCATTTCCTGATCAATGCCTACTTGTACATTATTATCCACAAGACAGAGTATGGGGACAATCAATAAACTATATATTTTCATGTGAATATAGTGTAGTCTGTGGCTAAGATGTATCAAGTATTCACACTCTGCATGCCAATATCGATATTTGACCAACGCCGGAGTGGGATAGCCAACTCCGAGGATAACGCCTACGCCTGAGGAAAATAGAGAGTGCTCTTCTTCTAAAAATGTCAAAATAAGTTGGAAAACACGCTCTTTACTCAGTTTCCCTAATTCTATATCTTCCTATGACAATGAGCTTGTTGTTCAAAACAATTTTAGGCGCAAAGATATTCGTATTATTGATAAATTTATGAAAGATGTACGTTAATACAACAACCTAATTTAAACGTTTCTGTACGAAGATAGTGGTTGAAATTGTGCATATGGAAGAAACAATATATATCTGACATTAACAGAACCAAAGCACGCTTGAATTTGGTATATTTTGAACATTTTCATGCATTTAATTAACCGACCCTCTTTAGTAAGGAAATGAGGGTAACGTTAACGCCGGAGTAAGATACGACTGCAGCCGGAGGAAATGTTAGAGAAGAGATGAGACCAAATACGACGCCCGATTTTGTTCTCAAGATTTGATGGTCTTTTTATCAAGAAATCGTATTTACTTTCACCCCATAATGGTCTGTAATGCTTATAATCTCCTACAAGATGCTTACCTTCTGGCGTGGGATCGCGCGCGCACGTTTCTGTTACACATAGAATTGAGGACATGTATCTTGTTACTTTTATTGTCTCAAATTCGTAGTTTATCAAAAATAAAATATTTCTGTACACGAAGATACAAACGAGCAAAAATTGAAACAAAATCATGGCTTGCTAGATTCGCCACAGACATGCAATGCAACATACACTAAAAGAGCACAGTTTTATAAAGATTTGCAGGCATTTAGATTGTACAGTTTCACTCGGTCGAATCATTCATATTGAATCAGAAAACCTTTCGTTACAACGCATTACTTAAATGTTCATGTCATGCTTTTTAAATACGAATAGTATTAAAACACGGTAATGGACATTCGTATGTACTTTAAACGGGAGGAAAATGCATCACGGTATTTCCATAACCGTGCACGTGCTTTCACGTATGTATCATTATACAGGTGCAGCTGCCAAATATTGTTGCTACCACTCTATCAAGTAAAAGTCGAGTAAAAATAGTTTTTGTTTTGAAACAGCATTCTGTGCAAACGTTATCATCCTCAGGCGTTGGTCATGTCCATATATAACCTTCCTCCGGCGTTGGCGATCCCATTCTTTTTTCCACAAGGTGTCTTTGGTTGCGAAAAATGTCTAAATGCTTCGTCAGAAATGAGCTTTAAGTAAAACAGTTTGTACAGCGAATATGAGTTATAAATTATAGCATGAACAAAGAATGAAAAGTTTTGACTTTAAAGAATTGTTGACTTCTAAATCAGTCTTGACGGACAAAACCACAAAATTGTGTGTGTTTTCTTGTATTTTATATGTTTCAGACAAAGTATTGTAACATGATGTCAATTTTATATGGAAGCAAACCCATATTACAACATTAACTTATCATTACAAATACATTATCCACTTGCTCTATAAAATAGTTCATATTTTTGTTGACAGCCCTTCACATACTGTTCCTCAGGCGTTGGCTATTGCCTCGGAGTTAGCTATTTCACTCCGGCGTTGGTCAAATATCGATAATTGGCATGCAGAGTGTGGTATTTACCTTATGACTATCCTCTGACCTCAACGTAACTCATGGGAAATTACTTTTCATACTGTATTGCACATTCATTGTTACGGGCAGTTATCCTGGTGGTGAAAGTTCTTTCACACCTGTCTGGAGGTAAGGTAAGTGACTTTCCTTACCTCCAGACAGGTGTGTGAAAGAACTTTCACCACCTGGATAACTGCCCATAACAACGAATGAACGATACAGTATGAAAGTGACTTTCCCTTACCACCAGATAGGTGGTGAAAATTATTTTCATAAATATTTTAACTTGTTGTTTCTGAACCGAGACAAAAGTGAAAAACATCAAATAAATAGTTATCCACTGCGTAGGACACTGATCAAACTAAATAGTTACATAGAGCTGAGGGCATTCTATCGTTGGAAGTTGGTTTCTGGTTCTCACATTAGTGTTAGTGGGTTATTGTTGTTAAAGTGCAAGAACGAAGAATCAGAAACCAATGTCACATATTTTTGCACCACTTTAATCAGAAACGACCAACTGTATCCCTTAAATACAGCTGGTCATTTCGTACTCCGGTCCCCTAACTGACCATGTGGATTTGGGAAAGTTAGGTCCGAGGGCTTCTAAAACAAATACCCGCAATACAATCTTACACACGATATATATATTTAACTGAAAATCATTACGAAATGGTAGTATGCTTTTGCATATAAAAGAAAACATCATTTATATTGACCATCCCGTCTTAACTGTTTCAATAAAGATCATGCTTATTATTTATTTAAAAAAATGAGAACAAAAAGCTTATCAGTATGCAAAATAAATTTTGCTCTCAATATGTTTTAAATGTACAAGGGAAAATACTCCCGTATAATCTATTTCTGACAATAGCGACACGGTACAGTTGACAAGCTTCCTCGTTTTGCACGTGCAGTGTTCGGGCAATAGTAACGCCGCGAGAAAAAGTCACTTCACCGATGTTCATTATCGTTGTGTAGCTCTTACATAAACTAAAATGTCACTCAGTCGGGTCATAAGGTAAGTTAATTACCCGCTTCGCGACAGGTGGGTATGATATTTTCCTGACCTGTCCCGCCAAAAGCATGCACCTCGAGCCCTTCGGGCTCTCGGTGCATGCTTTTGGCTGGCCAGGTCAGGAAAATATCATACCCACCTGTCGCTCAGCGGGTAATTACTACATACATCACTGAACGAAAGTACAAATCATTTTGTTATTGTTTGAAAAAATATCTATAATTCTATATTTATTGTTTAGCATCTCTAGCAAATTTAATTTTGTTATGTCTGCTTTCAATCAAATATTTTTATGTCTTAATTAAAGTGCTCATTTGTAATACATACATTTCTATGTTTCTGTTAAAAAGCTCAATAAGCAATTGTTCCTGTTTTTTATTGTTTTATCCTGCAGCTCCACTTCATGGTGTTATGGGTAACTGTCCACAAGCTAAATTATCAGTGCTACATGGCGTTATTTTCATGCTTCTAGGAAAGGGCTAATAAGATGTTCATTAACAACAACAACAACAACAACAAAAAAAAAAAAAAAAGAAAAAAAAAAAAATGCATATCTAACCTCTTAGATACACAGATGAAATAAATCTGGATGACATTCAATATCTCCCTGTTAAAGAGGATCCGATGTTGCGTATCCGTTCACATTTTCCCACTTTCATCATTATTATTACTGACCGTTCCGATGTGGTACGTCTGTTGTGGTTCTCTGTTTTTGTTGCTTGATGTCTGCTTATGTCTCATAACCTAAGAGGGCGGCCCCCGTGGCCAAGCGGTTAAGAGCGCTGTTTTTTAATCGCTCAATCATCTCACCGCTGTGTCTGGTGTGGGTTCGAGCCCCGCTCTGGCCACATGTGAGACAAGCCAAGTTCTGCTTGCGGGTGTGCCAGGTGGGTTTTCTCGGGGTTCTCCCGTTTTCGCCCCACCTACTGATTGGCCCGTCTCATATGAGCTGAAATAATCTTGAAAGGGACGTAAAACTGATTTAAAAAAAAAAAAAAAAAAAAAAAAAAAAAAAAAAAAAAAAATACCTAAGAGGATTTAACTTTCCATATTTTGGATCGGCTCTGTCAGTAAAGGCGGTTCTGCTGTGATTATTTTTATTGTAGTAAAGAAATTGCCGGAAGGCTTAAATCGATTTCATCAGGAAAACATGTCCGTATAATGTATACCCCCCTTGAACCCCACTCTTATATAGCAAAACTGGGGTATGCAGGGGTAGACCTATTTTTCTTATTTTTTCTCCAAAACATAGATTGTGGGTACTCGTTAGAACCGCCTCGGCGAGGCGGTTAGGCGGCGAGGCGGTTCTAACGTGTACCCACAATCTATGTTTTGAGCAAAAATAAGAAAAATATCAAAATTTTTCAGATGAAAATTTTAAATTTTTAAAGCCAAAAAAATCTCCGTTTATTGCATGGGCAAGTTTTCGTAACGATTCTGCAATTCCACTTCATGGCGTTATGGGTAACTGTCCACAAGCTAAATTATCAGTGCTACATGGCGTTATTTTCATGCTGCTAGGAAAGGGCTAATAAGATGTTCATTAACAAAAAAAAAAAAAAAAAAAAAAAAAAAAAAAAAAAAAAAGAAAGAAAAATGCATATCTAACCTCTTAGATGCACATATGAAATAAATCTGGATGACATTCAATATCTCCCTGATAAAGAGGTGCCGATGTTGCGTATCCGTTCACATTTTCCCACTTTCATTTTTATTATTACTGACCGTTCCGATGTGGTACGTCTGTGTCTGGTGTGGGTTCGAGCCCGCTCTGGCCACATGTGAGACAAGCCAAGTTCTGCTTGCGGGTGTGTCAGGTGGGTTTTCTCGGGGTTCTCCCCTTTTTCGCCCCACCTACTGATTGGCCCGTCTCATATGAGCTGAAATAATCTTGAAAGGGACGTAAAACTGATTTAAAAACAAAACAAAAAAAACGCTAAGAGGATTTAACTTTCCATATTTTGGATCGGCTCTGTCAGTAAAGGCGGTTCTGCTGTGATTATTTTTATTGTAGTAAAGAAACTGCCGGAAGGCTTAAATCGATTTCATCAGGAAAACATGTCCGTATAATGTATACCCCCTTGAACCCCACTCTTATAGATCTATAGCAAAACTGGGGTATGCAGGGGTAGACCTATTTTTCTTATTTTTGCTCCAAAACATAGATTGTGGGTACTCGTTAGAACCGCCTCGGCGATGCGGTTCTAACGTGTACCCACTATCTATGTTTTTAGCAAAAATAAGAAAAATATCAACATTTTCTCCGCTGAAATTTTTCCATTTTTAAAGCTAAAATATATCTGTTTATTGTATGGGCAAGTTTTCGTTGTACTGGATCCCAAGTTTTAAAACAAGTTAAGAGTTTAAAAAGGCCTACTGAGATCGGGAGATTGTCAACTGAACAATGACTGCAGAAGGCTTATAACCGGGGGTCAGTTGTTCAAAATTAGCGATGTCATTAGTTAACGATTCGTTAAAATTTCAAATGGCATATTACAAATATTTCAAATTTTTGTTGAAAAATGTGAGAATTCTTTGCAAAGGATTCTCACATTTTATCAACAATAAATAACAGCGTATTTGCTTTTGTAGGCGATATACAGTTGACAAATTGAGGGCTTAACCACAGCGTTAAGCTAACGAAGTTTTGAACAACTGGGCCCAGGTTAATATCGGATATATTTTGCTTTTCTTTGCAGTAATATTCCTTTAGCACCTGTCTACTTTCTCATACGGCCAAATTGTATTAATATATTCTTTCACCATCTGCATATTGAAACGTAGTGACTAAGTAACACGAACTGTTAAAGCTGTGATCGTATAGATTTTAATAACATTAATTTCACAAGTTCATCATATAATTTCGTGGCTTCAAAGCATTATAACATTATAACTGCCTGACACACTGAACCGAACTGAAGCCGTCTGAACTCGTCTGAAGAGCATGGTCAAAAAGGCCAGGTTATATACAGACTCTCGCCCTCTCAATACATTCCGTTTACATTCCAGTTCCAAATTCGTATATGTCAATTCGATCGATGTACCTAAACAAATAAATGAGTGCAATGCTGTTTCATCAGATTCCGGCATGTGTGTTGTGAGAACAATGTTTTTATTATGCATTCAGGCACGTAATGATAGATAAATATGGTTAAATCAATGATGTTTACAATGAAGGAATTCAATAAGAATGTACATGCAATGTTAAAGTACAAAGCAGTCACCCTTTTTGCGAAAGTTATGCAGGTAGTATTTTGCTATGTTAAATTGGTCTGAATTTCTATAGTTGATTGATGCTTTAAACTTGAATTATAAGACAAAAGTAAAATGGCAGCAATGATCAGGAACTGTCTCACTCATACAGCCTTTACATACCCTTAACAGCACTTCAATCATAAAACTCTCACAAACTTTCAACATGCTTTCATTCATTCAGAGCATGTATACCAACACTATGTTACAATATGGAGTGAAGGCATCAGAATATCAAGTCTGTGTATTGAATTGCCCTGAAAACCCCAAACTCAATTTTATGTATATAGTATACAGGGGTATTCATTTTACTTGTTTGATCTAAAACATAGATCGTGGAAACCCGCTAGAACCGCACCAACATGTATCCACAATCGATGTTTTGAACAGAAAATAATATATATATATATATATATATATATGATAAATAAATCAAAAGTTAGATGCACAACACAAATTTATTACTGGCTTACCGGTTTCATGTTAAAAACAATTTTCAAAGCCATTATATCTCCGTGTCAATGTTCATATTAAAGACGTTGTCAAGGTTATACCTTTTTTATACCGTTTATCAAAAATGACAAAAAATATTGTGTAATGCATGGGTGTTTTTAATAATGTTTTTCAGTTAGTCAGCTATGCTATAGCATGTAATAACTACAAAAAAGTAGAAGTAAGCAATGATCAGGAACTGGTGCAATCAGAACCAAAGTCTCATCCTAAAACCCAAGTGGGATAGTTAAAAAATACAATTAGTACTGATAACAAGAGAACATATCGCGTCGTGTGAGAGAGTGACTATGCTGCCTTCTTTAATTGCACGCCGGTGGGACGGGTGTGAGACTCTATGATGGCCCCGACATAAAGCTATTCATTTTAGTTGGTTGGAGCGGAGCTTCTTGTCTGTTGCTTGGCCCACCGCGGTTCAACTGGTGTTTTTTTCTTTTGCTCCAGGTTTCAGTTAAGTTATTCAGCGCCCAGGGATCTCTATCGTCGGGCAGCTTACTGAATCTGTTCAGTCCTCGTTTTTGATTCATCAGGGTGATTATCATGATTTATTCGTTTGTACTTGATGATTCATTGACTAGTTAAGAGATTCACCACGAGGACCGAACATCTAACTAAATGTTGTGAACCAATGCGGAAGATGAGGGTAAGGTTAGGCGCCTGTAAAACCCGGTTTAGGCCCCCAGTAATTTTATATTACTGATCGTTCCAAAGCGATACTTCTGTTGTGTTTCTAATTGTTTTGTGTTTTGGAGTCGATTTTTGTGCTATTTGAGCCTCATCAAAGATTTAGATATCAGCTGCTTTACGTTCCCAGATTGCAATTTGTTCTCCAAAATATAACCGCCTATAACTTCTAAAGGTTTTTATGTATGGGCCCTTATCTGGGTCGGCTTATACGTTCTACGCGGTTCACCAGTAATCAGACGGTGCGACAATCAGCTTTGCCTGGCCCTGAGGTTATAAATACTTTTTCATGCTCAACTCAGCTGGGCATAAATTCAAACTGCTCATAAATGACAAAATAGCCCAAATAAATTGAAATTTCAGGTTTAGATCACTAAAGCCTGTACTTTATCTTGCTGATAAGTGTTAAAATGCCAACAATTGTCCGCAGGATAAATTTTAGTCTCAGATGAGCTGAGCAAGAAAAAAGTTTTATCACCCCAAGACCTGGAGGCACAAGCAGTCCACAGTTTCTTCACTGCCTAACTGAATGGGTTGTGACTAGATGCTCAAATAATCTTCTAGAAATATGTACAACTGGCATAAAGCGGTTTCTTATTGGCTAGTTCATTCATTTCTTTAGCTGGTATTTTGAGATTCAGTAAACAACAGTTTTTCAAATATGTTTATTTAAGCGTCACGGTTTAGTAAAAAATCTTATGATATTGACACTTATTTTAACTCATTTAAGCCTGGCGCCCCTTTTATGGGATATAGGCAAACAGCATAGCCCCAGATGTGACGCCGCAGAACGCGGCGTCCCATCTGGGGCTATTCTGTTTGCTTGGAGGAATTTCATCGAAAAATGAGATAAAAATTAAAAATCACTCCTAACACCCCTTAACATGAAAGTGGACTCTCCCTAATGATATTGAGGGCAGAATCCATTCGTCAAATATGGGTTCAAAATATTTAAACTTTGTTTCAGAAACCCGAACACGCGAACCCTATGAAGATGTTCTGGTCAGAGTTAACTCCATATAACCAATATTACCTCGATATAACGAGGAGTAACCGAAACGCCAAAACACGCGAGTTTTGGAACAACGTCTTATTACCGCGACTTTATGGGAAGGATAATGTTTTGCGACTAACATTTAACTGACCGGCGTTTCTAGTACAATGCTATTTCATTATTAGGCAGGTGAACAATAGTAGTAGCATATATGCAACGAAGTTTAAAACATTTACGAAGATCAAGAGAAACATGCATTATCTTGGTGTCCTTTCATTTCCATTTTTTTTCTCGTCGAAAGAGCAAAACAACCAAAAGGTTTTGTCAATTTTCGTCGAAGCCAAGACCACTAATATTTACTTCTTTCTGAGACTTCTTTAATAAACATATCCGTCAAGGTTGCTGCTAAACATTGGTTGGTTGGTTACTTTTTGGTTTAACGTCCCGCCAACAGAAGAGGTCATTTGGAGATGGAACCTCGGTTTAAAGTCTCATCCGACAGACTGGATAAGCACGGGATCTAACCTTCGACCTCGCTGCTAAACAGCTAAGCCCCAGGGAGGTCTTGCCAAACACAAGTACCATCAAGTTAAAAAATAACAAGAATGTGCATTAGGCGCTAGGGCGATTTTTCACATTTTGCCCATAACAAAAGCGCGGAATGTAATACACGTGAAATCCACACAAAGATTCAAAGATTCAAAGATTCAAAGTTTAATCTGCATTCAATCCAAAACATACAGGATTATGACAGAAACATATAGCATACATACAAGATGAAAAATGACAACTACATGTACACTACATGAATGAACGAATTTGAAGGCCAATTAGGAATATTAGGAATAGGGATACAGCTATTCAGTGGGTCTCTTTGCATGCTATGCAGAAAATTTTGTAAACTTTTCTCTGCCCTTATTTGGTTGAGTGTATGCCTGTTCAGAGGTGTCCACAGATTGTTTTCAGTTTGTTTTTGATTTAGAAGAAAATCGTGAAAATGTTAGTGACCCGTTATAGGCTGTGATAATAGACGGTATATGATCGTATATGTCTAAGTCATAATAAATTTTGTCCTGTTCTGGCTATAACATTTTGCTAGTATATAGAAAAGAGAGAAGTTTAGTAATGAACAAATTAACTGTTGATTTTTTTTATATTTCCCTTTAAGGAGGTACCCGGTGTCCTAAGGACATCATATATATATTGGTCAATTTGACATCCTGACGAAATAATGATGTAATAGTGACGTAATAGTGAAGTTGTTGCGTCACGTGTCTACCGGGTTGCAGCCATCTGCGACGTTTTTCATATACACAGTACTGCGATCCGAAGATCAATACTGCGTTTCCTCGTGTATCAATATATCATGGTAGCTATCCGCAGCATTGTTTACTTGCCCAGTCATCTCTGCGGGCGTTATATACTGTGTACCGGGTGTGTCGGAACCTACAAAGAAAACCACAAATTTGTAATCTTTTAACTGAAACACCGCATGAGAAAACCAACAATCTGCATATGCAAAATTTGCAGTTGTTTTAACTGAAACACCGCATGAGAAAAACCAACAATCTGCACATGCAAAAACAAAGGCGCAGACCAGCTTCGCGGCAACCGAGAGATTAGCGCCTTTGTTTTCGCTACAGGGATAGTGCAATCTCTCTTCTTCCTTCATCCGAAATTTAAAGCTTCTAGCTATCATCTGTGACTGTACAGGCAGGTTTGTGTCAAACCTGGTCAGATTCCAAATTGTTGGTTTTCTCAAGCACACGCTCATTACTAACTTTACATTCAGTTTCAATGAAGCATTACAGCTGTATTATTAATATTTTTCTCTTTGTGTGCGTATTAGTATTCTATTTGCGCATGAACGTTTCAAGACACGTGTATTTTATCTTGCTTTCGCAGTCGCCATAGTACACAAAAATGTATATCAAACATTTTAAGCTGAATATGGTCTTTATTGCTTTAATATCATAGACCTATGTTTTATATGCATTGTCTGTTAAACAAAATACAAACACTGATACCAGATTTGTTCGTTATCTTCAATCTTATGATGACACGAACTAGAAGTGCAATGGCAAGTATAATTCCAATGATTCCACCGGCAAAAGCAAGAACTTGCTGCCAGTCCATAAAGCTCTGCTCACTGAAAAATCAAAAGAATGAAAAAGGAATGTTAAACAAATAGAAGAAATCATAGAGCAGTTACGATATACTTCTTAATTGAAAGTGAAACGTTTCAATCTACGGCACAATGAGAAAACAGTCTTCTTGTCTATGAAGTGTTAAAGTCCAAGTCCCACTGCGCTTTTAATCGCTTTAGATCGCAATACGATTGTCTTAATATCAATCTGGGGGCCTTTTTTAAATTCGATATGCAAATTAAGAAAGCAGAAACACGGTGGAATACATTTTACAAATTTTGCATACGGATAAAAATAAAACTGAGATCTTTTAAGAGCAGTGAGCATATTTTCGAGAAAGGTGATGGGCCATACCGCAAGCCTCGTCAGTGACCCTTTAGATTTGGCAACATGGAGCCAAAAAGATTTGCAGTAATTTTTCAACTTTCAGCAGGATAGTCGGTACAAAGACTAGTATAATCAAAATGGGGCCAACTATATTGATCGTTGGTTAGAATATGAATCTAAACCGATAATAATTTTCTGATTTCTCAAAATATCCCCTCTGATCTCAAAGGACCAAAAGGAAAATATTATTTACGGGGAAACTTTCTAGGACCGCCACACGGCACAACACCAGCCTTAAGTGGCGGTCCGACTAAATCATAAGCAATCGTACGATTGTCTTATCATAAGTTTATTGATAAGACTGTGTAAGCAAAATTTATAAAATGTTTTCCAAAGGGATTCTGCCTTCTTAATTTGCATATCGGGGTCACAGAAATGACCACCAAATTAATATTAAGACAATCGTATGACAATCTTAAGCGATCTTAAGCGCAGTGAGACTGGGACATTATCAATAAATTAACGATTAGACAATCGTACGATTGCTTACGATTCAGTGGGACCGACACTATAGTTCTTTAAGTCCCAGTCCCACTGCGGTTAAGATAGCTTAAGTTCGCTCTACGATTGTCTTAATATTAATTTGGGGTCATTTCTTTGACCCCGATATGCAAATTAAAAAAAACAAACAAACAGAAACACGGTGGAAACCATTTTACAAATTTTGCATACGCAGTCTCATCAATAAAGTATTATTCGACAATCGTACGATCGCTTACGATTCAATGGGCCCGGCACTTTACAAAACTGTTCAATGTTCAAACTTGACGTCATAAAAACAATGGCTCTCACAAATGCGATTGAACGTTGTAAACGCCATGACGCCATCGATGCCGTTCCGCTGTGTGAACACACACTGTGTGTAAATTCTCTATTTGCTTGAAATTTTTATTTATTTATTTATACAATATTTTATGAGGGTAACGCTCTTAGCTACATTTGCCATTCTACCTCGCGGCTCTCCTTAAAACACATATAACATATATAACACTAAAATACATGATATTTTACATGCAAATAGAGCAATAAAATGTATTTTATTGTAATTAAGCAGTCTAAGATACAAATCCTGACCAGCAAAATTGTATAGGAGAGCAAAAAAGAAGAAGAAGAAGAAAAAAAAAAAAAAAAAAAAAAAAAAAAAAAAAAAAAAAACTACAAAATTTAGAGCGTATAAAAGGTCTAAAATAATACTCAGATCGTTCAAATTGTTTAGATTATAACATTAGATCTATATATAATATTTTCATTATGTCATGAAATCAGATAAAATCGCATTGGTAATCATAATTGGTCCTAAGAATTGCTAATGTCAGCAAATAAATTATAAAGTAAATTTAAAAATTGCAATGCTGCACTGCAAAGCATACACTCCATACAATGAAGGACCAAAGGAAAGAACCTGCGAGCTATCTCGAGAGCTAGCTCACCGCGGAACTGGAACCGGAGATTCACGTAGAGCTGCTCCACGACCCACCTCCCATCTTTCTCGGAACTCAACAAGGAATGCCAGGAACAGATGCGGGCCCAATAATGCACGGAGTGGATACATTGCAGATTTATCACTTTAATCGACCCGTTTATTCCATTCACAAGATCTTTCTTTTCATTCTCATTGGTCTTTAAAATATGTTTTTGCCGACTGTTTGAATTTTCTCAGAGTTGATGCAGTAGTGATTTCCTTTGGCATTGAATTCCATAGTCTTGGTGCAGTTGCAGAAAATGATCTATCAAAGAGGGAAGTTTTAGATCTAGGCACTGCCAAGGAGCCGTTTGTCGCTGACCGCAAATTTCTCGAGTGGGTTTCAGACACAGGCTTCAACAAGTTTGAAATGTATTCCGGTGTTAGATTATTCAACGCCCTGTAAGTAAAAACTGCTTTACTGTAGTTGTAACGTTACGTGATAGTTGTCCACCCTAGTTCATTAAACTGGGACTAACGATGGAGTGTCAAAGTCAGCTTTCAGGATAATACGAGCTGCACGTTTTTGTAATTTAGATAACCTCTCAATATTTTGTTTAGATGTTGACCCCCATGTACTTGAACCATAATCAATCAGTGGTAATATAACCTTGATAAAATAGCTTTTGGACTTTCACGGGGACATAAGTTGATAGTCGTTTTAAGAGAGATATTTTTGTTGAAATTGTTGAACAAAGATAATCTACGTATATGAGCACTCCATGATAATGTTTCATCAATGAAGACACCTAAGAGTTTTTGCTTATTCACTTGCTTAATCGTATTACCATCGATATTGATATTCAAATTTGATGTATCGGTCTGGGTCACATGTTTTGTTCCGAGAGCCATGCACGAGGTTTTGTCATAACGTATTTTCATTTTATGATTTTTTGCCCATATCTTAGAATTTTCGCCATCAGTTTGCAATTTAGGTTCAACATCAGATTTCGATTTTCCCGCTTTAAGTATGAAAAGTGGCATCATCTGCAAATAGGTCAATGTCACAAAATTCCAGATGTAACGGAAGATCATTAATAAAGATTAAGAACAAAGTAGGACCCAAAATGGACCCTTGAGTCACGCCTGATTTTATATGCGCTGGTTCAGATAATCCCTGACCACTGTCGATCTTGTAAGTATGACGATAGTAAATTTAGGTCAGTAACTCTGCATTTGAGCCGCCTCATGAGAAAACCAACAATCTACATATGCGAAAACAAAGACGCAGATCAGCTTCGCGATAACCGCGACGCTGATCAGCGCCTTTGTTTTCGCTACTGGGAGAGTACATTCCCTCTTCTTCTTAAATCTGAAATTTCAAGCTTCTAGCCATCTTCTGTGCTTGTACAGCCCAGTTTGTGTCAGACCTGTTCGGAAACCACATTGTTGGTTTTCCCACGAGGCGGCTCATTTGTATAAAGAAAGTTTATCAAGAAGAAAAATGGAGTGGTCAACTAGATCAAATGCCTTGCGGAAATCAAGGAATACTGACCCTACCAAATCACCATTGTCGATACATGCCATCCATTGATCTATCAGCTTTACCAAGGCTGTTTGACAACTATGCTTTTGTCTGAAGCCTGACTGATTTACATGTATTACTTTGTATTTGTTCAAAAAAAGAAACCAAATGTTTATTTATATGCTTTTCGAATATTTTGGATACGGTTGGAAGAATTGATATCGGCCTATAGTTGCCTGGGTCAGACCTTGATCCACCTTTGTGAATTGGGAACAGTTTAGCCATTTTTAACTGATCTGGAAATTTGGCTGTCCCAATACTTTTATTGATCATGGCTGCTATTGATGGAGACAGGTCAGTGTTTGCAAGTTTTAAAATTCTTGGCCCTATACCGTCGAGACCGGTAGCTTTTTAAATTAGCTGAATTCAGGCCTTTTATGAACTCACTTACTTGATTAGCTGTAATCTTAGGTATTCGAAAATACGTCGCATGTGGAATTTTAGAATTTATATACGTTTGTAATTTTGAAAGGTCTGGTGCACTAGTAGTAATGTCATTTGAAATAAAGTATTCACTAATGGAGGCAAAATAATTATTCAACTTAAAGGCAATATCTTTTGAAATTGTATAACATTGGCCATTAATTTCTAGCTCACTGGGCAAAGCATTATCGTTAGCATTTGCTCCTGTACTTGTTTTACGCAGGTGCGACCATATTGTTTTGGTGTCTGTAAGGTTTGTCACAGCATTTGAGAAATGATGTCTTTTTGCCTGCCTAATTAATGATTTAGTTTTGTTCCGATATATTTCTTATAATCCGACCAATTACCTTGTCGTTTGCTTATATCCCTCAGCTTACGCGTTGTGAGAATTTCTTGGTTTGACCAATGAGGTAAGCGTTTATACTTTACTTTCCTTGATTTTATCGGAGCATGGCGATCTAACTTATTCTGTATAATTCCGAGCCAAAGGGAACAGTCATCATTTATATTCGAAACAGCCGGAAGATCATTAAACGGCTCCAAGGCAGATGCCAGATCGTGTTGAAATTGTGTTTCGTTAAAAGTTTTTAAACATCTATAAGTAGTTGTTATATGTTCATTTTCGAAATTTTGCTATTAATTTTTCTCGAGAAACAAACAGGGAAATGGTCACTTATCGAATAAGATGGTACGAAACATTCAGAGATACTTTCGGGATTCGACGTACGAGGGAAAATCCAAAATAACGTAAACTTTTGCTGTAGCTTCAATATACGTGGATAAATTTTAGAAAAATGTATATTGCGATAAATCAGAACATTCTTAGAACAAGATAAGATGAAACAATCACACATTTTATAAGTATCTGAAACACGCCGCGCCATTTTAAAACCATGGTGACGCATAGGCGGCGCACGCGAATTTTCGGTCCTGTCTTGTGTCATACATGTCTCGACAAAATGTAAAATAGGCATGCGAATCGCGTCAAGCTTAGTCAAATAAAGGCTTGGTGTTTAGATAATACTGTGCATAAGTTTCAAAAAGTTTGAGCAGTGCGTTTTTGAAATATTAATATCAATTGTGCGCTTTTTCAGTGCATTTAACGTTAAAAACGTCGTCTCCAGATATTGCTAAAATCTATGCTATTACTAAACTTGCCGCGATTTTTGATCGCGCCAACACAAAAACTGAAAAATAACTAAGTGTAGACATAACTGGAATATTCAGTGAATAAATCAGTTGTGTAAAAATATTCCCATTGTGACTCTGACGATAAAACAGCATAACAAAGATAGAAAAAGAAACAAAAATAACGCACGTCAGTGGCGACGTAAATGCGTAATGCGCTGACCGCATGCAGACGGCTGGTGAATCGGCGATTTTGAAGCAATTTAAAGAAAGAATTTGTTTCGAGTTTTTGATACTGACGGGAAATGTGTGAAGTACAAAGCATGATAAGCAAAAATACTTTTTATCTATGGTACATGTTGAATAGATGGCCGTAAGCGCTTAGAATGTGCTAATTTCAAAATGAATAAAACGTCAATGACGTTATGAAATCAAAGATGACGTGCGCCGGGTAGACCTTAGTGACCTTTTTGTTGTGACTGTAGATTTTTAACGGGTCGTTATTTTTGCCTGATATTTTGCCACGATATTCTAGACATATTCCGATTTATGCTCATGTTATTTTATAAGCATTTGAATGGGTTGTATGGAAGCTACAGCAAAAGTCTACGTTATTTTGGATCATCCCCCGTATAAACATGGTCAATAAGTGTGGACGAAGAATGAGTAATGCGTGTCGGATTAGTGACCAATTGGGCTAGATCAAATAGCTGCACCAAGTCGAGCCACTTATTATTTGAGCAAGCATGGAAATCAATATTTACATCACCCATAATTATCATCTCCAGACCAGTTGTTTGTGCTACTGACAGTTCATCTTCTAGCAAGTCTATCCACCCTGAAGTTGCAGTTGGTGGACGGTATAAAGTACAAATCAAATATGGTTTGGAGTTTGTAATTTTAAGATGTAGAAACTCAAGCAGCAATATAAATGATCTTACAGTTGGTCATAATAATGAAGCAATATCTACCATTTTAATTAACACTAGAGTGATTGGACAACAGGCACAGTCATATAACATAGGCATAAACACATAAGCACGAGTTTGCACTAGTGACAACCTCGATAATTGCAGATACATATACAGGTGATATTCACAGCAAAACGAAGAAGATATCACAAACAAAAGTATATGTGGGTCAAATACAATGTGGACAATTTATAAACTAACTGATGTTTACCTGGTATTTGTTAGATAAATTTCAGCACAAAATGTCACAAGACATGCAATTATTGTTCCGACAAAGTGTTGTACAGACAGTGATAGAAAACCAACAGAAGCTGAATAAACTTATTAGTAAATTAGTGTAGCAGGCAATCAGAATTCTAAGTTGATAGTTTAAAAAGGAGAAGATGACATGTATTTTCAGAAGTTTGCAAGGGTATTGTCATTATAAGAAGTGATAAGAAAAGCACCCATGAAGAAGGGGGCTCCTGTATGCAGCAAATGGTGTTGGCAGCACTTGAAAATCAGAAAAGGATTTCAGCCACTATAGATGTCACAGATGCATTTGTACTGTTATGTTTTCAATACCTGACTAACAGGCTAAGCATTGTTGTGGTAAAGTCATCAACAGTGAAAAAGAGGTCTGCTATGATTGATGTAGAGAAACAATAGGGAATAATATAAAGCTATTCTCCTTACCTGATTTAATTTAGTGTGCATGACCTTTCGGGATGCGACACATTCAGCTATTGTTATTTCATTGGTAATGGCATTGTGATCAAGGTATTGCAGAACGGTTATTTACTTCCAATTCTGGGTGACACTGATGTCACATTATCTTTTATGGTTCAAGAATAAGCCACGTGCTTCTATGTGCCGCGGTTGCTGCTGAGCAACTGAGGACTTGGTTGTACTGCTGCTGAGCAGGACTTGGTTGTAAAATCTTCGTTCTTGCTAAGATAACAATGTATGCATAAATGAACAGACAGTTGTTGTGTTTTAACAATTGTTTAAATGCGATTTGAACATTTATCTTTCATACCATTATGTTGGTCTTAACAATCATTATAATGGCCAGTTTTACTTTTTTTCTTCTTCATGACTGGAAGACATATAATGGTGCTTTACGTTGTGTAAAATTGTATTTTGTAAGATACATATTTATTGTGGTTTAACATTCCATTAAATAAGCAACCAGTCATGTTGAAATGGAGCTTATATTTCTTTACTATGAACCAGTACTATTATAACCAGCACCATGGAAACGTTACCGTGTTATGCACAACTCTGTGGTGGCGGGCACAAACACCAACCTCTCAATTAAGAGTATGACACTCTACCATAGGCTACTGTGTCGTCTTACAAACCTTTGTGTTTCTTGCGTAGCTTAATATATATGGGCCAAGATCTGACAAGAGGGGTCTTATGTCCAAAAAATCCAAAATTAATATATATATAACAATGTAAAAGACCAGGTTTAGCTGAGTATTTCCTGAAAGTTTGAAGAGATCATCTCCATAAATATATGGGAATCAAAAGGTGTGTAGCTGTTGCAATCTATACATGACGCCATGAAAAATGTTGATGGTGTTTTGACATTGATGATGTTAACGATACCACTGTACTGAAAAGAATCTAGAACTGAAATTCTCAAACTTGTATGTGTTCCTTGAAATTCAACACCCATAACCACTGTTCAGATTATGAAATAGGCACAAATTCACACACAGGTTGATAAAATATGTACAACAAAGAGCGTACCTTTTTTTAAAATGAGGGTATTCCTTATGGCACAACGGTTGCCATGGCAATATGCGTGATATTAGTATCTTTGTTTCATAAGATATTATATATGTGTCTTGGATTGTTTTACAATGGCATAAATATCAGAGCATGCCAAATATTTCAAATTTACTTGGTTTTTAGATTTAAATAGCATACGGTGTACTTTACTGCCCAGACCCATTTTGTCAGACCCGCGCTTATTTATGAGCTACTACTTGGCAAAATTTACGAAAACAACTAAGCTCTTAGCACTGAATGGATTATGGCCAAAATTAGACAGGACTGACATGATACACAAATGGATGGCAAGTATATTATTATGCAGGTTGCCAAAGAAATGAAGTGTTGCATAGGGAATACAGGCGTAACAATACATAAAATACAGTTTTGATGTTTTGACTACCACCTTGGATGTCATTCTGCATATTGTAATTAGATAATTGGTGCAAAAGACATGCCTCCATTTGTAAAAATGTTTCCATTAGCACAACATCTCAAATGTGAACAGGTCAAATTGTGTTTTTGTGCTTCTTATCATGGCCGCCATCTTGGATGCCATCTTAGTTTCTTAAAACTACAAATGTAATTACTTTTTAAGAAATGTTATGTTTCATAACTTCTTTATCCATGTCTTACTCAAGATCAAACCAATAAATCGAATAATAGATTTGTCCCATATATGTACAAATATTGATTTTTGCTATTTCTGGCTTCCATTTTGGATACTATCTTGAATATATAAAAATGCTCAATGATGCCAAAGTGGCATCACTTGGATTCTTCAAGGGATAGGTCTGCTCAACAAGATTGAGAAAAGAAAAACACTTTAGAACTTAATTCAAGGTCCTCTCAGATGCAAATATTGATTTTTGCCATTTCTGGCTTCCATCTTGGATACCATCTTGAATATATCAAAATGCTCAATGATGCCAAAGTGGCATCACTTGGATTCTTCAAGGGCAAGGTTTGCTAAACAAGATTCAGTAAAGAAAAAAACTTTAGAACTCAATTCCAGGTCCTCTCTGAATTTAGCTCTTTTCTACCGGACTACAAAGTCTCATCCTAAAACCCAAGTGGGATAGTTAAAAAATACAATTAGTACTGATAACAAGAGAACATATCGCGTCGTGTGAGAGAGTGACTATGCTGCCTTCTTTAATTGCACGCCGGTGGGACGGGTGTGAGACTCTATGATGGCCCCGACATAAAGCTATTCATTTTAGTTGGTTGGAGCGGAGCTTCTTGTCTGTTGCTTGGCCCACCGCGGTTCAACTGGTGTTTTTTTCTTTTGCTCCAGGTTTCAGTTAAGTAATTCAGCGCCCAGGGATCTCTATCGTCGGGCAGCTTACTGAATCTGTTCAGTCCTCGTTTTTGATTCATCAGGGTGATTATCATGATTTATTCGTTTGTACTTGATGATTCATTGACTAGTTAAGAGATTCACCACGAGGACCGAACATCTAACTAAATGTTGTGAACCAATGCGGAAGATGAGGGTAAGGTTAGGCGCCTGTAAAACCCGGTTTAGGCCCCCAGTAATTTTATATTACTGATCGTTCCAAAGCGATACTTCTGTTGTGGTTCTAATTGTTTTGTGTTTTGGAGTCGATTTTTGTGCTATTTTAGCCTCATCAAAGATTTAGATATCAGCTGCTTTACGTTCCCAGATTGCGAATTGTGCTCCAAAATATAACCGCCTATAACTTCTAAAGGTTTTTATGTATGGGCCCTTATCTGGGTCGGCTCATACGTTCTACGCGGTTCACCAGTAATCAGACGGTGCGACAATCAGCTTTGCCTGGCCCTGAGGTTATAAATACTTTTTCATGCTCAACTCAGCTGGGCATAAATTCAAACTGCTCATAAATGACAAAATAGCCCAAATAAATTGAAATTTCAGGTTTAGATCACTAAAGCCTGTACTTTATCTTGCTGATAAGTGTTAAAATGCCAACAATTGTCCGCAGGATAAATTTTAGTCTCAGTTGAGCTGAGCAAGAAAAAAGTTTTATCACCTCAAGACCTGGAGGCACAAGCAGTCCACAGTTTCTTCACTGCCTAACTGAATGGGTTGTGACTAGATGCTCAAATAATCTTCTAGAAATATGTACAACTGGCATAAAGCGGTTTCTTATTGGCTAGTTCATTCATTTCTTTAGCTGGTATTTTGAGATTCAGTAAACAACAGTTTTTCAAATATGTTTATTTAAGCGTCACGGTTTAGTAAAAAATCTTATGATATTGACACTTATTTTAACTCATTTAAGCCTGGCGCCCCTTTTATGGGATATAGGCAAACAGCATAGCCCCAGATGTGACGCCGCAGAACGCGGCGTCCCATCTGGGGCTATTCTGTTTGCTTGGAGGAATTTCATCGAAAAATGAGATAAAAATTAAAAATCACTCCTAACACCCCTTAACATGAAAGTGGACTCTCCCTAATGATATTGAGGGCAGAATCCATTCGTCAAATATGGGTTCAAAATATTTAAACTTTGTTTCAGAAACCCGAACACGCGAACCCTATGAAGATGTTCTGGTCAGAGTTAACTCCATATAACCAATATTACCTCGATATAACGAGGAGTAACCGAAACGCCAAAACACGCGAGTTTTGGAACAACGTCTTATTACCGCGACTTTATGGGAAGGATAATGTTTTGCGACTAACATTTAACTGACCGGCGTTTCTAGTACAATGCTATTTCATTATTAGGCAGGTGAACAATAGTAGTAGCATATATGCAACGAAGTTTAAAACATTTACGAAGATCAAGAGAAACATGCATTATCTTGGTGTCCTTTCATTTCCATTTTTTTTTCTCGTCGAAAGAGCAAAACAACCAAAAGGTTTTGTCAATTTTCGTCGAAGCCAAGACCACTAATATTTACTTCTTTCTGAGACTTCTTTAATAAACATATCCGTCAAGGTTGCTGCTAAACATTGGTTGGTTGGTTACTTTTTGGTTTAACGTCCCGCCAACAGAAGAGGTCATTTGGAGATGGAACCTCGGTTTAAAGTCTCATCCGACAGACTGGATAAGCACGGGATCTAACCTTCGACCTCGCTGCTAAACAGCTAAGCCCCAGGAAGGTCTTGCCAAACACAAGTACCATCAAGTTAAAAAATAACAAGAATGTGCATTAGGCGCTAGGGCGATTTTTCACATTTTGCCCATAACAAAAGCGCGGAATGTAATACACGTGAAATCCACACAAAGATTCAAAGATTCAAAGATTCAAAGTTTAATCTGCATTCAATCCAAAACATACAGGATTATGACAGAAACATATAACATACATACAAGATGAAAAATGACAACTACATGTACACTACATGAATGAACGAATTTGAAGGCCGATTAGGAATATTAGGAATAGGGATACAGCTATTCAGTGGGTCTCTTTGCATGTTATGCAGAAAATTTTGTAAACTTTTCTCTGCCCTTATTTGGTTGAGTGTATGCCTGTTCAGAGGTGTCCACAGATTGTTTTCAGTTTGTTTTTGATTTAGAAGAAAATCGTGAAAATGTTAGTGACCCGTTATAGGCTGTGATAATAGACGGTATATGATCGTATATGTCTAAGTCATAATAAATTTTGTCCTGTTCTGGCTATAACATTTTGCTAGTATATAGAAAAGAGAGAAGTTTAGTAATGAACAAATTAACTGTTGATTTTTTTATATTTCCCTTTAAGGAGGCACCCGGTGTCCTAAGGACATCATATATATATTGGTCAATTTGACATCCTGACGAAATAATGATGTAATAGTGACGTAATCGTGAAGTTGTTGCGTCACGTGTCTACCGGGTTGCAGCCATCTGCGACGTTTTTCATATACACAGTACTGCGATCCGAAGATCAATACTGCGTTTCCTCGTGTATCAATATATCATGGTAGCTATCCGCAGCATTGTTTACTTGCCCAGTCATCTCTGCGGGCGTTATATACTGTGTACCGGGTGTGTCGGAACCTACAAAGAAAACCACAAATTTGTAATCTTTTAACTGAAACACCGCATGAGAAAACCAACAATCTGCATATGCAAAATTTGCAGTTGTTTTAACTGAAACACCGCATGAGAAAAACCAACAATCTGCACATGCAAAAACAAAGGCGCAGACCAGCTTCGCGGCAACCGAGAGATTAGCGCCTTTGTTTTCGCTACAGGGATAGTGCAATCTCTCTTCTTCCTTCATCCGAAATTTAAAGCTTCTAGCTATCATCTGTGACTGTACAGGCAGGTTTGTGTCAAACCTGGTCAGATTCCAAATTGTTGGTTTTCTCAAGCACACGCTCATTACTAACTTTACATTCAGTTTCAATGAAGCATTACAGCTGTATTATTAATATTTTTCTCTTTGTGTGCGTATAAGTATTCTATTTGCGCATGAACGTTTCAAGACACGTGTATTTTATCTTGCTTTCGCAGTCGCCATAGTACACAAAAATGTATATCAAACATTTTAAGCTGAATATGGTCTTTATTGCTTTAATATCATAGACCTATGTTTTATATGCATTGTCTGTTAAACAAAATACAAACACTGATACCAGATTTGTTCGTTATCTTCAATCTTATGATGACACGAACTAGAAGTGCAATGGCAAGTATAATTCCAATGATTCCACCGGCAAAAGCAAGAACTTGCTGCCAGTCCATAAAGCTCTGCTCACTGAAAAATCAAAAGAATGAAAAAGGAATGTTAAACAAATAGAAGAAATCATAGAGCAGTTACGATATACTTCTTAATTGAAAGTGAAACGTTTCAATCTACGGCACAATGAGAAAACAGTCTTCTTGTCTATGAAGTGTTAAAGTCCAAGTCCCACTGCGCTTTTAATCGCTTTAGATCGCAATACGATTGTCTTAATATCAATCTGGGGGCATTTTTTAAATTCGATATGCAAATTAAGAAAGCAGAAACACGGTGGAATACATTTTACAAATTTTGCATACGGATAAAAATAAAACTGAGATCTTTTAAGAGCAGTGAGCATATTTTCGAGAAAGGTGATGGGCCATACCGCAAGCCTCGTCAGTGACCCTTTAGATTTGGCAACATGGAGCCAAAAAGATTTGCAGTAATTTTTTCAACTTTCAGCAGGCTAGTCGGTACAAAGACTAGTATAATCAAAATGGGGCCAACTATATTGATCGTTGGTTAGAATATGAATCTAAACCGATAATAATTTTCTGATTTCTCAAAATATCCCCTCTGATCTCAAAGGACCAAAAGGAAAATATTATTTACGGGGAAACTTTCTAGGACCGCCACACGGCACAACACCAGCCTTAAGTGGCGGTCCGACTAAATCATAAGCAATCGTACGATTGTCTTATCATAAGTTTATTGATAAGACTGTGTAAGCAAAATTTATAAAATGTTTTCCAAAGGGATTCTGCTTTCTTAATTTGCATATCGGGGTCACAGAAATGACCACCAAATTAATATTAAGACAATCGTATGACAATCTTAAGCGATCTTAAGCGCAGTGAGACTGGGACATTATCAATAAATTACTGATTAGACAATCGTACGATTGCTTACGATTCAGTGGGACCGACACTATAGTTCTTTAAGTCCCAGTCCCACTGCGGTTAAGATAGCTTAAGTTCGCTCTACGATTGTCTTAATATTAATTTGGGGTCATTTCTTTGACCCCGATATGCAAATTAAAAAAACAAACAAACAGAAACACGGTGGAAACCATTTTACAAATTTTGCATACGCAGTCTCATCAATAAAGTATTATTCGACAATCGTACGATCGCTTACGATTCAATGGGCCCGGCACTTTACAAAACTGTTCAATGTTCAAACTTGACGTCATAAAAACAATGGCTCTCACAAATGCGATTGAACGTTGTAAACGCCATGACGCCATCGATGCCGTTCCGCTGTGTGAACACACACTGTGTGTAAATTCTCTATTTGCTTGAAATTTTTATTTATTTATTTATACAATATTTTATGAGAGTAACGCTCTTAGCTACATTAGCCATTCTACCTCGCGGCTCTCCTTAAAACATATATAACATATATAACACTAAAATACATGATATTTTACATGCAAATAGAGCAATAAAATATATTTTATAGTAATTAAGCAGTCTAAGATACAAATCCTGACCAGCAAAATTGTATAGGAGAGCAAAGAAGAAGAAGAAGAAGAAAAAAAAAAAAAAAAAAAAAAAAAAAAAAAAAAAAACTACAAAATTTAGAGCGTATAAAAGGTCTGAAATAATACTCAGATCGTTCAAATTTTTTAGATTATAACATTAGATCTATATATAATATTTTCATTATGTCATGAAATCAGATAAAATCGCATTGGTAATCATAATTGGTCCTAAGAATTGCTAATGTCAGCAAATAAATTATAAAGTAAATTTAAAAATTGCAATGCTGCACTGCAAAGCATACACTCCATACAATGAAGGACCAAAGGAAAGAACCTGCGAGCTATCTCGAGAGCTAGCTCACCGCGGAACTGGAACCGGAGATTCACGTAGAGCTGCTCCACGACCCACCCCCCATCTTTCTCGGAACTCAACAAGGAATGCCAGGAACAGATGCGGGCCCAATAATGCACGGAGTGGATACATTGCAGATTTATCACTTTAATCGACCCGTTTATTCCATTCACAAGATCTTTCTTTTCATTCTCATTGGTCTTTAAAATATGTTTTTGCCGACTGTTTGAATTTTCTCAGAGATGATGCAGTAGTGATTTCCTTTGGCATTGAATTCCATAGTCTTGGTGCAGTTGCAGAAAATGATCTATCAAAGAGGGAAGTTTTAGATCTAGGCACTGCCAAGGAGCCGTTTGTCGCTGACCGCAAATTTCCCGAGTGGGTTTCAGACACAGGCTTCAACAAGTTTGAAATGTATTCCGGTGTTAGATTATTCAACGCCCTGTAAGTAAAAACTGCTTTACTGTAGTTGTAACGTTACGTGATAGTTGTCCACCCTAGTTCATTAAACTGGGACTAACGATGGAGTGTCAAAGTCAGCTTTCAGGATAATACGAGCTGCACGTTTTTGTAATTTAGATAACCTCTCAATATTTTGTTTAGATGTTCACCCCCATGTACTTGAACCATAATCAATCAGTGGTAATATAACCTTGATAAAATAGCTTTTGGACTTTCACGGGGACATAAGTTGATAGTCGTTTTAAGAGAGATATTTTTGTTGAAATTGTTGCACAAAGATAATCTACGTATATGAGCACTCCATGATAATGTTTCATCAATGAAGACACCTAAGAGTTTTTGCTTATTCACTTGCTTAATCGTATTACCATCGATATTGATATTCAAATTTGATGTATCGGTCTGGGTCACATGTTTTGTTCCGAGAGCCATGCACGAGGTTTTGTCATAACGTATTTTCATTTTATGATTTTTTGCCCATATCTTAGAATTTTCGCCATCAGTTTGCAATTTAGGTTCAACATCAGATTTCGATTTTCCCGCTTTAAGTATGAAAAGTGGCATCATCTGCAAATAGGTCAATGTCACAAAATTCCAGATGTAACGGAAGATCATTAATAAAGATTAAGAACAAAGTAGGACCCAAAATGGACCCTTGAGTCACGCCTGATTTTATATGCGCTGGTTCAGATAATCCCTGACCACTGTCGATCTTGTAAGTATGACGATAGTAAATTTAGGTCAGTAACTCTGCATTTGAGCCGCCTCATGAGAAAACCAACAATCTACATATGCGAAAACAAAGACGCAGATCAGCTTCGCGATAACCGCGACGCTGATCAGCGCCTTTGTTTTCGCTACTGGGAAAGTACATTCCCTCTTCTTCTTAAATCTGAAATTTCAAGCTTCTAGCCATCTTCTGTGCTTGTACAGCCCAGTTTGTGTCAGACCTGTTCGGAAACCACATTGTTGGTTTTCCCACGAGGCGGCTCATTTGTATAAAGAAAGTTTATCAAGAAGAATGGAGTGGTCAACTAGATCAAATGCCTTGCGGAAATCAAGGAATACTGACCCTACCAAATCACCATTGTCGATACATGCCATCCATTGATCTATCAGCTTTACCAAGGCTGTTTGACAACTATGCTTTTGTCTGAAGCCTGACTGATTTACATGTATTACTTTGTATTTGTTCAAAAAAAGAAACCAAATGTTTATATATATGCTTTTCGAATATTTTGGATACGGTTGGAAGAATTGATATCGGCCTATAGTTGCCTGGGTCAGACCTTGATCCACCTTTGTGAATTGGGAACAGTTTAGCCATTTTTAACTGATCTGGAAATTTGGCTGTCCCAATACTTTTATTGATCATGGCTGCTATTGATGGAGACAGGTCAGTGTTCGCAAGTTTTAAAATTCTTGGCCCTATACCGTCGAGACCGGTAGCTTTTTAAATAAGCTGAATTCAGGCCTTTTATGAACTCACTTACTTGATTAGCTGTAATCTTAGGTATTCGAAAATACGTCGCATGTGGAATTTTAGAATTTATATACGTTTGTAATTTTGAAAGGTCTGGTGCACTAGTAGTAATGTCATTTGAAATAAAGTATTCACTAATGGAGGCAAAATAATTATTCAACTTAAAGGCAATATCTTTTGAAATTGTATAACATTGGCCATTAATTTCTAGCTCACTGGGCAAAGCATTATCGTTAGCATTTGCTCCTGTACTTGTTTTACGCAGGTGCGACCATATTGTTTTGGTGTCTGTAAGGTTTGTCACAGCATTTGAGAAATGATGTCTTTTTGCCTGCCTAATTAATGATTTAGTTTTGTTCCGATATATTTCTTATAATCCGACCAATTACCTTGTCGTTTGCTTATATCCCTCAGCTTACGCGTTGTGGGAAATTGGTTTGACCAATGAGGTAAGCGTTTATACTTTACTCTCCTTGATTTTATCGGAGCATGGCGATCTAACTTATTCTGTATAATTCCAAGCCAAAGGGAACAGTCATCATTTATATTCGAAACAGCCGGAAGATCATTAAACGGCTCCAAGGCAGATGCCAGATCGTGTTGAAATTGTGTTTCGTTAAAAGTTTTTAAACATCTATAAGTAGTTGTTATATGTTCATTTTTCGAAATTTTGCTATTAATTTTTCTCGAGAAACAAACAGGGAAATGGTCACTTATCGAATAAGATGGTACGAAACATTCAGAGATACTTTCGGGATTCGACGTATAAACATGGTCAATATGTGTGGACGAAGAATGAGTAATGCGTGTCGGATTAGTGACCAATTGGGCTAGATAAAATAGCTGCACCAAGTCAAGCCACTTATTATTTGAGCAAGCATGGAAATAAATATTTACATCACCCATAATTATCATCTCCAGACCAGTTGTTTGTGCTACTGACAGTTCATCTTCTAGCAAGTCTATCCACCCTGAAGTTGCAGTTGGTGGACGGTATAAAGTACAAATCAAATATGGTTTGGAGTTTGTAATTTTGACTTCAGTCCATAAAGTTTCAATTTAAGAAATTTCGAGATCATGGCGACGCTGGCAATTTAACGAGTTTCTAAAATAGAGGAGCAAGCCTCCACCTGGCTTATCTTGTGTGTCATACCTGTCTTTCCAGAATAAAGAAAAATGGTTAATGTTTAACTGAATATCATCAATAGATGGGTCCAAAACGTCTCGCAAATACCGAGTATATCTGGACCATTTTTAGTGCCAATAGTGAGTTGTAACTCATCCTTTTTTGTCAAGATATGCCTCACATTTAAGTTTGCAATGTGAAGACCTTTGGTAGAAAATGTAAGATCTACACGTGAATTAAAACAGGGGGAAAACTGGGGAGAAGAACTGTCAGCAATTTGAATATAAGGAGTCGCAGAGGACCGGTCGATGCTATCAGAAGCGTTATGGGTTTCATTGTCATGTTTGTTTGTACATGTATCTATAGTTAACGGGGAAAACCTATTGCAGTCAGATACCGAAAATATAGTGCCGTGTTGGCAGTCTATAGACGGTTCTACACGCTCTTTGTTTCCCTATCCCGCGGCTGGCGCATCGACCAGCCATCGTTTCTCCCATTAAACCAACATTCCTGTGTATTGTGGCCATTGCGTACACAAATGTGGCAGTATTTTGAAGACTGTGGTCTGTTTCTGTTTCCAGGCCTACTACCCCTGTCATTATTGTGATGTGATTGCCTTGGTTATTTTTCAACAAGAGATAGGTAGAAATGGATGTAAATATAAGCAATGAGTTTAATTTTTCGGATTTTCATGGAGCTATGAACCACAGTGGGTCGTGTGCAAAGTGAATAACTGTTTTATATGAACATGTCTTTGAGTCAAATTTAGGTACAATGAAGCCTGAACTAAAGTGTGCGTACTAGAGCACTTGCTTAGCACATTACAATAAAGAAATATAGGAACTTGTGCAAAGTGCACAATGGTTGTTATAGTTCAGGCTATATAGCTAAACATCATGATCATGAACTGTCCGAGAACAAAGTTTGATATTCGCTTGCTAACCTACTCCCCATGCAGGTCTTAGGTCTTATGTCTTAGGTCTTAGAAAGTAAAGTAAGTCTCATTTCGGGAAAACTATCAAATCCAAAATTCATATGAGCCGCCCCATGGGAAAACCAACAATCTGCATAGGCGAAAACAAAGGCGCAGATCAGCTTCGCGGTAACCGCGAAGCTGATCAGCGCCTTTGTTTTCGCTACTCGGATTGTACAATTCCTCCTCTACTTAACTCCAAAATTTCAAGCCTCTAGCCTGCTTCTGTAGCTGTACAGGCCAGTTTGTGTCAGACCTGTTCGGAAACCACATCGTTGGTTTTCCCACGAGGCGGCTCATATCTTCCGGTCTTCCTGTTAGATATCTCTTGGTAATCATACCTAGAATGTGCCGGGCATTGTTCCGCTTTGGTGGCATAGTTTTCACAATTTTCAGGTCTACACGTGTCTTTGTTTGGACAAGGGGATCGAAAATCGTGTCCCTCGAGTTTGGTAACGTCTAGTTCTAGTTCCCCGTGCTCGTATTTACCAATCTGGAACACATGCATATTGTTCATGAATCTTGTTGTGAAAAACTCTGTTATTTCAGGTACCTGTTACTACGGACGCATTTCGATGGACCAATATTTCTGTGCAGTCACAGAAGATGGTTAGAAGATGGAATTTTTGGATTTAGAAAGAAGAGGGATTGTACTATCCGTGTAGCGAAAACAAAGGCGCTGATCAGCTTCGCAGTTACTGCGAAGCTGATCTGCGCCTTTGTTTTCGCCTACGCAGATTGTTTGTTTTCTCATGAGGAGGCTCATTTCAAAATGTGATTTTTGATATTCACAAAAAATGAAATAGACTACGATTATAAGAACAAACAACAATATTTTAAGGTAGGGGTATATGAGCCGCTATATGAAAACTATGATTTGCGAAAGGCAACCCAAAGGCAGAGACTAGCTGTGGCTGAAATATTTTTGCTCAACTCACCTTGACATAACAGAGTTTGTTGCCATCTGACTCATTCTTCTGTACGCTGTAGATACTGTACCCAATATTACCATTTCCATATTCATCAAAAACCTGAAAAGGTAAAGTAGGCAATGATCAGGAAATGGTGCAATCAGAAAGATATTCCCACTCCATAAACCGAGGGGTGGGAAAAAACTAAAATGACACTTAGGTGCGTATACCAAGAAAACATGTTGTAAGCCGAGCGAGCAGCTATTCCCCAATAGGCGACTACTCAGTTACCCGAACTGAACTAAAGATTTTAAAACGTACATAAGGCTCAAACAGCACAAAAACTCGACTCCAAAACACAAAACAATTAGAACCACAACTTAAGTATCGCCTTGGAACGATCAGTAATATAAAATTACTGCGGGGCTTAAACCGGTTTTACAGGCGCCTAATCTCACCCTCATCTTCTGCAGTGGTTCACAACATTTAGTTAGTTGTTCGGTCCTCGTGGTGAATCTCTAACTAGTCAATGAATCATCAAGGACAAACGAATAAATCATGATAATCACCCTGATGAATCAAAAATGAGGACTCAACAGATTCAGTAAGCTGCCCGACGATGGAGATCCATGGGCGCCGAGTAACTTAATGAAACCCGGAGTAAAAGAAAAACACCAGTTGAACCCCGGTGGGCCAAGCAACAGACGAGAAGCTCCGGCACCAATCAACTTTATGTCGGGGCCATCATAGAGTCTGACGCCCGACCCACCGGCTGAAAGTTTAATGTCTTTATCAACTATGGTGCAAGATAAACATTGTTTTCGAGACTTAAGTTGACCTTTTAATTGAATATAATACGTTGTGAACTTAAGAATACAGAATATTAAAAAACAATGCCAGTTGAACCTACTATGAGTCACAAATAGAAGACAAACAATGGGAAGGTTATTGATGTATACAGCAGAATCTTAAATGATTCATGTTTCGACAAAATTCAAATCATGAGACACGGTGAGAGTCCAATCAGTATCAATTCATAGACGTGTCGCACAATAAAGATTAAATAATATAAGATATATGTGCATTGTTTTTTGTTTTGCTCACTATTGATTATACATTTCGGGACACCTACAAGTAATCAGTGTCTACAAGAATCAGTAAGATTTTCCCATGCCCAGTGCCTTATCACCGATAAGCTAATTTCTAAAAAAAAAATGAAAAAAAAAAAAAAAAAAAGACTTTAACTCACTCGCTTCGAACCTTGCCCAGTTGTATCAAATGATACGCCCTTTATGTTTCTAACCAGGTCATCCACTCTCAGAGAAAACTCATTACACAATCCAGGTGCATTAGGACAATGCTTGCCGTAGAACTCAGCCGAACCCTTCAGGAGAGAAAGTACAGAGAGAGTGGCAAAGTTCCCCCAGTCGTCTCGTGGGACGTCTATTTTCGGTGTATCATCTTTATCCGGGCATCGTTTGGGATACCTCTTGTCAAAGCTCCAGTCATAGTAACAGTTCTGTTGTTCCTGTAGGTACTGTTCACGCCAAATGTCGTGGCGATCGACTGAGATCCCTAGATTCTGGACAAATGGTACGAGGCCATCTATTTTATTCATTTCGATTGATACAGTTATTGTCCCGAGAGCTATGTTGTGGTCAAGCATGTCCTTATGCCTGCCCCAACCGTCTGAAGCTATGAAATGGTATTTCCCAACGTTCAATTTATTGTTCAAATCCTTCATCAAGGGTACTAGGAACTGATGGTGAAGAAACAGAATAACTACTTTGGCATTTGGTTCTTTTTGAATCCAGTCATAATATTGATTGTAATTGTCGTCACTTTCCTTTTCAACCTTCCTGCTTTGCTTGATACAGATGTTATGTTCAGATGCGTCTCGTTTTAAAATCTCCAATGCTGCTTCGCCATAATCTTTTTCGGCATAAAGAACTTGAACGAACTGAGCATCTAATAATTTCAAGATGTGCAATATTGCTTGAACCTGTAACGATAAAACTATGCTTACATTACCTCAAACATTGAAAAGGTAAAAGTAGGCAATGGTCAGGAAATGGACCAAACAGAAAGTAATTCCTGTTCCAAAAACAGAGGCGGGGAAAACCTTAATTAACATTCAAGTACTTATACTAAGAAAACTTAACGTAAGCCGAATGAGAAGCTATTTTCCCAATAGGAGGTTACTCAGTTACCAAAACTTAACTAAAATATGAAAACATACATAAGATGCAAACAGCACAGAAATTCAACGCCAACACATAAAACAGTAAGAACCACTTCAGCAGTATCGCCTTGGAACGATCAGTAATATAAGATTAATGGGGGCCGTAAACTAGTTTTACAGGCGCCTAACTTTAATGGTCAATAGATCTTGTAACTGAAATTTAGTGTGGAAGTTACCTGAATGTTATCCGATGGAACCACACGCAGAAAGTATGGGTACTTGTCGTCGTTGAGTTTGGCCGAGGTGGAGGAATAGCTGATCTGTACATGATTCATTTCAGTTAGCGTATCGGCCACGCGGAGACTCACATCACTAGTGAACGCTCCGATATAACCTAGAATACGGAGCACATGAGTCGGAATAAGTTTGTCGTTATAATGTCATGCATGTTTGTGTAATCGTGTATTACCAAAATAAAGTGCTATTATTGTATTTGATATAATTATATGATCTAGCAATAGAACGATTGTCTTCAATACTGCATAAATGTCGAAATGACCTGACCAAGTATTGTGCACTCCCAGCGGGCACATGACGTCAAAATGACGTCATAACGTCGATGCGACGTCGTGACGTCGCATCGACGTCGATCTGACGTCATTTTGACGTCATGTGCCTGCTGGGAATTAAGCTTAGATAATCCCTCTTGAGAGAGAGAGAGAGAGAGAGAGAGAGAGAGAGAGAGACTTTGCTTATGCTACGAATATACAGATATGACAGAATCCTCACCTAACACTTTTCTAGAGATATTATTGTCTTTTGTGGAGTCAGCGTTGTGTATACCATATTTATTGAGCTCCAATATTTTCCTGACAATCACTAGGTCATTGGTACAACTGTTCAGAATCACCAAGCCAACTGTGTTAACCCCAAACTTTGATTTGTATTCCTCGTACGTCTCGTTCGTATTGAACACTTCTAAACCGTACTAAAGTGGAGAATTTTACAAAGAAAGCCAACTTAAATATCAGTTGATTTATTACTTCCATTTGGCTTATCATACTGATTTAAACTCAGGATAACTCCTGAACATTACGATTTAAAAATACCCTTTTCATGGTCATCCAAATATTTAATGGTATTAATAAGTATATTTAGTTCATATAAGCCGCATGATGGCCTAGTAGCAACATGCTTTAAACGTATACCCTAATTTGTAAATACCCAAATTTTAACTATTCAAATTGTTATGATGAAAGCATTGCGAAATATACCAATGTCTGGTACGATTTTTGTGAATATACTATATAGTACTAAATAACGCTCCAAATTTCATTAATGTAAGTCTGCTCAGATACTATGATACGTATGACAGCTTTAAGAGCATTAAATTAACAGAAAAGATAAAACAAAACATTTTAAAATTCTAGTAATCGTCAAAACGTTTTGATAGTTATGAAAACATATGCACCTGTAGAGCCCGAGCAAGTTCGAATCCCTCCGGATAAATATCTCTGCAACCAGAAATAGCTTCTGCTTTGTTGTAAACTGGGGCTATGCCTATTGGAAAATATCTCGTAAATATGGCACGTCGAAAGGTGACTTGTTTGTTTGCGTAGAAATAATAGTAGGTTATACATGTAGTAAAATCATTATCTCTTCTACGAATCATTTTTTACTAACAGTTGCAGTGATTCATAGGTCCATGAACAACATAGTGTCACGCGACGTCATAAAAACCATGGCTCTCCCTAATTTGATTTGACGGTGCAAACGTCATGATGGCATCGATGCCGTTCCGCTGTTTGAACACGCAGTGTGTGAAAAGTCTCTATTTGCTGATAAATGTGACCGCCTCGATCATTTTTCAACAAGAGATAGTACTAGTAAGAATGTGATGTAAATATAAGCAAAGTTTACATGAACCCCTTCGGGGTCATTGCCTTTGCACGCGACCCACTGTGGTTCATAGCTCTATGAACATCAGAAAAATGAAATTAATTTCTTAATTAAATTACATATTCTATGTGGCATACTCAGGGTCCTACCTACGACATAGATATCCCCTGGCATGTGTATCTTGTGTTCCGGAATGTCTTTCTCTATACATTCATTACATATCTTTCCGGCTGGACATTGTCCCTTCCGCAGATCAGGAGTACCGTCCTCTCTGTACTGACTGAACGCCGCCAGGTTTAAATTAAACTCACTCTTCCCCGATAGGGATCCAACCTGCCAAACAAACGTTGCCAATATGTACATGATATACCCAATATGTACATGATATACCATCGTATAGAACACTAGACACTATTTAAAGGTTTTATGAAAAAAAATATTTAGGGATATGAAAATGCAAACTAACTCCAAGCAATGCCTTAAGAGCATTAACTCATTTAAGCCCAGCGTCCAACGCGGAACGCGGCGTCCCATCTGGGGCTATTCTGTTTGCTTAGAGAATTTACATCGAATGATTGAATAAAATTTAAAAATCAATCATGGCATCCCTAAAAATGAAAGTGGACTCGCCCAAATGATAATGATGGGAAAATCCATTCGTCAACTATGGGTTGTGTTGGGAGTATATTATAAAGTACGCTTCTTATTTCTGCTATGATATAAATCATGGTTCCAACCATTATATTTAACAGCTGTTTGTAACACAATAAGATTTTTTTTGAATAGATCTGCTTTTGTCCAATGTTGAATAATGTGACTAAGTCAAACTTTATCTGTTTATGTATAAAAACAGTGTCCTTATTGACAATATAATAACGATTGAATTATTTACGATAAAAATAGCTGTAATGAGGTTGGAGGATCAATTCTCTAAACTATACCTTTTCTCGACTTAGGCATTACGAAAACTTGCCCATGCAATATACAGATTTTTTAGCTTTCAAAATTGAAAATGTTTAGTTGAAAATTTTTGATATTTTTCTTATTTTTGCTCAAAACATAGATTGTGGGTACACGTTAGAACCGCTTCGCCGAGGCGGTTCTAACGAGTACCCACAATCTATGTTTTGGAGCAAAAATAAGAAAAATAGGTATACCCCTGCATACCCCAGTTTTGCTATATAAAAGCGGGGTTTGAGGGGTATGCATTTCATGGACATGTTTTCCTGATGTCTTTATAATTTCTATGAAATGGCTAGATACCTGATGCAATTCTGGCTGATCGGCTGCGTCATGTCTAGTAAACACATATACTTGATAAACATCATGTCTAGAGAAGTCAGGATCAGGAGATCTGGAAAAGTTCAGCTTGTATCTCGAAATAGCGAGTGGTTGCACAGACATGATAAAATCGGAATGAAAGTCCAATTGAGCGTGACTCATTCTGTCAACCAATGTGTTTGGTTGAATTTTGCTTGCACATTTACTTTCGGAACCGTTGCATTGCTTCAGAAATTCTTGTTTGGCGGCTTTTGCTATAGCATGGGCAGCGAGTATACCGTAATTCACATGAAGTTCTTGTCCAAGTCCGTCTGAGTGTGTCTGGAGGTATTCGATATAAGACGTTATTTTGATGTATGCTGGGACAATTACAAGCGAACCCAACGTCTTCGTCAAAACTTCATCACGACTGACAGAATGAAATGTGTCCGTTGTCAGTCCAACGCTGCCTGTAAGAATAAACCGTGGTAAGCTCGCAAGATTAAAGTGCCCATCTGACCGCTCTAAAACGTGCCTTCCAACTTTTCCACTTCCGATGAAAACCACACCACCTATTTCAATGGATGCCTTTAAGATATTATCAAGTTCTTCGTCTATTTGTCCAAAAGTGTCGACTTCTCCAAAGTTGTTTGTCCGAATTCTTGCCGTCTTGGAAATGCAAATCCTATTTTCGCGCGCGGCTGTGTCAAAGGCGTTTTTCAGTGGAATCCACTCAGGGCGATCTTCATAGATTAGTCCGATTCTGTTCCATTCGAGAGATTTCATTGCCTTAATCAGTGACTGCAAAAAGAATAATAATTGCTGCTATTAGCATGCATGCATTTATGTAACAAGTAAATACTTTACGTCATAGTTTGAAACTCCAAGCACCCTCTTGTGAAATTTACAAACGTTGCCAATACGCACATGATATACATGTACCATCATATAGAACATTAGACACTATTTAAAGGTTTCATGAAAAAATATATTTAGGGATATGAAAATGCTAACTGATTCCAAGCAATGCGTTAAATGAGAAAGCATTAAATGGATACGTTGGAAGTATATTATAAAGTTTTTTTTTTTATTTCAGCTATGATATCTAACCATTACATTTAACAACTGAGCCGCCACATGGGAAAAACAACAATCTGCCTAGGCGAAAACAAAGGCACAGATCAGCTTCGTAGTAACTGCGAAGCTGATCAGCGCCTTTGTTTTCGCTACTCGGATAGGACGGTTCATCTACTACTTAAATCCGACATTTCACGTTTCTAGCCTGCTTCTATGACTGCCCAGGCCGGTTTGTGTGAGACCTGTTCGAAAACCACATTGTACGTTTTCCCTAGAGGCGGCTCAATTTTAACAACTGTTCGTCAACAATATACATACCGTTACTCTTTTCCTATCATCTGGAATTACCCGAAAGAAGTTCGGAAAGCTGGTAGCGTTTCCCAGTTCTGTAGTTGTGGCGGCGACTGAGATATGAACAAACCTATCCTCCTCCGGCATAGACTTCAGGACCGTCGCTAACGATATGGTGTCTTCATTGGACAACATGCTAATAAATCCTGTATATGATCAAATATCGTTAAATTAAGCTTTAGGCCGCGTTCCCACGGACAATGTTTGTTTGAGATTACTTATGCTACTTAGCTCGCTCATCTTTGTCGCAGATATTTGACAATGAAACTTCCCCACAGAATTGAATTTACAGGAGCATATTTTTCTGTGACAAACCTACTTTGTCAAAGAAAAATTGTCCGTGGAGTATTAAAATATCGATAAATCCTGTATGTAATCGAATTCCTTACGTAATCTAATATCGGTAAATCATATACGTAATCAAATTCCGAATGTAACCTATCCTATCTCTTGGATAATATTTATATTAGATTTCGAAGCAAGTTATACAGATCAATTGCTGGAATCCCGATGGGTAAAAACTGCGCCCCTCTCGTAGCTGATTTATTTTATACTGCTACGAAGCGTGACCATGACAATCAAGCTGATGTTATCGAAGCTTTTAATTCGACTTCCAGGTACCTTGATGACCTTTGAAAATTTACAATCCTTATTTTGAAAGCATGGTCAATCAAATTTATCGACCTGAACTACAGTTGAATAAAGCCAACACCACAAATACCGAAGCGCCTTTTTTAAATTTACTTACATTTTACTAATGCAAATGGGTTTGTTGTTTCTAAAATTTATGGTAAACGCGATGACTTTGATTTTGATATATACTGAGGGGAACTAGAAACTTAAGTTTTTTTTAATTTTTATACTTTGGGTTGGAACCCCGTAAGAATCGATTTGAACCCTCCAGTTATTCTTTTACTGACCGTCTGAAGGCGATTCTGCTGTGACTCATCTTTTTATTCCAGGAAAGAAATTACCAGAGTTCTAAAATCGATTTTACGGAGCCCATCCACCAAACTATGGGAAGTTTGAAACTTAAGTTTCCAGTTCCTCTCAGTATAGTAAATTTTCCATTTTTGAATGGTGACGTTCCTCGCCGTGCTTCATATGGTGTATACATTTCGCAACTTATTAGGTCCGCTAGAGTCTGCAATCATGTTGCGGACTTCAATGCGCGAAATAAATGTTTAACAGCAGGCCTATCGGTATCATAAACTTCGAAAAACATTTTCTAAATTTTATCGCAGGCACTATGAATTGATTTACAAATTTAATGTTGGATTAAAGACGCTTTTACACGAGGGCTTTTCGGAGCCTGAATTGTATGGCGACTTGGTTTATAAATTTAAGAAACTTATAGGAAGAAAAGATTTTTCTTTTCAGTTTAGAAAAATCATTATGTATACCTTACAAACGTATGGACTATAAAGTAAGTGTTATGCGACAGTCTGCTAGCTTACTTTTTAACCCAATCATGGTTGTTGAAAACTATGCTGCCTACTTTAATTGTACGCCGGTGGGTCGGGCGTCAAGTTATGGCCCCGACATAAAACTATTCATTTTAGCTGGTTGGGGCCGGATCTTCTTGTCTGTTGTTGGGCCCACTGGGGTTCAACTGGTGTTTTTCTTTTGCTCCGGATTTTCAGTAAGTTATTGGGCGTCCGGGGATCTCCATCGTCGGGCAGCTTACTGAATCAGTGAGTCCTCTGTTTTGATTAACATGGTGGTTATCATTATTCATTTGTTTGTTCTTGATGATTCATTGACGAGTTAGAGATTCACTACGAGGACCGAACAACTAACTAAATGTTGTGAACCACTGCAGAAGCTGAGGGTGAGGTTAGGGCCCTGTAAAATCGAAATACTACTGATCGTTCCAAGGCGATACTTCTGTGGTGGTTCTTATTGTCTTATGTCTGGGTGTTTAAAGTTTTGTGCTGTTTGCGCCTTATGTGTGTTTTCATATTTTTAGTTAAGTTTTGGTTACTGAGTGACCACCTCTTGGGAAAATAGCTGCTCATTCGGCTTACGATGTGTTTTCATGGTATAAGTGCATGACTGTTAATTTAGTGTTTTTCCCACCTCGGTTTTTGGAGTGTGAATCTCTTTCTGATTGCGCCCTTTCCTGATCGTTGCCTACTTGTACCTTTCTAAGCCCGGCAATAATTTTATATTACTTATCGTTCCAATGCGATAGCTCTTTTGTGGTTCTTATTGTTTTATGACTTGGTGTTGAATTTTTGTGCTGTTTGCACATTATGTGCGTTTTTATAGTTTAGTGCAGTAGCCACCTGATGGGAAATAGCTGCTTACTCGGCTTACGATATGTTTTCTTAAAACTAAGTACCTAGTTATCAATTTAGGTTTTCCCCACCTTCGTTTTTGGAGTGGGATTTCGTTTCTATTTGCTCTATTTCCTGATCATTGCCTACTTGTGCCTCCGTATGTAATCAAATATCGATAAATCCTGAATTCATGAATTAATCAAATATCGTTAAATCCCGCTATATATATATATATATATATATATATATATATATATATATATATATATATATATATATATATATATATATATATATATATATATATATATATATATATATATATATAAAGTAGAGAAATAAAGATGTACTAAATTGGCGAAGGTAGGTTTCGAACCCGCAGACTTCGGCTTCGGCGCCTAGCTATACAGGACCATCCCCTCTACCGACTGCGCTACTACGCTCCTTAAAAAAGGAGTTATCATAGCTCAGGTTTAGAGGCGATTTCCCTGCATAACCCGTCTGATAGGTTACTATTTTTCGTTGTGCAAGCACACTCGTCTATATACATGGAATAACTGGATCCTGTGGATAGGATGCCAAAGCTTGGAAATAATATTTTCATATCAAAGATATACAAACTTCAACAGCTATTCCTACCAAGATCATTTCTGATACAAGTACATCGGAAAAATTATAAAGTAGAGAAATAAAGATGTACTAAATTGGCGAAGGTAGGTTTCGAACCCGCAGACTTCGGCTTCGGCGCCTAGCTATACAGGACCATCCCCTCTACCGACTGCGCTACTACGCTCCTTAAAAAAGGAGTTATCATAGCTCAGGTTTAGAGGCGATTTCCCTGCATAACCCGTCTGATAGGTTACTATTTTTCGTTGTGCAAGCACACTCGTCTATATACATGGAATAACTGGATCCTGTGGATAGGATGCCAAAGCTTGGAAATAATATTTTCATATCAAAGATATACAAACTTCAACAGCTATTCCTACCAAGATCATTTCTGATACAAGTACATCGGAAAAATTATAAAGTAGAGAAATAAAGATGTACTAAATTGGCGAAGGTAGGTTTCGAACCCGCAGACTTCGGCTTCGGCGCCTAGCTATACAGGACCATCCCCTCTACCGACTGCGCTACTACGCTCCTTAAAAAGGAGTTATCATAGCTCAGGTTTAGAGGCGATTTCCCTGCATAACCCGTCTGATAGGTTACTATTTTTCGTTGTGCAAGCACACTCGTCTATATACATGGAATAACTGGATCCTGTGGATAGGATGCCAAAGCTTGGAAATAATATTTTCATATCAAAGATATACAAACTTCAACAGCTATTCCTACCAAGATCATTTCTGATACAAGTACATCGGAAAAATTATAAAGTAGAGAAATAAAGATGTACTAAATTGGCGAAGGTAGGTTTCGAACCCGCAGACTTCGGCTTCGGCGCCTAGCTATACAGGACCATCCCCTCTACCGACTGCGCTACTACGCTCTACTACGCTCCTTAAAAAAGGAGTTATCATAGCTCAGGTTTAGAGGTGATTTCCCTGCATAACCCGTCTGATAGGTTACTATTTTTCGTTGTGCAAGCACACTCGTCTATATACATGGAATAACTGGATCCTGTGGATAGGATGTTATAGAGTTACTCTTGTATTTCACAAAATTTAGCAGATTCAGACCCAGAATAGCGAAAAACGCTACTGGTTACATATGAAAAACAATTGGGGCACCTTTTTGGGAAGATTGCATCCCCAATATATATCTCTCGCCCTACAAAATCAAAGCGAGGATCCAATTTTAACAGTATAAGAGGTTGACCGATTAAAAAATGGGTTACACTTAAGCACAGGCTACCTACATGAGACTTTTATATCATAATGCAGCATCAGTATTGCAAAGAGTGTTGACCACAATTGCATAAGCGGGCGGAAACACACAGAAAGACAACGGCACACCTAACACGTGTTTAACAGTGTTTGTTTGAGCCGATTTCAAAGGACGCGCGCCAAATATCAAACAACGCACGTCTTTAATTCAATTATCTCACCTGGCCAAAACAAACACATACTTTAGAATGGTGAGAAACCATTAGCGACAGTCTGAAAACATGATTATTCACTAAATTTGAGTAAACCAACACATGTATCAGATTGTCACGACAGGTAGCTAGAAGTAGCACTTATGCTAATATTTTGCCTTTCATTAAGAGTAAATACGACACAAACATCATAAATCACAAATGCGGAGAAAATTCGTAATAATCAATATTATCTTTGATGCTACATACACGTGAATGACCCCCTGTGATTGCCTAGCGCGGTCGAACCTGGGCAATTAACAGTGAACACAGAAACGCCGACGTGCTAATTCAACACAGACATTTACGTCACGACATAAGTGCAAGCAAATCATTATTCAGTCAGAGTTTTTACTTTGGCTAGATCGCACGTTCTTTTCTACAAGGAAAAAAACATTGTGATCTTCGAAACTTTATAAATAAAGTTTCATTTACCTGGGTACCAACCCCAGAAAACTTGAGCAAAAGCTCAGCGGGTACCAACCCCGGTTTTTTACAAGAAGCAAATTTCTGTCAGTACCAACCTGACCGCTTCTAAAATCAGCAAATAAACGCACAGCCAGTTGGCTAAGTGCAGTCTACCAAATAGTTGTACCACGTACTTCTAACGGGCGTGAGATAGGATGCGCTAGTGATTTTTATCACTCTTAGACCGGCAAGTCCTGTGTTTTCGACTTTTTGGCAAACATACATGTAGCTGATTGTAATTAATTGTATTTACAACGACATTAAACAACTGTGTTGTTTTGAGCACGTATATCAACATCCATTGATGTACATGGCGCAACATATATAAATTTGTTTTGTTATTCCGTCGGTGTGTCTTTATTGCAACTGAAGAAGGGGAGCCCTCTCCCCGAAAACGCGTTTTTGCGGACCTGGCTATTGTCTGCTGGGGTAAAGACATACACGATAAAATTCTAATTAGATATAAAATATACACTCACATCAGTGAAGTTTAATTGACATAGCACACTGGTGTGTGCAGTACGACACAAAAATTGTGCATATTTTAGCACACACTGATGTGTACGTATAAACACACAAAACTTACATATTTCAATTAGTTTTGTGATAAGTCACCGATAAAAACAATAACAAACAGTCAGCCTACTACAAAGTAGACTGTCAGTCATTAAAATATCACAAGAAGTGATAAATAATAAGAGCAGTAAAATCACAAAAAAGTACATCACGAAAAGTGATGAAGAAAACAAAAAACCTGGGTATAAGACCTACCGGGACTACTCCACTAACTGGGCAAGTGGATGGGCTCGAGCAAAGTGAGCTCTCTTCTTCGAGAGGCCTACACTCACCCTATATTACTGTAAGACCTAGGCACCCAGATGATGCCGAAAGTAGGAACTTGTTAACTGGGTCCCCGAGAGTTAGGGGAACCAGGGTTGAGGGTACTCATCTTGCTTACCAGTGCAATGACAGTGGGTTACTCACTGAGGATGAGTGCGAAATCACAAATGAAGATCTAAACCTCTATAGAGATCTTAGCATCAAAAAGGCGAATGCCGCCCACCACATAAAAATGTTGACAACGCATCTAGAGCACAATGACCCACCAACGGGTCTATTCAATCCTACCGTGTCGGCTCTTGAGAAATTCATATCAGTACCCTTCATGAATGATTACAACTTCGTACGAGAGATAAACAACATCTCGAGAAAGTTCGCTTTGGACATTGCCTCCACATTAATGGAGTTTTGGGAAGAAAGTGCAATCCACCTACGAAATGAAGCAAACTCCATCAAAAACAAAATAAACGCAAAGAAAAAACTCTTCACGGTAGAAGAAAAACAAATGTTTCAACCACGCATCAAAAAAACGGAAAATGCAATCGACCGGAAAAAGAAAGGCATGGCAATAACACGTGAATGGAAACTTAATAAATTTGGAAAAAGGCCACAAACTGAAGATAAATCAACTAACAAGCAAATAAAGATAGCAAATACATACAATAAACCTCAAGCTGCGAGAAACGGAAAATACACAGAGGCCAGTAAACCACAAAAGGCAGCGACATCGACACGTGAAATACCTCAACCATTGAATATACAAAACACATCGTGTCACACAGCGAAAACGGCCAGTTCAAACACAGATCAAAGGTCAAAGGGATATCCACCCGCAGCGGAAACGGCCAGTCGAGCAACGGACCAGGGGTCATGTGTTAACACTCCCGCTGTGTCATTAGATGAAAACATGGGTTTAACATACGAGGAAATGGAAGCTTTCCTATGCCCATTTACACAGACTGAATATGCACAAAACACTGATGCAAAAAAGAGTGAAACAACGCCACAGACTGAGCAAGCTCATGTAGGCAAAAATCATTCGACCCCTAAAACATCAGTGAGCAAACCCATTGAGATATCAGAAAAGACACATATTAACATGAGCCCAATCTCGCCCTCTCACGAAATAGGGTCGGAATTCACGTACGACCCAGCTTGGCAAAATGAATTGGAAAGCATAGCGTTCACGTGCGATGAAAGTGATCTGGAAAGCATATCTGGAGTGTCCATGAAACAAAATAAAAACCCAACCTCTGACCATTCGCGTCATACACCACAAATAAACAAACATAGCAGTCGTGAAGAAAATGTAATTGAACCAGAGCAGCCGGCCTATGAAAGCCGCACGGAGTGCAACAACAAAATAAAGTCTGACCAAAGCTCAAATAAAATATCGCCAAAGCTGTTGAAAACCGCTAGAAAGTTAAAATTTGGTGGAAACAACAAAAACACAGAGCAAACGACAACGGTTCAAAACATGGGCACACATGAGAATCAAACTTCGGGCTATAAAACATGTACAGCCACCGCAGAAAAAACAATTCAGACAGGGAACACACCTCACTCTGAAAAACTCAAGGAGGACCCGTCTAAACAAAACATATTTGTGTGCATGATTGATGACGTTGAATTGCGACAAATAATTCAAAACGCAAGGAAAAACAATAGAAGAGCAAGCACCTGACAATTAATAAACCACAGTGCTTGCTCAAAGGAAACGAATATAAACATGACAGAAACTATGATGGTCGTATTTAACTCACATCTAAAACACTGTTCAGAAAGTTTGAAAGATAGTGATGAACACACCACCACAAATATAAAACTACGAATTGAATCCCGACTTAGTGCAACATTCAATGAAGGTGCATATGTACAACACGAACGCACAAAAGCAGAAAAATCCGAACGATTGAGGAAATTACGAAGACATCAAAGGAAGAGGGAAAGAAGAAAAGAAAACAAAATAACCAATCAAAACAGGAAAAGGAAGGAACGAAGAAAAACAGAAACAGCAAAAACAATTGAAAGAGCGAAATCTTACATAAAAAATCTGTCAAATGTCACACTCACAAATAGTGAGATCTTAGTGTTGAGCAAAAACTTGAAATTTGCCCCAACCCCTAACCCGCCAACCACACGGGAAATCATAAAAGATTTTGATGATCTCGCAAGAAGAATGAGAACGAAACTTTGGGCATATGAAAATAGAAAGCCTTACAAGAAAGAATTATTTACATGTAGCGAAAGTCGAAATACGGATGTGCCGTCGAACAACATCGCATTAGAAAACTACCTCACAGCAACGAAAATCGAGCTTGCGAACCTACACACGAAACGCCGGATGGATGAACAGACCAGGGTGAAACAAGCAATTCAAAACATTCACAAAAACAGGGTCTTTAAACGCTGTGCACAAGGGAACTTTTCATATGGGTTGAAAAAAGCCCTTAGAAAATTACAACAAAATGAACAGATTGTTGTTAAGAAGAGCGACAAGGGAAATTGCACAGTTGTGGTGAACAGAGATCAGTACACGAAGGAAGGCATGCGACAACTACAATCATGTGCGCATTACACTGAAATCGAAAATGACGTATCAGACAATATCTGCAAATTGGTGCATAACACACTTTCCGAAATGCACACGAAAGGTGAGATTAGCAAAAAACAACTCAAATATCTCTCACCGATAGAAAGCGGACCTATAAAAACCGCGGAACTATATTTATTAAACAAAGTTCACTCGGACCCGCCTACAAAGGCCCGACCAATTATATCTGCAAACAACTGTCCAGTTGAAAAAATATCTAATTTTGTAGATTTTTTTCTCCAACCCTTCGTGTTAGAACAAAACACATATATAAAGGACACCTCTGACTTCATCAGAAAAATTGAACAAATACATGTACCCAAAAATGCATTGATAATCACCCTTGATTACGAATCAATGTATACCAACATTGTACACGAAGAAGCTGTGGAATCGGTTCGAAAAACCCTAACAAGGGAGGAAAGGCATGGTACCGTAAATGGCATGAAACGCCCTTCTGTTGAGTCATTTTGCAAACTCATGGAACTGGCCGTAAAATGCAACAATTTTAAATTTAACGGCAGAAATTTCTACCAATGCCGCGGTGTAGCCATGGGGCATAAGGCAAGTCCTACGATCTCCGACATTGTCATTTATTACTTGGAAGAAAACATATTGGCCCTAGCAGGGGGGTTGATACACACTTGGTTGAGATTTAGAGATGATGTTTTCGCCATTTGCACTGGAAATGCGGAAGAAGCGACAGAATTTCTGGAAACCGCAAACCAAATACACCCAACATTGAAATTTAAATACAACATTTCAACCGAACAAGGGATTTTTCTGGATACTGTCGTATTCAAAGGAAAACGATTCTTTAAGGAAAACATTCTCGACTTTAAGCCATATGTAAAACCCAGTGAAAATTTCCAATACATACATAGGCAGTCGGCCCATCCCAAATCGGTATTTAAGGGCCTCATCAAAGGGGAATTAATACGGTTTGTACGAACTGCAACAAACATTGAGGATTATCTTGACAGGGCAAACCTCTTTAAACAAAAGCTCCTTCTGAGAGGTTACTCTCTCTACGAATTCAACACAGCATTCAAACAGGTTGAACATGCGCAAAGAAGTTTGTATTTAGCTGAGAAACCAAAAAATGTGGAAAAACATGCACCGCTAGTGTTTACAACAACATACAGCCCCCACCTCAGGGGTTTTCGGAAAGCCCTGTTGCACAACTGGGATTTAATCGAAAAGAGTGACTACCTGTGTAAAATATTTACAAAGAAACCCATTATAGCATTCCGACGAAACAAGAATCTTAAAGACACCCTGGTAAGGGCGAGACTCAAACCTGTCAGAAACAGCGAAGAAGAATCGGAATCTGAACAACTGGACAGGCTGATCTCGTTAATCATGAAGGATCCAGACGCAGGCCTAAACACTGTCCAGACATGAATGAAAAAATGTTGACTCGGACATCATGAACGGGCCGAAAAGAAATCTACAACTGCTAAAATAAAAAAGAACAATGCATACAAATGCAACTGCAGAATAACGCTTTTATATAACATTACAAATGCAACTGCAGAGGAAAAAAAAAAAAAAAAAAAAAAAAAAAAAAAAAAAAAAAAAAAAAAGGGATGCCCGAGAATTTATGACACTTGTAGTTTAAATCAACATACTCGGGACATGGGGACATGAAATTTTGACACATGCAAACTAGCAATATATCAAAACAAACCAGTATCCAACTACCTGGGGGATTCAAACAACCATAAAGACACGCGTTTGACACCAATAAAGTGGCAAGCCAATCAAATTGTACCTACCGGAGGGCAATAAACAGTTCGGTGTATTACAAATATAAATATCAAGCGGAAGACTTTCATACCACAGTTATTCTCTGAATAGCAACATACAGCGATAATGTATCGACGACCATATGGAAACAAGTCTTCGCGCAGCAGGGGCCGGGGCTTTCCACGGGGAAGACGACCAGCACCTTACAACAGAAGAGACAGAGAAGACACCGACCTCACAATCCCTAAACCGGTACCGGACAGCAGGCTAATCGGCACCACAACAACAGAGCAGGCGATCGCTAGGGCAAAAGACGACGCTCGGGTTGCGAGAGATTGGCAAACATGGTTTACCAAATACTTCGAACGTGAGGAGTACTCCCTACCTCGTCCGGCGAAGACACATCTACTCCCCGACCAAGCCGAAATAAACGAAAGGGTCGACGGAATCCTCAGAGACGCAAAAACAAAGTGCAGGGAGGCTATCAATGAGCACCTGCAACTACAAATAGAAAAGGCAGGGGAAAGAGAAAGAAACCCACCGGCGTCGGCTCAGGATTTGCAGTTCCAACAATGGATGGAACGCAAGGAGCGGTACCAGAAAACCACCATAATGAATGCCATTGCAACGATGACCAGGGCTGCCCAAGAGATCCACGCGCCCATACCGGATGAACAGAACTCCGGGCTTGAGGAGAAATAAAGTTGCTTGTTTGACTAAAACAGCACAAAACAGCCCTTATCAGGGCTACCAAATACCTAGAAAGATTGCCTTTATATGTCAAAAACACGTTGCACTTCTCTTTAGAAGACTGCACACCTTAATACGAGCCCTTCAACAAACACAGTTAGCCAAAACTGTAAACACAATATCTCCGGCACATCTAGACATTACCTAAAACCCCATATTAAAGAGCGGTGTCTATAGCACAAATAAATAAATAAATAAATAAAGTACCTAAACCCCATATTAAAGAGCGGTGTCTATAGCACAAGTAAATGAATAAATAAGTAAATAAATAAAATAAATTAATAAAATAAAATAAAAACGGATGAAGATATAGTCATCAAGGTTTAAAGAATAAATAAATAAATAAATAAATAAATAAATAAATAAATAAATAAATAAATAAACGAATACCCTCATGTACCCACTGAGCGAAATTGCTCAATCGACTGTTTGATTCAAAGTTGGGTTAGAAGTGCAGTTGCTTCTATAACAAATAAAATAGAGTTACTCTTGTATTTCACAAAATTTAGCAGATTCAGACCCAGAATAGCGAAAAACGCTACTGGTTACATATGAAAAACAATTGGGGCACCTTTTTGGGAAGATTGCATCCCCAATATATATCTCTCGCCCTACAAAATCAAAGCGAGGATCCAATTTTAACAGTATAAGAGGTTGACCGATTAAAAAATGGGTTACACTTAAGCACAGGCTACCTACATGAGACTTTTATATCATAATGCAGCATCAGTATTGCAAAGAGTGTTGACCACAATTGCATAAGCGGGCGGAAACACACAGAAAGACAACGGCACACCTAACACGTGTTTAACAGTGTTTGTTTGAGCCGATTTCAAAGGACGCGCGCCAAATATCAAACAACGCACGTCTTTAATTCAATTATCTCACCTGGCCAAAACAAACACATACTTTAGAATGGTGAGAAACCATTAGCGACAGTCTGAAAACATGATTATTCACTAAATTTGAGTAAACCAACACATGTATCAGATTGTCACGACAGGTAGCTAGAAGTAGCACTTATGCTAATATTTTGCCTTTCATTAAGAGTAAATACGACACAAACATCATAAATCACAAATGCGGAGAAAATTCGTAATAATCAATATTATCTTTGATGCTACATACACGTGAATGACCCCCTGTGATTGCCTAGCGCGGTCGAACCTGGGCAATTAACAGTGAACACAGAAACGCCGACGTGCTAATTCAACACAGACATTTACGTCACGACATAAGTGCAAGCAAATCATTATTCAGTCAGAGTTTTTACTTTGGCTAGATCGCACGTTCTTTTCTACAAGGAAAAAAACATTGTGATCTTCGAAACTTTATAAATAAAGTTTCATTTACCTGGGTACCAACCCCAGAAAACTTGAGCAAAAGCTCAGCGGGTACCAACCCCGGTTTTTTACAAGAAGCAAATTTCTGTCAGTACCAACCTGACCGCTTCTAAAATCAGCAAATAAACGCACAGCCAGTTGGCTAAGTGCAGTCTACCAAATAGTTGTACCACGTACTTCTAACGGGCGTGAGATAGGATGCGCTAGTGATTTTTATCACTCTTAGACCGGCAAGTCCTGTGTTTTCGACTTTTTGGCAAACATACATGTAGCTGATTGTAATTAATTGTATTTACAACGACATTAAACAACTGTGTTGTTTTGAGCACGTATATCAACATCCATTGATGTACATGGCGCAACATATATAAATTTGTTTTGTTATTCCGTCGGTGTGTCTTTATTGCAACTGAAGAAGGGGAGCCCTCTCCCCGAAAACGCGTTTTTGCGGACCTGGCTATTGTCTGCTGGGGTAAAGACATACACGATAAAATTCTAATTAGATATAAAATATACACTCACATCAGTGAAGTTTAATTGACATAGCACACTGGTGTGTGCAGTACGACACAAAAATTGTGCATATTTTAGCACACACTGATGTGTACGTATAAACACACAAAACTTACATATTTCAATTAGTTTTGTGATAAGTCACCGATAAAAACAATAACAAACAGTCAGCCTACTACAAAGTAGACTGTCAGTCATTAAAATATCACAAGAAGTGATAAATAATAAGAGCAGTAAAATCACAAAAAAGTACATCACGAAAAGTGATGAAGAAAACAAAAAACCTGGGTATAAGACCTACCGGGACTACTCCACTAACTGGGCAAGTGGATGGGCTCGAGCAAAGTGAGCTCTCTTCTTCGAGAGGCCTACACTCACCCTATATTACTCAATATATATATATATAGCGGGATTTAACGATATTTGATTAATTCATGAATTCAGGATTTATCGATATTTGATTACATATAATCGATAAATCCTATATGTAATTAAATATGGATAAATAAAGATTTAAAACTAAGACCCTTTAAGAGCAGTGAACACATTAATGAGAAAAACGTGGGTCATGTCCATGTATGTAATCAACTACCGATAAATCCTGTAAGTAATCAAATATCAGTTAATCCCACATGTTTTCAAATATCGCAGTTTTATGATTGGTGCAGCTTTTACTTACTTATCACTTAAAATCATAAATGTTTCAGGAAAGTAAAAGTAGGCAATGATCAGGAAATGGCGCAATCAGACAGAAATTCCCACTCCAAAAACCGAGGTGGGAAAGAACTAAATTAACAATCAGGGCCCAGTAACTCGAAGGCATCGTAAGTTCCCCAACTTACGACATACTTAAGACGACCACCTTAGAATTAACGCCCTTGCTATTCCATTTACTCTAAGCTGTCTCAACTTTTTTAAATGAAAGTGCCACTTCGTAAGATAAGACGATGCAAAAGTCACGATGCTTTTCAATTGTCACCGTAGTTTAAGAGTCCTTTTCAGTTATTCACGATCTTAAGCTTAAGATGGCTTTGAGTTACCAACCCCAGGTACTTATACATGTAGTAAGAAAGCATATTGTAAGCCGCGTTTGTTACGACACTTGCAGCACCATAACCTTTAGAATTGGTGACAGACAATTTTTGGACAGTTACTGCACAGCTGATCTGCGTCTGTTTTCGCATCTGCATATTGTTGGTTTTCGTATGACGCGGCTCAAATAAGGCCTGCTTCAAAGTAATCAGACTTGTAAAGATACATTTGGATAGTTTCTTAGTCCGACAAGTATAGCAACATTTTCGTGGCATGTTGAATAATTTATCAATCTAGCGGTGCTTGCTATGTGTTTGCAACTACACTATTTACACTGTATATTGTCAGTCATTTTGGCACTTTTCTGCGTGTTGCTTAAAATTAACCATTCTGGCCACTACCGTCTAATAATATTTGAATATATTCATCTCTGAAAAATGTTTACACACACACACACACACACACACGCACACACACGCACACACACACACACACACACACAAACCGAGTTGAGTTGAAGGAGGTCTCACCTATCAGTTTGTCGTCCCTATCTTCACCATACTTGTGCCGAGACATTACATCAAGTGCAGTGCTGACAACAGTACCAGAAGGACCACAAGTATCGTAACCTTTCAACCCTACAATTGAGCCGCCCCATGGGAAAACCAACAATCTGCATATGCGAAAACAAAGGCGCAGATCAGCTTCGCGGTAACCGCGAAGCTGATCAGTGCCTTTGTTTTCGCTACACGGATAGTACAATTCCTTTTGTTTCTAAATCCAAAATTTCAAGCTTCTAGCCTTCTTCTGTGACTGTACAGGCTGGTTTGTGTCGGACCTGTTCGGAAACCACATTGTTGGTTTTCTCACGAGACGGCTCAAATATATAACCGAAAATTGAAACCATCTTCAGAGGCATTATTATGGACAGCGAAGCCTAGATGGAATTTAATTTGAAGTTTAATAAATGTTTCGGGTATTGTTTATATACTAACGGATAAATGATCGGGTTACACACACTACAATGAGAACACAGTTGAGGCTAGATTTTTGAGATTTCTCCTACAGCAATTCTTCTACTGACGGATAGATAGGTGCATTCAATACAGAAGTTGAAGATTTATTGAAAGAAAGTAACATAAGAAATCCCGGTTATTCGTTTTTCGGAAACACTTCATTGTTACTGTATTGGAAGTTCTATAAATTCATGGGGTGGAAGTGTTTGCGAAAACGAAATAACCTGGATTCAATATGTTACTTTCATTCAATAAATGCTCAGTTTCTGCATTTACTGCACCTGTCTATCAGTCAAATGAGTAAATGTTATACCGGGAGAAAACTCGAATTTCTCATCTCAACTTTGGACAGAATTTCATTGTGCGTCACCCGATCATTTATCGTTTTGTATGTAAACCAATACCACGTGTTTCTCAGCTATGATTAGGTCAGCGAAGCCTAGATGGAATTTAATTTGAAGTTAAAATAATGTTTTGATCTTTTTTTCGGGAAAAGATCAATTGTATATGTTTGAGTTGTCTGGATTGAGACATGAATATAATAATAACCACAGGTTGACACTGAGATTAACCTAATATCGGTAAACCTAGGGGGTTTGCCTGATTTTTTTTTCATTGTTTTCAATACCGTGATGATAAAAGATACCAAATGTAAAATATTTTGAATTCGATACTGTTATTAATACTTGACTTCCTTCTCTAAAGTATTAACTTTCCAGCCGGCCGACAAATAACATGAGGTTTTATAAACAAAACAGAAAAAGGAAATCGATTTCCCCATTGAACCTAAAGGAAACATCACTGTATGCACATTAGCTATAATTTGAGCCGCATCATGAGAAAACCGGATTTTTGCCTAGGCGAAAACAAAGGCGCAGATCAGCTTCGCGGTAACCGCGAAGCTGATCAGCGCCTTTATTTTCGCTACTCGGATAGTACAATTCCTCTTCTACTTAAATCCGAAATTTCAAGCTTCTAGCTCTTTTCTGAGCGTGTACAGGCCGGTTTGTGTCGGACCTGGTCGGAAACCCCGAAGACCGGCTTTCTCGCGTCGAGGCTCATTTGTAAATAAAATTCCGCGTTCTAGTGACGTCGCACATAAACAGTCATGTCCGTCGAGAATGTGAAATTCGTTATCGGGCAGATGCGATGTCGAGATTTAATACATTGCAAACTCTCCTTCAACATCCCGCGTTAGATTTAAAAGTCGTACTTGAGAGCGCATTGCTTATGGCGCAACTTTGCGATTTCGTGGTCGCTCCGTTTTTTTTTTTTTTTTTTTTTTTTTTTTTTACAATAAGCTATGCATAAGCAAATAAAATGTTATAATACAACTTAAATAAAATACTTTGATACAGCAGTCCTTACCTAATCTAAATGGGAGATCACTGCTACTGAGCCTCTTTAGGTACCACCGTATCGCATCCAACGTCTTTTCAGCATCTCTATTCGTTTTGTCACAGTTAGCGCCCTGACTTAAATCAAACAGTCCAACGAGCGTGACATCACCATCTAGATACTTATGAACAGTCAGTGAACTGACATTCCAAGTTTGGAACAGAACCAGGGCAATAATCCAAATGGAAGACATTATAGTTAGAGCCATCATTACCAGCTCATCTTACAAAGATTTTGCTATTGCATGCTGGCTGTTTCGACTCAAGTTTTGTGTGTGTTATTTGATACGCCATGCAAAATGTTCGTTCGTCGTAACATAATCCCATATCATATGTAGCGTTTCGCGAAAAAAGAAGAAAGAAAATGCGTAAGCTTCGCTTTCTCTACAAAACCCCTTTTGACTATACATGAACAAATCAGCTAAACTAATGTGTTTTTCTGGAAAGAATATGGATTCGAATATCGAAGAAGATTAGGCCTAACTGAGCTTTGTGTAACCGGGTCTTGGGGCTTGCTCGACTTCTTGTTATATAAAATACCCGCGGTCGTCATTGCTTCAATCTTCAAGGTCGAATTGTTAAACAAAGATCCTCTACGATTATTCATATTAATGATATTACTGCTATTAATGAGACAGGAGGTGGGTCATACCACGGTATCGGCTGTCAGTCACATATTGGCGAGAGAATCGAGTAACAATACTGCCCTTAAGATACTGACAAGAAAACTAGGTATATTTCACTTTTCGCAATGTATAGCTCGGCAAATAGGTCACTGTATGGGCGTTACCTCATGAATGCGTTATTGGGTATGGTCTACCTTTGACTTGGGTAAAAACTAAAGGTGTACAGTTCAAAGATTCAACTCACATGTTTTCCGTTACAAAATAAGAATGAAATATGAGTTTGTCTAATTCACTGGATTGGACAAAATACGGGTAGCTGATTTCTAACGGTAAATATGTGACAGCGGTCCAGGCTGATTGAGTTCGATTTTCCTATAAACCCCCTACTTGAACAGATAGACTAGCCGACCACGCCCAGATATGAATATTAAAGTTGAAGCCCATACAGTGACCCATTTGCCGAGCTATATCCTGAACCTATGCAGAAGTAGTGAGAATGACCTTAAGAAACATGTGCACATGAACAAGTGTGCCTCGACGCGAGAAAACCGGTCTTCGGGGTTTCCGACCAGGTCTGACACAAACCGGCCTGTCCAAGCTCAGAAAAGAGCTAGAAGCTTGCAATTTCGGATTTAAGTAGAAGAGGAATTGTACTATCCGAGTAGCGAAAACAAAGGCGCTGATCAGCTTCGCAGTTACTGCGAAGCTGATCTGCGCCTTTGTTTTCGCATAGGCAATAATCCCGTTTTCTCACGATGCGGCTCAAGTGTGACCGTAAACTGGGCACCATCATACATAGTTTGTCATACCTAACGACTAACGTCATTTTCATTAGAAATGTCATAGACGCATCCATTAATCATGAGTTAATTATTTTTCAGAAACAATATCCTTTTTTGAAACAAAGACAAAATTGTTGAGAGTGAAGATATTCCCTTCCATGTGTCATACATATCATCTTGCATTAGAGGAATGCAGGTCAAATATCAAAAACCGTGAGCCAGTTTTGTCAAAAAGATCATTTTCCAAAATTTTAAACGCAATGAGTTTATATATTTTATTTTTGTATGTTGTTTTTCATCGGTTTCTTTCAGTACAATAATACAATAATGTATGTTAAACTGAGGCAAACGTTCTTGATATTGAAAATATTAATCTTTGTAAATCATTTTGGCTTCAGCAGATGCGATAAAGCCTATATTGATGGCGATATGTATATTGTTGGACTTTTCGATGTTTTTAATGGACAAGATGGCAGTTGTTTAGACCTGAACACCGACTCGGTTATGGTTTTAGAGGCAACTAGATGGTATACTGGACAACTAAACAAGGCAAACGTCTTGCCTTTTAAGATTGGTAAGGTTCATTCTCATTTTAAAAGCCAGTTAGATGTGTATTAGAAAAAAATGTCACATTTAGTAGGCTTCAGAATGGGTTATAAATAAAACAATGTCATCGTTTTGCAGAAAATGAGTGAGAGGTTGGCAAGTCGTAAAACATAATAATTTAAGACCACAACCAATTATTTATTACTAACATGTTACTGCAAGTTTTGATCACTAACATGTTACTGCAAGTTTTGATTCGTATGTTCTGTCATTTTATCATGCAAACATGTCCATGCAACGAATGCCCCCTCAGTATACCCCACTTTTATATAGTGAAAATGGGGTTTACATGGGTATAACTATTTTTCTTATTTTTTTGTCAAAAACATAGATTGTGGGTACCCGTTAGAACCGCCTCATCGAGGCGGTTTTAACGTGTACCGGCAATCAATGTTTTGAGAAAACTTATTGAAAATACCATTTTTTATCCTGCTGAAAATTTTCATTTTTTAGAACTTTAAACATCTCTGTATATTGCATGGGCACGTTTTCGTAATATTAGGTTTCAAGGGTTACATGACCTGTGGGATGCCAACCAGGGCAGTGCACTACGCCGAACTAGAGATGTCTAGAGAAAATTTAATTGGTAAGATTGTCACTGTTAAAACAAATGAGCCGCCTCGTGGGAAAACCAACAATGTGGTTTTTGAACAGGTCCGACACAAACTGGGCTGTTCAAGCACAGAAGCAGGCTAGAAGCTTTAAATTTTGTAGTTAAGTAGAGGAGGGATTGTACTATCCGTGTAGCGAAAACAAAGGCGCTGATCAGCTTCGCAGTTACTGCGAAGCTGATCTGCGTCTTTGTTTTCGCCTATGCAGATTGTTGGTTTTCCCATGCGGCGGCTCATATATACTATACTAAAATATTCGTAAAGCATGATAGAAGCCCAAGCAGCACTTTTCTTTCTCTGTATTGTTGAAGCTGTTACAAATTAATTTTCTCTGTATTATAATTATGACCCATAGTGTAAAACATGACCCCTGATAATAAATCTTCGCACAACAAATTTGTTGGTAGGACTGGTGAAAAGGTTTTTCTGGGCCAGGAGCTTGAGCTTAGCTTGACGTAAAAAGACCTGCAAAAATAAAATCTGTCAGCAGATTATTTAGGATTCTTTAAATAGGGAAAATATACAAAATCATTCACAAATTAACACTCTTTACTATTTATAAATAACATACATGTATATTCAGCTGGCGTTGTTTTGTTCTTCCCTAGGTTTTATTGGAGCAAGCAGCAACGAGCAAGCAACGGCAATTGCTGACCTCCTATCGACAACACCAATACCACTGATTTCTATTGGAGCGATGGCTACAGAATTGGGAAATAGGACTATCTATCCGAACTTTTACAGAATACTCCCTGATGAGACGAAACAAATCATGGTAATTATTAATTTTTAGGTTTATAGGTCAATAAACTGACAAATGGGGTAGGATTGTTCACTAAATATAAGCAACAATTGACGTCATCAATCGTAGTCCACACTGAATGGTCATTATATCAACATAGGCAATACCTTAAGCAATACAAACGGGCATTCTCAAACATATTCCCGTTAACCCTTTCCGACCGATTTTTTGAGGTTCTGTGGGTTAAACATGATCGTTTTTTTAAATGTTGTGAACCACTGCAGAAGCTGAGGGTGATATAAGGTACCTGTAAAATCGATTTAAGCACGTTCCAAGGCGATACTTCTGTGGTGGTTCTTATTGTTGTGTTATGTCTCGGTGTTAACCTTTTTCTGCTGTTTGCGCCTTATGTATCATGGTTTTCATATTTGAGTAAAGTTTAGGTAACAGAGTGGCCACCTATTGGGAAAATAGCGGCTCATTCGGCTTATGTTTTCATGGTATAGGTACCTGATTGTTAATTTATTTTTTTTCACCTCGGTTTTTGGAGTAGGAATCTAATTCTGATTGCGCCTTTTCGTGGTCGTTGCCTACTAGTACCTTTTTCCAAATTACTAAGACGATCTTCAAATGAGGATAGAAATATTATTATGTCATATTTGTATACAAGGCAGTCATAGAGAATGAAATTGTCCAAACATCGCCCTATATAAGGCGTTGGAAAAGTACCGCTGAATGACACGACTGAATTCATAGAATCCATGTGCTCTTCTACCACACCCTGCCAGTATCCACTTCTTAGGTCGAGCTTCGTAAAGTGGCATTGGCTCATCAGTGTATGAGCAACACATGCAATATAAAGAAAAGAGAACCTGCGAAAGATATTGTAAATGACGCCAGAAAAAGGCAAAACTATCATTACTAGTCTTTGAAGAACCACACAACTTTCTCAAACTGTAACCGATTGTTAATCGGACTTTAACACTAGCATGCGATCCGCTGCGATCACCACGATTCACCACTTGTATCGAATCGTGGAACTTGTCTAGAATTTTAAGGTTAGATACGAGATGATGCGATTTCACATATGTTGATGCGATTTGTTCCGATTTGATGCGATAAAGTCATGATTGATAAACAGATATGTTACTATATGACTGATCAGCTAAGATCATGTACTAGAGGTTATAGCGATCATCACTATAAGGGTTTACGGGATTTGACACGATCCATTGCGTGCTAGTACGTTTGGATACGTTTCTATACGTTCATCAGGACACGATGCGATGTGTTGCGATAAATCTCACGATAAGTACAATGATAGTTACGATTCAAGCCACGATTTGACGCGATAGTAGTACTAAGAGCGCTATTAGCTATAATTTACGAAATCAGTCTTCAAACATAATTGATATTCTGAAATGATGATGTGTCTTTCTTTGTACTGAGAGACGAACACTAGTTTCCAAACTATATTAGAGGAGACGGTGGGTAGGGAAATTTTTCGTTTCGCACAACACCCTCCACATACTAGGTTTGATACTATGGGTGGCTTCTTTGATCAATATAAAGAGCTTCTAGGTACGTTGTCGCCCTGTGATGTGGTGCATTTGTCCTCCAGAAGCCGTTACGTATGTTACCCATTCAAACCAGAAATGTGCTCTAAGTTTGTAAAATACACTATGAATCTCTAATCTAAATTCCAAACCTAAATGTATCAATATCATCTGATGAAAGAATGTTACGGGCACATATATTGATATATTTAATCATTTTCATGCATCGATGGTGTTACGTATGTTACATTCTCAAACAGCCTGTGTAAATGTTAATTACAGAACAGTAAGCTATTTTGATATACTTCTCTTTGCGAATTTCACTTTTAATACACTACGGGTGGCTTTGTTGATCAATATAAAGATTTTCTATGCACGTTGTCGCCCAATGGTATGGTGCATTTGACCTCCAGAAACCGTTACGCACGTCGTATGTTACCCATTCAAAACAGAAATATACTCTAAGTTTGAAAAATGCACTATGAATCTCTAAAATAAATTTCAAACGTAAATATATTAATGTCATCTGATGAAAGAATATTACTGGTACATGTGTTGATACTTTTAATCATATATATGCATCGATGGTGTTACGTATGTTACATTTTCAAAACAGACTGTTCAGAGTTTAATTAGAGAACAGTAAGCTATTTTAATATACTTTTCTTTGCACATTTATATTTTAGATACACTGGTCTAAAAGACACTTATTCCTTTTCTTTTAAAAACCTGAAAAAACTAATCATCATGTCATTCCTCAGTCGAAAGTTATTGCATATAGTCCACAGTAACTCACTTCAGATTATGAAAGAATAAAGTGTTCAAAGTCGACTATAAACAGACAAGTTTGAAGAAAAGAAGAAAAAAATATACAATCATCTTGTTGTAGATCAATAACATATATGCCTTCTTTAAGTTGAATGCTCACTGCTTTGCCAGAAATGTGTACTTTTGATTGATAAATATGGTAACGTATGTAACACATAATTATTTAATATCAAAAATCAGTTTTAATGATTTTAATGCCGATAAAATGCTCATCGCTGTATGTAATTATGATTTAGCACTAATTTAGAAAGTCATATAAGATATAGCAAATATTCAAGAGTGTAATCCGGTTGTCAGTGAACTTAAAGCGCGCACACCCGAACCACAAAATCCCAAAGCATGTTTTACACCATTGTTAGAATCCAGTGTTATGAAATGACATTATCAACACCGTCGGTCACTATTTCTTAAGTAACCTTTCACAAAGCTTGCCAATATTAGTAAGCAAATATCAATGCGGGTGACTGGCGATTTAATGGTAACGTATGTAACACATTTTCTACTTTAACTTTTAGGTGTTAAAACCTAAGGAAAACAAATAGTGATAAGATATAATAATCGTCACCTTAAGATTGTTTTCCGATTTCCGAATTATGAAATGACTCGATGGCCATACAAAAGCACAACTCTGCGCGTGCTAGTTCATTTTGTCTGGGTTCGGGGCACATGTGAGACAAGCCAACTTCTGATTGCGCGTTTGCCAGGTAGTTTTTTTCGCGGGGTTCTCCCGTTTTCGCCCCACCTACCGGTTGGTCCGTCTCATATGAGCTGAACTAATATTGAAAGGGACGATAAACGGAACAAAAATTGTTCAGTTCTTGGTCATGAGCACTGCTTCAATATAAGTACCATTGATGTTCCAAACATTGCCCGATGCGGTTGTTTTGTTTGATTTTGAGTTGATGCTTAACAGCCTAGTCAACAGCTGTTGTCATATTGAGACGTTGACTTCATTTTATGGGACTTTTGCCCGAAAATCGGATTCCATGACATCCAAACAATGCTTTAAATATAACCACCCAAGTAAGCCACTATGGCTTATACGTTTGGATGGTTTGATTTTAAAACACTTTTCCTGGTCAGGCTCAGACCTGAGTGGTTAACCAGTAATAAGATGGTCAGTAAGTAGCGTATAAGGTATGCCTGGAGGCAAAAGAAGCCCATCTATTTCTTACGGACCCGATGAGCGAGGCCCATATTCCCACCCGACCAACCTTCTGAGGGATTCAGCTTAGGCTGATACGATTGAGCGTTTCTGCTAAGGCTGAAAACATGTTTTCGAAGTTTTCACGTTATAAATGGCACGTTTTCGAAGTTTTCACGTTATAAATGTGCCATCAAACGATCATGCTTTGGTGTTACATTTTCCTTTGTATAGCGCTAATAGCAACAAAACAAGTGACGGACATCATTTACACTTGAACCAGATTGCCCAGCAGATGAACAGAATCGGCACTTGGTTTTTCGTACACCCTCTTATGTGCTGTGGGGAGTATTATCGCCTGTTTGCACAAGGTAGTTTGTAACTGATCGCTTTTCTCAGCAACATTCCAAGCTTTTGATTTACCAATGCCATTGTGTTGAGTCTCACCTAAACTGCCTTCTTGTGTAGTCATAACTTCTATTTTCTTGAAGATATGGAATGGTCGAGAGTCTCACCAGGACATCAAGGCTTGCTCAAAACGACAGACTGATGGTATCGTGCTTTTTCACGATTTCCAGTGTTGAACCATAATGTATTGCAATCCTTTGGCTAGAATAGACAGCAGCATAAAACCAAGACATCTGATTCAGATGATTGTACCGTCAGAAGCATCGTGGTTGTTATGAAAATTCGCGTATCTGTCTCTTCATTGTTTAAAGTGCAGTTACGTCATCCCTGGCAAGAAAGCATTTTCGTTATCTGTAAAAACGCATACACGTTGTTTGCACTATGTTCGGATTTCACACCGAGGGCCCTCAAGAAATTCACATTTTGTGTTATTACTGCTTAACATTGGATTTTGCCACTCCCGGGGAACTGGTGTCGCAGGGCTAGATAATGTCCTTTCTCGTTCATCCGATCTGATGGACACTACGTTAAATAAATAGTTTCGAAAGGCGCACACAAGCTGTAAGGAATACCACATATAGTATAAAATAAATGGGTCCAGGAGTTTGAGGATAATATCCGCATCTAGTTGGATGTGACTGCCAGTGTGATATTTGCAAAGTCTTTGTCTTCCTAAGTCATTAAGTTCGCACATGTGAAAGATTCATCGTGGATCGTGGATCTTGTTCAAGGACACAATATGGCACCGAAGAGGTCGAACAACACAATCTCGCAATCAGGAGCGCATAATATATACCTTACAGTGCCCTATATGAAAAAGGTGTTACATACGTTACCATGAGCATACTGACAGGTCACCAGTGGGTCAACATATTCCAAACACCTTACTGTGTTCTATGCGAAAACCTTTGCAGATAATTATGTGAGACCACTTTCAATAGAGCCGCAGCGCGCGAAAACCCCTCTTCCGACAATATTCCTTCTACAAAGTCACAGAATTTAGACGCTTGAAATTTCAGATTTAAGAAGAAGTTTGAATTATCTGTGTTGAGTAAACAAGTGTGCTGATCAGCTGTACAATAACTGCATCTTTGTTTTCATATAGAAAGAATCTGGTTTTCGCATGAAGCGGCTCACTATATATGCATTTATAATCACCAAAATGAAATCTACCCATGTTTGAACATTAAGGTGTTACATACGTTACCATGACTATACTTGCAAGTCACAGGCTGTGTATTTTAGCACATTAAACATATCATAAGGTGTGTAAAATAGAACTAAATAATTTACACAAACATATAACAGTTATTCATTTTGATATTTTTGTTGAAACGCCTACTTTTCAAATGTTTCAGCATACGGCGGTACCCTTAGGAAATGTTAAATTATTTAAATAAAACAAATTAAATATTTAATATAAAAATATGCTTTTGTGTAATAGCCAAGTTGAACTATTGGTCAGTAAGAAAGGACCTATCGTTTTTGGAATATGAAGAAATAAATGCCAAAAACAAAAACGTTTTTGAACCCAAACCCCTATTTTCACGCCATAGATGTAGAAGTAACGTTTGTAACACCGTATAATGTCTAATTTCAACTTTTAAAGATCATAAAGCATGTCCGTTATATTGTTCTAGTACGTGATATAATTGGTGTTGTTGCATGATTAAAGTGGGTGGAGCATAGTAGGTTTCGCTATTTTGTTGGTACAAATATATTTTGAACATGTAACTTATGTAACGAGCTACAAAAATATTGTGCACCACTTGCCGGGGCGACAACGTGCCTAGAACTCATCTAGGATGACCAATGGACCAATTGCATACTGCAAACAAAGTATGTGGAGGGTGTTGTGCGATTTCGTTAAATACGGTAGATACAGAATCTAGCGTCTCGCCTATATAGGATATCTCCACACAACTTGATTTTCAAAGAGAACTATCGGTGCAAGTTTGTAAAACAAAAGTTTAATTTCAATTATGTTTTATTTTTCAGATAATAACTCGCTTATGTGAGCTCTTGAACTGGAAACGAACGGCAATAGTCTATGAAAACATACTGTACAAGCAAATTGCTACTTCCCTTAACCAACAACTGAAAACAAAGTATGTATCTGTTTCGAAATTTATTGAAATTGGACAGCATAGTTCTGCTATTGCTCTACGAAAACGACTTCATGCCTTGTTGGAGGAAATACTTACCTATTCACCGTTCATCGAATCTTTGATATACTTCGGATGCAAACACACGGCCACAGTTCTCTTTCAAGTTGTTCATGCCGAGCAGGAGAGCAACGCCATCTTTATTCCAAGAATTGTTTTACCCGAGACGAGTGCTTGGGATGGAGACATTTTCAGATACCTTGGCTTTGACCCGTTAGTTGCTCAGCAAAGGCCAATTATCATAACACCCCCGTATGAAGAAATAACTTGCTTTACTGATTACTGGTTGTCATTGTTCACAAATATGACACACTTTGACATTGCATCAAGCCAAAATAGCTGGCTTAACAATGTATTTGCCCTAGAATCGGAGACCCATTGCAATCCAGCATTTACAACCTGCCTTCCCTTCGATGGCAGAGATGCTGATAAGAAATTTAGCTACCAGACCCTAAATGTAAAATATGGCATCATCGCTGTCCATACCATGGTGAAAGCACTGAGAAATGTTTTCAACATACTATGCAATACTGACCAGTCAAACTGTGACTTGTCGGTTTTTCAACATGCATTCACTCGTGAGAGAAGCGTGCTGCTCAACGAAATGAACAACTTAGAAATTACCTTTGGCAGTGATTTTAACGTGAAAGCAGAGCCTCTAACTACATCGAATTACACAGTTATCTTCGACGACAAGGCAGAACCTGTTTATAGCTCCGACAATGAAGTTTACGAGGTGTATACGTTTGGAGAGGCTTCGTCGCAAGACCTGGAAAAATCCTACATAACCAAGGTATTTAGGTATTATAAGTTTATGACCATGGTAGAACTAATATGAAAAAGTTCAGAAAAATCATAACACGTTACAGACGTACAGGTTATAACTTAAATGTTGTGCGACAGTCTGCATGCTTAGATTTTAACCCAATCATGGTTGATAACTACGCTGCCTTCTTTAATTGCACGCCGGTGGGTCGGGCGTCAGACTCTATGATGGCCCCGACTAAAAGCTATTCATTTTAGTTGGTTGGGGCCGGAGCTTCTTGTCTGTTGCTTGGCCCACCGGGGTCCAACTGGTGTTTTTTCTTTTGCTCCGGAGTTCCGGAGTTAGTAGGTTATTCTGCGCCCAGGGATCTCCATCGTCGGGCAGCTTAATCTGTGAGTCCTGGTTTTTGATACATCATGATGCTTATCGTGATTTATTTGTTTGGTCTTGATGATTCATTGACTAGTTAGAGATTCACCACGAGGACCGAAGAACTAACTAAATGTTATGAACCACTGCAGAAACTGGGGGTGAGGTTATGGCCATGTAAAACCGGTTTAAGCCCCCCAGTTATAGTTATTTATTTCTGACCGTTCCAAGGCGGTACTACTGTTGTGGTTCACACTTATCTAAGTTATTTCAATTACGAGTTTCATGTTGCATGACTTTGTGGCCACCCGAGTATAATTTGGCTGTTCACTTAGCCCTCTGCATTTTACTTGTTCTGTCCAAGCTAGCACTGTGACCACCTCATACCTTCAATAGCTGTTCACCCTGCTTTCCGTTATTCATGTTAAACGTTGGTATCTATGTTTAGTATTTTCTTAATACGATTTTTCTTATTTCTTGTATATCACTGAACCACTGCTGAGGATGAGGTTATGGCCATGTAAAACCGGTTCAAGCCCGCCAGTAACTTTGTCTTACTGATCGTTCCAAGGCGATACTTCTGTGGTGGTTCTTTTTTGATTCATCAGGATGTTTATCATGATTTATTTGTTTGCTCTTGATGATTCATTGACTAGTTAGAGATTCGCCACGAGGACCGAAGAACTAACTAAATGTTATGAACCACTGCAGAAGCTAAGGGTGAGGTTATGGCCATGTAAAATCGATTTAAACCCGCCGGTAACTTTGTGTTACTGATCGTTCCAAGTCGATACTTCTGTGGTGGTTCTTTTTGTTTTATGTCTTGGTGTTTAAAATATTTTTGTGCTGTTGGCGCCTTATGTATGTTTTCATGTTTTTAGTTAGGTTGGGGTAACTGAGTGGCCAACTATTGGGAAAATAGCTGCTCATTCGGCTTACGAAGTGTTTTCATGGTGTGAGTACCTGATTGTTGGTTTGGTTTTTTCCCACCTCGGTTTTTGGAGTTGGAATCTTTTTCTGATTGCGCCTTTTCCTGATCTTTGCTTACTTGTACCTTTTTGTTTTATGTCTTGGTGTTTAAATATTTTTTTTTTGCTGTTGGCGCCTTATGTATGTTTTCATATTTTTAGTTAATTTTAGGTAACTTAGTGGCCACCAATTGGGAAAATAGCTGCTCATTCGGCTTACGATATGTTTTCATGGTATAAGTACCTGATTGTAAATTTATTTTTCCCACCTCGGTTTTTGGAGTGGGAATCTTTTTCTGATTGCGCCTTTTCCTGATCTACTTGTACTTTTTACACGTTACAGACGTATAGGGTATAACTTAATGTAATGCGACAGTCTGCATGCTCAGTTTTAACCCAATCATGGTTGATGACTACGCTGCCTTCTTTGCACGCCGGTGGGTCGGGGATGGCCTCGACTTAAAGATATTCATTTTAGTTGGCTGGGGCCGGAGCTTCTTGTCTGCTGCTTGGCCCACCGGGGTTCATCTGGTGTTTCTCTTTTGCTCCGGACTTTCAGTAACTTATTGGGCGCCCCTGGATTGTCGGGCAGCTTACTGTATCTGTGAGTTCTTTTTTTATTCATCATGGTGGTCATCATGATTTATTTGTTTGTCCTTGATGATTCATTGACTAGATAGAGATTCACTACGAGGACCGAACAACAAACTATGTGTTGTGAGTCACAGCTGAGGGTGAGGTTATGGCCATGTAAAACTAGTTTAAGCCCGCCAGTAATTTTGTATTACTGATCATTCCAAGGCGATATTTCTGTCGTGGTTTTATGTCTTGGTGTTGAATTTATGTGCTGTTTGCGCCTTATGTACTTTTTTCATATTTTAGTTAGGTTTAGGTAATTGAGTGGCCGCCTATCAGGAAATAGCTGCTCACTCGGCTTACAATGTGTTTTCTTAGTATTCGTATCTGATTGTCAATTTAGTTTTTCCCACTTAGGTTTTTGGAGTGGGAATTTCTTTCTCATTGCGCCTTGTACCTTTTTACCTGAACATTGCCTACTTGTCACTGAAGAGGCTTGAGTAGCCGAAACCGCGGTATGGCCCATCCCCGTTCTCCTTAATGTGTTCACTGCTCTTAAAGGATCTCAATTTTATTTGATATTACCGCAGCTGGTGTTGTGCCGTGCGGCGGCCCTAAAAAGTCTCCCCGTACATCATCCAAAGTGCAGATTATATTTCCTTTTGATCCGTTGAGATCAGCGAGGGTATTCAGAGAAATCAGAAAATTATTCTAGCTTTAGATTCATTTTCTATCCAAGGGAGCGCGGTGGCGTAGTGGTAGAGCGTCGGACTCCGAATCGAGAGGTCCTGGATTCGATCCCCACAAGCGTTACCGAGTTGTGCCCTTGAGAAGGACATATTAACTCATTACAGTACTGGTTAAACTCAAGAAGCGCTGGCTCCGTCCCGACATGACTGAAAAATTGTTGACTGGGACGTTTAGCCGCAACTCAAACAAACAAACGACGCAATTTTCAATCCAACGTTTAATACATTTGGTCCCATTTGGATAATACTAGTCTTTGTATCGACTATCCTGTTGAAAGTTGCAAAAGTATAGTAATTCTCTTGGCTCCATGTTGCCAAATCCATAGGGTCACTGAAGAGGCTTAAGTAGCCGAAACCTCAGTATGGCTAATCCCCTTTCTCCTTAATACGTTCACTGCTCTGAAGGGATTTCAGTTTTATTTTCAATTGTACTTTTTTAAGGTTGAATTGTAAGTGGTTTTAAGCGATTCTCTTTGGCTACACATGGCCAAATCTAAAGGGTCACTGATGGAGCTTGAGTAGCTTTTCCTTTGAAATAAGAACGATGACTGGGTGAGAAATTTGAAAGAAAACTGATCAAGCAAGTATTTAATTGAAACTTGAAAGCATTCGTTGCGTGGAACAAAAAGAACGATTATTGAAACTTTTGAGTGACCGTTTAAAAAGCCCCTTAACCAAATTGTAAGCACTTTGTCTGGTTTTATGCAATGAAGTAGCAACTTTCAGTGCAATTTTGTGAAACTGAAGCTGAACCTTATATATAAAATATCTGTTAATCCCATTTCGGCTTTGTGCCGGATTGATTGAAATATGAAATTCCATTACCTTTAATTTTAAACAGATTTTGTCTGTGTTGTTCCTTTTGCAGGTAGGCAGCCTGAACTACAATGATACATTGAACTTGAATGTGTCGGCAGTTAGAGACATTCACACGGGAGGTAGGCATGTGGAACCCATCAGCCAGAAGGGTGGAAAGAGGTACAGATAACATATGATTTTCAAGCGTACTAACCACTTTACGGTATTTTAAACAATGTTTTACTTCTTATGATGGCCCCGACCCAATCATGGTTGATGACTACGCTGCCTTCTTTGCACGCCGGTGGGTCGGGGATGGCCCCGACTTAAAGCTATTCGTTTTAGTTGGTTGGGGCCGGAGCTTCTTGTCCGTTGCTTGGCCCACCGGGGTCCAACTGGTGTTTTCTTTTGCTCCGGAGTTAGTAAGTTATTCGGCACCCAGGGATCTCCATCGTCGGACAGCTTACATATCCGAAATATTTACAAAAAAGCAGCCTATCGGTTGAATATAATGAGAATGCTCAAATATGATCTTGATCAGAAATCACTCCATCGCTTTTATATTTCCTTCATTCGACCAACTTTAGAATATGGAAATATATTATGGGATAATTGCACAGATGATCAAGCAAAATTACTTGAGTCAATACAGTTAGATGCAGCCAGAATCATCACAGGGCTAAGAAAAGGCACAAACCATGATGTTCTCTATAAAGAAACAGGTTTATCTGGTTTAGCTTCTAGAAGAAGGAATGCAAAACTCATTCAGTTTTATAAAATATTGAATAATGAATCCCCTACATATATCGATGAAATAGTTAGGAAATTCAATGCCCATAACACAGGATATAATCTTAGAAATTCAAATTTATTAAAACATCCAACACCACGTACAAGATCTTATAAAAAAAACAGAAGAGCTTCTTCATTGCAACAACAGATTTATGGAATGACCTTGATCAAGAATTAAAGAACTGCACATCCTTACATTCTTTCAAAACTATATTAAAAAATAGAACAGCAAAACCTCCAAAATATTATTCTGAAGGTGAAAGAAGATCTAATATATTTCTATGCCAATTAAGGAACAATAAAAGCCAACTGAATTTTGACCTTTGTCATGATCATCTTAATAACTCTTCTCTATGCATCCATTGTCAGACTCCTGAAACCAAGTTACATTTCCTATTAGAGTGTCCATATTATATAAAACAAAGAGTTGACTTAATTAACTGGCTGATATCTAATCCCCGGATATATGAAGCAATCTCTATTACAGAACATGATCTTTTGTGTGGAAACCCAGCTATTACAGATAGAACTACTTGCTGCGGTATCACGATATATAATAGCTACTAAAAGATTTGACTGAGACCCAATCACACACAATAATTTGGAGTTGAAATATATATCTCTCTTTATATTTGTAGATTTAACTGGGATTTTATCTTTAATATAATATCTAACTTTTTCTGCAATTTTATTTGATAACAATTTTATGCTAAATCGTTCAGCCTTATTATAATAAATAGACAGGGCCTCTTATTATCTGCATGTCCGAGATGTAGTTTACTATAGCCCCATTCATGCGAAAGATAATTATGTCATGACCTACATAATTTTGTACACAAGGTAAGATTCTAAATTTAGAATTTGATTGTCTGAATGACTCAGACACACCCAGTGAACAAATTCGATTACCCCTAGCGTTTTTAATGGCTTAAAGTTATAGCAGTAAACAGTTATAAATGAATAAAATACTACTCACTTAACCAGGGTCTTGGCCTCAATACACTACTTGTCCCTGATCAGGGTCTTTTGGTCAGATCAAAAACAGTAAACCACGCCGACAATCGTCGTTTCGTTTCGTTGATACGTCTAAGCTTCCAATAAGGAACACCTCAATCTTCTTGAGTATAATTTAACCTTATGACTTTATGACTTTCGAGAGGGCGCAAATTAAACTTGTATATACAAAGTCTGTAGGGTATCAATAATCCAGGCCAGCAGGATCAGCAATCCATGAATATAGAATCAGTAATCCAGGAATGTAGACTCCTTCCTGTAAACTTCAGTAGAATGATTTGAACTCTGTACATTTGGTGAATATTTACATTTTTTTTTTTTTATATACACATCCACTTTAGGGCGTCATTCACTCACTTTTATTCCGCCTTTCAATATGCAGCCTGTGACATAGCTCTGTTGAAACTTTAGTTATGTCTCTGATAGCAATATCTGAGAATAGATCTTTAAATTTGGAACTGTCCAGAATAAGTTGTACAATTTTCTCTGGGGTATTAAAAACTGCTTTCCACTGTTTCAGGCCAATATGTTCAATGACTTTCAGCTTAACATTTGAGTAGTACTGCTTTCTGGTATCTATCAATGATGAACAGTTTAATAGCATATGAGTAATGTCCTCGCTCTCTAGACCACAAATTCTACATGTAGGGCTAACTATTGTCCTGCTAAACTTATGTCTGTTTGATTGTAACATATATGTTCCGGTAAGCATTCGACATTTGGTTATTCCTTTTCTGATATCTGTAACTGTAGATTCAAGAGTTCTCCATACAAAATGAGTATTTCCGATAGATAATGAGTCAATGTTCAAGTATTTCAATGTAGATTTCTCTCTGGCTTCAATCTTCAGTTTTTCTGACCAAAATTCACTTACAGCCTTTTTCACCTGTAATTTCCATTTTTCTTTTGTTTCTAATTTTAAATGTAAGTCCTGTAACCGGGGTAGATTATATTGGATTAATATCTCCTGTACTCTACAGTAGTAACTATACTTATTATCCAAGTTCACGACTATCTGACGCTCAGTCAATTCTTGAATGGTTTCATTTTCTGATGTAATGAGATTATATAATAGGCTTAACTGTCTTTTGTGAAGTTCAGCTTCAATAGGTAAAGCACCAAGAAGTAGATACACCGCACTTGTTGCTGTTCTTTCTGGTAATGACTGAAACCTCCTAAGGTTGCTAATATGAAATCTAGATAAAATGCTCATCTGAGTAGCAGTGATAGGTAATACTTCAAGTCCAAATAGAAGCCTTGGCACTACATAACATTGATATATTTTAAAAGATATCTCTGGGTTAAGTCCGTTGGCACCATGAACACCAGTGTTGATCAATGTATAGAGAGTCCTTCTGGCCAAACTGAGTCTGTCATCAATGTTAATACTATTTTCACAGGTCTCAGATCGTAAGATACCCAGGTGGGTAGTGGAGGACGTCAATGGTATATTTTTATCATTCAACTCCAACGAGAATTCTTTCTTATTCACTGATTTGTGACTATGTAGTAATACAGCGTTAGACTTGTTTGGATGGATGGTAACTCTGTCTTGCCTAGAATGTCTACCTATAACATTGCCCATCAACTGTAGTTCATTTTCACATTCAGAAAGTATGGCAAGGTCATCAGCACAGGTCGGACATCCACAATATATGTTCCCAATTGACAGTCCTATTTTATGTTGCTTAAGTTCAATTAGGCACGGATTTATGTAAGTCTTGTAGAGGAAGGGGGACAAAATGCCCCCCTGCCTTACACCTTGATTTATCGGAAAACTTTGACTGAGTTCGCCTAGCCATTTCACCTTTGTAGTCATTCCTGTATATAGATCATTTACGATTGTCCATAGTGATGGATGTATATTACTTTCATATAGTTTGTCCATTAGAATAGTATGGTGGACCACATCGAAAGCCTTGCGGCTATCGAGGGTCACCAAAAACAACGGAGCAGATGAATTCATTTTCACTTCAGCTCTTGCTTCTGATACAATTAAGGCTGCCATAACCGGGGATAGACCTTTTGTAAAACCGAACTGTAGAGTAGACTGGTCAAAATTTTCAGCTATTCTAGGTAGAATGGTGATTTCAAACAACTTTCCTAGAACCGGTGTTACCGTTATCCCTCTGTAGTTGTCCAGCAGAGTGGGGTCTTTGGACTTTTTCAGTACCGGGGTAAGTATGCCTGACTTAAACATTTGTGGAACTTTTCCCTCTGCAATGATGCTGTTGAAGATGTCTGTTATCTCTTCTACCAATACTTTTCCAGAGTATTTCAGATGTTCCGCCGTGAGACCTTGTTCATCAGCAGCCTTTTTGGAGTTCAGCTGTGACATGGCTTTGTAAACTTCGTCAGGAGTAATTGGCTCAAGCTGATTATTGCTGGCTTCACAGATCTGTTTGATTAAATCATGCCTGACTGTGCATAGTTCTAGATAAGAGCTGTCATAACTGTCATCCTTCGGGCAGGCTAAGTCCTCGTAGTACTGAGCAAATACGGTTCTTTGCTTGTCTGGTTCCCGTACTTCCTCCCCATCGTGCAGGATACTTCCAGTAAGATTGGCACAACCTCCTCTGTTCCTACGAATCAGTTGATAAAACTTTTCAGAAGATGGGTTTTTCATTAAATCTTCATAGAATGTTTTTCTATCAAGAAATTTTTCTTTTCTTATCTGTTTTCTTAGAGTGCGTTTAGCTACAACATTAGCCTTTTTATGTGAATCATTAAGTTTACCACTGTCAATCCATTGTTTATAAGTTTGCTTACAATTGGTTAAAAGTATTTTCACTTCAGGGCTAGCTTTCCACGAGGGACCTTTTAGTCTTATTGTCTTTGTTTGCATTGCCTTTTCTGCAGCTATATGAAGCACATTAGATACATTCTCAAGTCTTTCTTCAATTGACTGTTCCCCAATACATGTAGACATAAGCTCCCTATGTAAAACAGCCTGATAATGAGGTGTATTGTCTTTGTTCCACATGAGGCGTTTCATAGTCTTTTTCACTGACCCCTGGCTTGGAGGCTTACCAGTCATTACACTCGCCGAGATATAACCATAAACATGTACATGACTTGATGAATTTATACTGTCTTTTTCCGCAACTGAACACTTTTTCAAAAGTTCATTTTCTGGAGTCATGATATAATCTATTTGTGAGCTGGATGTTCCCACATGATGAAAGAATGTATGCTTATCTGATTGATTAAATAATAGTCCATGTTCATCTATAAATTTGCGCAAAAGTCTGTCATGTTTATTATTAGCTCTGGGTTGTAATAACGTTCCATTAAAGTCACCAGCAATGATAAGTTTGTGTGTTGGCCTATACCTAGCAATCATATCATGTAAAATGTCCAGACATTCAGAATACTCCTGATGAGAATCAGCTGAATTATTGTTTGTTGGTAGATACACATTTATAATGCATAATTTGACACTGCTTAAGAGTTCTACTGCGATAATTCGTTCATTTCCTTCTGTAAGTCTTTTAACCTTACATGACCAGTGCTTGGGCTTGGACAATCACTTTAGTCACGTGAGGAGATCAATACGGTCTGGTAAAACCGAACACACGAATCATTTGCAAGAAGATAAACCGAACCGAACCGTTTTAAAGATACAAGATACAATATCTTTTATCACCTTGAAACTCCACTTGAATTACCAAATGTTAATTTCATTTAAACATATATTAATAATCAAATAATAATCGAGGATCTATTAATCAACTAAATTTAACTGTTGGTATCGATGTTGAAGGGTCCATCTCTCTCTCTCTCTCTCTCTCTCTCTCATATCTATTTTCCACCCGTATCTACTACACTGTATTACTCTCTCTCTCTCTCTCTCTCTCTCTCTCTCTCTCTCTCTCTCTCTCTCTCTCCACCCCCCCTCTCTCTCTCTTTCCGTCTCTCTCTCAATAAATGACCAGGAAAATACAAAAAATTGCATACAATAACCATGCTTATGCTTATATATTATATATAGACTTAATGTTATATCATGCACATTATAGTACCGGCGTACGTCCAAGGAGAGGATGCATACAGGCCCTGCCTATATCCAATCCTTTGACGTCTATATATATGCTAATAATTCTTTCACCTTGTTTGATTATTTTGTGCTGAATGTATGTATGTATATAGATATGTCATGAAATTTCTAATAAATAAAAACAGCTTACTCAATCTGTGAGTCTTCGTTTTTGATTCATCAGGATGTTTATCATGATTTATTTGTTTGTTTTTAATGATTCACTGACTAGTTAGAGGTTCACCACGAGGACCGAAGAACTAACTAAATGTTATGAACCACTGCAGAAGATGAGTTTGAGGTTATGGCCATGTACAATCGATTATGCCCGCCAGTAATTTTATATTACTGATCGTTCCAATGCGATACTTCTGTGGTGGTTCTTTTTGTTTTATGCCGTGGTGTTTAAAATTGTTGTGCTGTTGGCGCCTTATGTATGTTTTCGTATTTTTAGTTAAGTTTAGGTAACTGAGTGGCCATCTGTTGGGAAAATAGCTGCTCGGCTTACGATATGTTTTCATGGTATAAGTACCTGATTTTCCCACGTCGGATTTTGGAGTGGAAAATCGTCGGGCAGCTTACTGAATCTGTGAGTCCTGGTTTTTTATTCATCAGGATGTTAATCATGATTTATTTGTTTGTTCTTGATGATTCATTGACTAGTTAGAGATTCACCAAGAGGACCGAAGAACTAACTAAATGTTATGAACCACTGCAGAAGCTGAGGATGAGGTTACGGCCGTGTAAAATCGATTTAAGCCCGCCGGTGACTTTTTGTTTCTGATCGTTCCAAGTCGATACTTCTGTGGTGGTTCTTTTTGTTTTATGTCTTGGTGTTTAATATTTTTGTGCTGTTGGCGCCTTATGTATGTTATCATATTTTTAGTTAAGTTAAGGTAACTGATTGGCCACCTATTTGGAAAATAGCTGCTCATTCGGCTTACGAAATGTTTTCATGGTATAGGTACCTGATTGTTAGTTTTGTTTTTTCCCACCTCGGGTTTTTGGAGTGGGAATCTTTTGCTGATTGCGTCTTTTCCTGATCTTTGCCTACTTGTATTGCGCTTTTTCCTGATCTTGTGTACTTGTACCTTTTTTTTATCATATAAGTTCCTTGAGGCCTCCTTACACATATGCTTATCCTTACAAACCGGACTTTCGTAAAGAGTAAATATGCCCTGTTTCGCGATTTCTGAAGGAAACGTTTTGAAAAAAGTTTTAAACATGTTAAGGAACGGGAAACCCGGGATAATGAGTGTTGTCAATGAGAACGAATAAACATTTAAATTCGGCAAATGCGTTTGACCACGCAAATATATTGTATTCACCTGCGCTAGGATGCAATAAGGAGCGGTTAAGACCGCAGCTATACAAACGTTGTGTTTGTTTCCGAATACAGGTAATAACAATGCAATGTTTAGTAATTCTATATTACTGATCGCTACAAGGCGATACTTCAGTAGTGGTTCTTATTGTTTGGGTTTTGAATTTTTGTGCTGTTCGCACCTTATATACGCTGTCATATTTTTAGTTTGAGTCACTGAGTGGCCACAGGGAGCGCGGTGGTCTGATGGTAAGGCATCGGCCTCGGAATCGAGAGATCCCGGGTTCATTCCGCACACAAGGCACCGTGTTGTGTCATTGAGCAAGACACATTAACACCCTGCAGTACTGGTTAATACCCAGAAGGCGTTGGTTCCGTCCCGACATGGCTTGAAAATTGTTGACTGGGACGTTAAACCTCAATACAAACAAACAGACAAACTGAGTGGCCGCCTATTGGGAAATAGCTGCTCATTCGGCTTACGATATGTTTTCTCAGTATAAGTACCTTAGTGTTAATTATTTTTTTTTTCTAACCACGGTTTGTAAAGTGGGAATTTCTTTCTGATTGTGCCATTTCTTAAACTTTTTTCATACCTTGACGAATACAGACGCATGAAAACGCATTCAACGATCGGTCACGTACATGAACGAATAGAAACGAATTCCGTTAGCAATCAAACGCAAGTCGCGTATTTGTAACGAGGCCTTTACCGCCGAAAGGTCAAATTGTACTAACCGATCTAAGCATTCAACAACAACTTGATATGCGCAGAAGCAAGTTAAAGTAACAACGATCTGGCGCTTTAAGAATCATTGTCATCATAATTATCTTGATACGGAAGGAACCGCTTCGACTTACTGTATTCTCTTTTTAGCGACGCCGTCTCAACACAGACTCTGGTATTCGGGAGCGTGATCGGCTCTCTGGTTGTGCTGATAGTAGTGCTTCTAATGATGCTGTACAAAAAGACAGTGCAGCTAAAAAGTAGGTTATATGTTTGTATATCTATAGTCATGGAATAAGACATGTTAATGTCATACATATAACAAGAAAAACTATAACATGTGCTACATGTTATAAACGGCCTTGTTTCATTTTAGTTAATGTTAATATTGAGTGGCCGATCAAACATGCCTTTTCATGCATTTACGTTTGAAGAAGTGGATTGTACTCGAAGCCGCCATGCTTCTCGATATACTCTCGACATAATCTCGGCATGTTGTAGCAATGTAACATTTGTAACAAAACATATGAAACATAATGTAACGTATGTGACATAATACAACATATATAACATTGTACTACATAACATAATATGCACGCCATGCAACATATGTAATATATATGGGCCACAACGTGAGAAAAAGTACCTTCGGACATTTTTTGTGAGTTATGACCATTTACTATATGTACCCTACAGACGTCATTGTCCTGGAAAATGACGTCAAAATTGCTTAAAATGCATTTCTGCATGCTATTAGAGCTTACAAGACTCGATGCATTTGCTTAGAATGTTTAAGCACTGATCAGAGCCTATTGTTAAGATAGAAGCATAGTATCCTTACAGGCAAATCTGTCGTAATTATTTTGTCTATCTTTATGATGATGTGGTTGCTATGCGCATAGTTAATCAATGTAAATATCATGCAACATATGTTACATATGTACGTATGTTACATACGTAACATATATAACGTAACATATGTAACATATGCAACATTACAAAACATATATAACATAGCATGTAATAAAGTTTATCATATGTTACATATTTTAAAATATGTAACATAACGCAAAGTATGTAACATATTTGTGCGTGTAAGATATTTAGGAGTAAACATAATTTTGCAAAAATAAACATTAGATAGCCCTCCCCCAAATAAATTGACATAGCTAGTTATTTATGGCATAATTGTGTAAACAATTAATTCAATATTAAAACAATACATGTTTCACTTTTATATATGCACTCTCTCATGCTCTCATTCACATATGTGGTGTCGTTGCATCTTAAGAATTTTCATACATTCTGAAATAGCGTAGCTCATCAAAGATACACACAAAACAGACAGTATTGTTATAGTCAAATCTATGATATCTTGATAAATCTCAGTATTGAATACATTATAAACGGAAGTAACGTATGTGACATAACGTGTGTGACATAAGTTATGTAATGTATGTAACATAATGTATCTACTATGTTTGTAGCAAAACACGTAACATAATGCATCTTATATGACGCATGTACCATAACGTTACAGATGTAACATAAAATTACATATGTAACATAATATATGCAACATAACATAACGCCACATATGTGAAATAACATGTCAGTGCATGTAACTGAACATAACATAGCATTTAATATGATACATACATAATGTATTTCTTATACCAACGTACAACAATACAGACACGACTACCTGGAAGAGTCACACTCAACAGTACCACCAAGCAGTCACAATCAAACGGACTACCAGACAAAGTCACAATCAAAATGACTACAAGGGAGAGCGTAAACGTTGTCAGCAGTTTAAGTGTGTGTTTTATACATTGTATTTTTTTCTGTGACGGTGTGTTTATCCTTCATTTTCAATAAGTTTATGTTGAATAGACACAGAATGGTTCAATAGTAGCATGTATTGACTCTTTGTACGTATAACTGTTGGTTAATAATTCAAAAAAAAAAAATGATAATTGATCTGTCGTAAATGCTCATCACAGAAATAAGGCTAAACTGTACTATATGAATTATAAGTTTACGAGTTGGTTATGTGAATATCTAAATGCCCAGTCTGCACATCGAAAATGAAGTTTCTGAATTTACAGTGCCAATTCCACATTAATGTCAGGTTGAGCGCAATAAATATTAGTGGGCAAGTTAATCGTCAGGACGACAGAAACGCATGCAACACGGACTGTAGAGTTGTTTCATTGTTGTCATAAAAATAACCATAAACTCTTGGGTACAAAAAAAAAGCGGAGACATCGTCGACGCATTCAAATTAAAGTGACATAAGCTACAGCGCCGAGATATAACTCTATTAGTACCATGACGCATGTAGGTCAGCGGTTAATAGCGGTCAACTTTAATTTTCATGCGTTCTAACATTTTCAACAATCAATGACTTTAGAGACATCATTCGAAACTGGACGTGATTTGTTATTTTGGATTTGGCCTCTATCAACCGTCACACCATTTCTCAAACACGGAGTAAGGCAACCGTTAAAAAGTGTTAAGAGCTTTTTGTTTGTTCAGTGCATGTCTGTTTATTTAGTCACTCACATGTAACTGTATGAACGTAGCTATATGGAGTACAATAATACACACTTGTGCATTTATTTGATTTGATACCAAACGCAACAGCTATGGTTATGTCGGGACTGGGTCACCATTTCTGAATTACAACAACAAAATGCCTGCAATATACGTGTTTAGGCGTCAAGAAGCTCGTCTTTTTCTTACGACCTTACGGTCAATGAAGATGTAATATTTATTTAATTATAGCTAAAAAGACCCCATTTGCGGATCCATGGGCGATGCCGCATATTTCGGTCAACGTTTGGCGATTCATGATTTATTCATTATTATTTATTTAATTCAACTTTTTTTATTCAGAAATCTTAACCTTAGGACGAAGTGACTCATACTAATTGATGTATTTTACCCTATTTAAGACGACGCACTCAAAATCTTAGTTATGGTGTTCTGGAAGCGTCAAAATGGCATAACGTACAGATGTAACATAATATTACATATATGTAACCTAACATTATATATGCAACATAACATAACGCCACATATGTGAAATAACATGTCACATACACAGTGCATGTAACTGAACATAACATAGTATTTTATATGATACATACATAATATATTTATTATACCAACGTACAACAATACAGACACGACTACCTGGAAGAGTCACACTCAACAGTGCCACCAAGCAGTCACAATCAAACGGACTACCAGACAAAATCACAATCTATGACGGTGTACCGGCATTCTAGGGGTTAACCTCTATCTTAAAATAGGGGTGAACCTCTAAATATGTGGGTGCACCCCTATATTTGCGGGTGCATGTCTATTTCGAAATAGGCATGGACAGTTCGGTTTACCACTTCGGTCATTTTGACCCTTCCAGTACACCATACTTGGTGATGTATTTTACCCAAATTGCTAGACAATCTATTTTTGGAATATTGGATTTGCCCATTCTATTGACTTACAGGTATAATAAGAAAACAAACTAAATTACATATAGTTCTACATGCTAAATGCTAGATTTTTGTCACAAGTTGTCTTTGAAAAGACATTTTCTCGTGATTAAAGATTAATGAACATGAGTTATAAAATAGAAAGCAACGGAAGCATGCGGAAGCATTTGTTTACACCCCTGAGCAGCAAATGGAACAACCCTTCATTGATAATTGGTAGTAAGTGTGCTGGAAGTTTGGATTAGTCTATTATAGTGAATAACACGTTTTACAGGTATGTCAAGTGAATAAAACAATTAATCATTCAATCTCTACATTCTAAGTACTAGATTGTGTTCATTATAATTTCAAAATGACCAATTTGGACCTTCCTTGTAAAATTTATTATACACAGTTATGAAACAGAAAGCAGTGAATCATGCTTATTCTTTTCTTTACACCCCGTTTCGATTGAAGGCAATGTTGTAACGGTCTCACATGGACCAGCCCATATTGATTTAATGTCAACCAAAATAATAAAACTAGTTGCTTTGACACTATATTCTATGTAGCAATGCTTTGATAATAGAATACGTTTCATCCTAATACAATGATTATTAGGATACAGCATGAATAACTCCTGAAATATGATCACTAAATATAAATCTATGAATGAAACTGCTTCATGAAAGGACGCCATTATTAAATTAATGGAACTGCTTCCTGACTTATGACGTATTTCGAAGTTGGTAGTCCAAGGGTGATTCAGGTACTTCTTAACCAAATTTCGAAAAGCAAAAACTCACTGTATAGACAAATGAGTACCTTTTAATTTTTACAGAGACCACATAATATCAAAACATCAGCTTTTGAAACTCGTCAAAATTCAATAAATACACTTTTTTGCAATAATTCAGAAGTGAGCACACCCACTTCGGAATAGTCCATTTCAAAACTGGTTTTAAGTATAGGCCTATAAAGGTATTAACTCAAGAATAACTAGAAAGAGATTCTAGTTTCAATAATACGCTAAGGCCGTAGAAAACACGTGTATTATCAGTCTAAGTTGACACATACTTATATTACGATAGGTCTATGCAAAAAAAGTCATCAAGAAGAAAGCATTAATTTGTCAGTTTCTGGCCATTCTGAACATATGTCTGCTTGTCATCATGTAATCAAATCGTTGTGTATGCAAGCACCGGCGCATTAAATGCCGGTTAAACATAAATTAATGCACTGGGTGCATTGATACAGCCCAACTTTGGTAAACCATTGATACATATACGCTTTAATTATTTATTTGGGTGGTTATTATTCGAAGCGCATTTTGGATGTCATGACATCCTATTGTTGGGTAGAAGTCTTATAAAATAGAAACAGTGTACCGACATGACTATAGCTGTTGAAGGGGACGTAAAGCATCAAATCAAACATACAAGCGAATTTTTAAATAGAAATATGACTGGTAACATGACGTTGTCTGTGCTAGTAATTTTTATTTGCAGACAACACAAACCTTACACCACACACTCCTAGGGAGGCACCAGACAGACCAATTGCGACTGAGATTTCGATTCCGGGTTCATCGCAAAATAGCCAGGTTACTAACCCCTATGATGAGCTCTCCTGTCCCACAATGCAACAACAACAAAGCGACAACATTGAGCCGGAACATGCGGAAAATGAAAATGACATTATCTCATTACGACCACTTGGGGCGTGTGGTTTAACAGAGGAAGTGTGTAGGGAATTTCCCTGCACTGGTGAGCTAACTACCTGCGACTCACAGAGACTTTGGGAATCTATATAAAGTGTGAATGCTTGATAAAACTAGACGAGAAGGATGACCTCGTAGTACATTTAACCCATATTTGACAAATGGATGACCTTGTAGTACATTTAACCCATATTTGACAAATGGATTTTCCCATCATTATCAATTGGGTGAGTCCACTTTCATTTTTAGGGGTGTTAGGAGTGATATTTAGTTTTTATCTCATTTTTCGATGAAGCTTGTCTGTGCAAACAGAATAGCCCCAGATGGGACGCCGCGTTCTGCGGCGTCACATCTGGGGCTATTCTGTTTGCCTATGTTCCATAAAAGGGACACCAGGCTTAAATGAGTTAAGCGCGTCGGGGACGATGAAAGGTGTGCTTATTTCGAGGCGTAAATCAAAATTAGATCTTGTCAAAAATGTGGAGAAAATGAACAAAATATTGGGTGGTCGGTTAGGCGGGTTACTTGTACGTTTAATTTGATATCATGTACAAGTCGAGATTTAGATTGTGGTCAATGCGAATTTTACTTAAGATGAAAAACGCACGATGCGTATCTATTAACATATTATCCTTATTGCATAAGATATTTGACCTGATCGGATCGGATAATTTGGTGCACTTGAGAGTCTGACTACAAAAAGATAAAAGTAGGCAATGATCAGGAAATGGGGCACTCTCGAAGAAAATTCCATTCCAAAAATCGAGGTGTAATATTAGAGTCATTTTGAAACATGTTTTATATAACAATTAAAATAGAAACGTACTGACACCCACAAAAAATGGTGCATTGGCTTTTGACAATTATTTAATAGCAGTTTGATGTGTGAGCTAAAGGTAAAAAAGGGCAATGGTCAGGAAATGACGCACTCACAAAGCAAATCCCATTCCCAAAATCGAGGTGTCATATTAGTGTCATTTGAAACATGTTTTACACAACAATTATAATACAAACGTAAAAAATACAGTGGTGCTTTGGCTTTTGACAATTGTTTAATTGCAATTTGATGTGTGATGGATAAGTGTGTCAAATGCTGTTACCCATAACAAACTAACAAATCGAATGTTCAAATACATGTAATTGTTTAATAACACTGTAAAGCAAAATTCACAACTCACAGCTGAATTCACAGCTCGACTTTTTGAACGAATTTACAACTCAACTCACTCTTGAATTCAAAATTTACAGCTGAATCCATGGCTGGCTGTGAATTTGACCTTTTGAACGAATTCACAACCTACAGCTGAATTCACAGCTGGCTGTGAAATCGACACTTTTCACTAATTCACAACTCACAGCTAAATTCACAGCCAGCTGTGAAATCGAGTTTTGAACGAATTCACAACTCACAGCTGACTTCACAACTGGCTGTGAATTCGTCACTTTTTATAAATTCACAACGTACAGCTGAATTCACAGCTGGCTGTGAATTTGACTTTTTGAACGAATTAACAACTCAGCTGGCTGTGAATTTCCACATTGTATGCATTCACAACTCACAGCTGAATTCACAATTGTGAATCCGGTACTTTCCACGAATTCACAACTTACAGCTGAATTCACAGCCGTGAATAAGTTATGACTCTAAGGCTGTCATAACTTATTCACAGCTGAATTCACAACTACCAATGCACAGCCAGCTTCACACGCCAGTTCCACGAAAGCCTGCGCTAACAATACAAATCTACTTACGTGTAGGATTGTTTGGGTGGTAACAGCATTGTCTTTTCTTTCAAAATTGTGAAGGACAGAGATTTATATGGCTAATTCTGAATTTCCATATGTACTTCCGATGTAAAAAAATAAAAAGCTTGAAAAGCAATGACTAGCTTTTGCGCTATGAGTTCACAATGTTAGTATAAATTAAAATTCTACCAAGATCATTTTGCTGACTTTGCTGGCTTATTGATAGAAGAGAGGCGGATGATTACTCCTGATTTCTAATGAATGGCAGGTCGTTTTATTGAAAATGATAATAACCACCATTAAAAGTATACTGGTTAATAACCAAATCCTAACTTCGTGACATGACCGTCATTTTCGACTGGGGTGCTAAATCACAAGAAAATAAGGTAACAAAAATAACCAAAGATTATATTTCCATTTAACGTTATATTTCTAAATTTGTTCGACACAAGTAATTGTCATGGACATCTAAATCTTGTTGTACATGATCACCAAGCTAGCCAAGGATAGCCACAGGCCACCTGCAAAAGTGAAAAAAATGTTAGTTTCATCTTGACTTGGCGGTTCACCTTTGCTGAAGGTATGCATTCGTTGCCCGTTATGCTTCAAAATAAATATACATATACTTAACTCATTTAAGCCTGGCGTCCCTTTTGTGGAACATACGCAAACAGAATAGCCTCAGATGTGACGCCGCAGAACGCGGCGTCCCATATGGGGCTATTCTGTTTGAATAAAGAAAGTTCATCGAAAAATGAGATAAAAATGAAATATCACTCCTAACGTCCCCAAAAATCTAAGTGGACTCACTCAAATGACAACAATGGGAAAGTCCATTCGTCAAAAAAAAGGTTAAGATTTACAAAACGTGTGGAAGCTCACCTCGCGTCTAAAAAATTGAGATTTGACAAATTAAGGTGATAACTTTGCACATCCTAGATCTACATGTAATTAAACCCAAAATACGGGTAATTATTGAAACGGTATCGAGGGCGATTCTAATGACCGTCCACAGGGTTTTAATAGTGGTTATACCTACAGCGATAATGAAATCACCATACTAAATCATTCTGACAACGGGGTCGCCTAGATTTGGATTGCACGATTGAATGGTTCTATGTGACTTGACTCTTTGTGCACAAGGAAGAAGTGTCGACATTATCTGCCCTCAGCTCTCATAATCCTGGTCATTGGTCCCACTGCAGTCTAATGCCCACCACGTAATAGAGAGAAACTAAGAGTGACCAGAAACGAGACGAGATTGGGTTGAGAACAGACAGAAGTAGGGATAATGGCAGAAGTACAAGACTGTAGGACAGAGAGAAGTAAGACTTGGCGAGACATCCAGACTGCCTTGATCTCGGAGCTTGTTTCACATCATTGGGCAAAGTGTTTTCAGTGAGTGGTTTGATTGCGAGTTTGGCAGAGTGTAAAATTGCCGCGTCCGATGTCTTTATTTTACGACTCCCTTATGCTAACGTATACATACCCATTAGAGTCGAAGCCCCGTTCGCGGTTGGCATGATGTGAATGATGCTGGAGGTGGTGAAGGATCTATCGTCTCCCTGGGACTGGGACATACCCAAGCTTCGCCTTTTACGGGCCGGGGAACCACAGCTCTGTAAAAAGTGTATTAAACCTATAGTGTGTCATTTTAGAAATCAAAGTCTTTGATTGATGGAATCACATATTTTATTGGAAGAATATATGAACATCGGTCAAGCACCTTTATCAAAAAGCTTCTGATAGAAAGCTTTTTTTTTTTTTCTTCTTTTTTTTTTACTCATCCGCATTTTAAGATTTATAGGTAGATTTGCGTACCTATAATGGTATTTCAGTGGGTTACGTCTATGCCGGCTGTAAAGTTAATCTGCACTGAGTACCTTTGAATTTCGTCATTATCCCCGTGCCCCAAAATGGAAAAAAGTTTCATTAACATGCATCTTTAAGTTGTAAACCTATTATTCGTAAAATCGTGACTAAGATTCGCTTGGACTGACTGTCCAGAACTGGCTGATACATGTAGTTTTATTAATGGCTTTCGACGTTGACTGTTGCTTTAGCAGTCGCAAAATAGTGTAGATACTGTTCTGTTCAGGAGAATTTACTTACAATATCACAAGCGCTGGAGCCACTGGGACACAGCTTCACTGTACACTTGAAGAATACGTCATCGCTGTTGTAGAACTTAAACACGTACAGGTTCACGTAATAACGCTTGATGAGAGGAATACTCGTCTCAACGCTGTTGAAATCTGCGCCCAGAATGTCAGAATCCTGACTGCAGCTGATAGACGAAAGTACAAGGTTAAATGTATGTACGTGTTAAGTTTTCGCAAGGTTAAATGCATGTAAGTTTTGGTGCTTAATTTGATATCAAAATTCAAAGTCTACAACTACAGCTAAATCGGGTCGTTGCTGCCCCTCCCCTTCCCCCCGCCCAAACATTTGGATGTCATGACATCCGGAATGCCTTGAAATACGGCATTATAAATAAACATGGGCATATGGCATCCATGGACGGTTGGATTCAAAAAGTCTAAAGTGGCTTACAAGTAGTTAGAAAGTCGAATAGTGCGACTTGGCAAGATCCTGTAGCAGCCCAACTATTTCAATGCACGCACGTGGGGGTGGGTGAGGATTTTATAATAGTAAGCATTTAAATTCAATGTAGACGAGAATTTACTCAATTAAATCCCGGTTTCCAAGTATGCCTCTTGACAACATTCTATTTCGAAAATTTAGATCCCAAATTTGCTGACTCCACATGCTGTTCGGTGAGAAAATTGGCATATCAGTAATGGCAAGGAAATTACACGAGTACACTTCGATACTTCTTCAATACAAATTATAAAGAAACATTTAAAATAGTACCTACCCGTCCTGAACCAACAGTGTGCTTGGTGAGCCACTGGCAGATGTTCCAGAGTAGGCCCAACAGGTGGGGGAGGCACTGTAGTCACCTGCAATATTTCGTTAAAACTGAATCCAGAATTAAGATTATAAAACTTTATTACTATCTGAATGCAAACTGTAATAATGATCTTTGTTGAAACAATAATTAGACTTAAAAAAAAAACGGCTGAACAAAGTCGTGTCAAAATCATTAATAGGAATACACGCTCATGTAATATACAGGTTTTTCTTAATTGTAAAAACTTAAAATTTGTAGTAGAAAATTTGATATTTTTCTTATTTTTGCTCCAAACAGATTGCGGGTATACGTTAGGCGGTTCCAAGGAGTTACCACATTCTTTGTTTGGAGAAAAGATACGAAAATTAGGTATACCCATTCATACCCAAGTTTTGCTTTATGAAAGCGGGATACGTGTATAAGGGGGTATATATTACACAGACATGTTATCCTGATAATATTCAGCTGGCTTACTTGGGATATCAATGGTCCAGTAGATTTCTGCTCCGACCAGTTCCTCGTAGACTTCCGATCCCAGCTGGTCAGGTTCTCTCAGAGCAGAGGAGATCGCGAATGACGGTGTAACAGCGTCCTGGGTTGTTACCTCAAGGCTACAATGGGATAATTCAATCTTTATGACAGTTTTCCAAACTGGCACATTGTAGACAGCGTCTGAACTGTTCATTTTGATTTTTTAACTAACTGAAATAGCTTCGTGGTTTCATTAACAAAGAATTTTTAGCCATGTAGTGACAGAGCCAATGTTTAATTGGGAATGTAGTAATACAGATTTTAATTAAACTTACGTGGCACCAAGTAGATTAGATACGGTTCTATCAACACCAGAGTCTGGGATATCATCGCACTGAATCTCGTAGGCAATGTAGTCATTGCTCCCGAATGTTTCCACACTACCAGAACGCTGGGAGAAGAACGCTACGATCGGGTTGTTCTGCAAATGAAGAATTTTACAGGTGAAAATCTTTCAGCACATCACTGTGCAGCAATTGCACAGCTGTTCAGCGTCTTTGTTTTCGCTACACAGTACAATCCCTCTGAAATTCTAAATTTCTAGCTTCTTGTCCGCTTCTTCGACTGAACAGATCGGTCTGTGCCTGATCTGGTCGGGAACTCAGATTGGTTCACATGCGAAGGTTCTCATGCGAAGGCTTTAATAAGATATCTTTATTGCATGACCAGATGACGTCTCATCCAAAAATTAAGACTACGCTGTGCTTCGTGCTGAAATTTACGGATTTACATGAACCATTGACAGGTCTGTTCCGATTGTACAAACATTTAATTAGGCTTTATATTGAAAACGGTAAATCTGACGCGTCTACGAAATAAATTCATTTTTTGTAGATATCTGACAATGTCATAGGGATATTTTCATCTTACTTTTGTACTTGTATATGATGTTATCCCATAAGAATCACAATTCTGTGTGAAGTTTTAAGATAGAACACTTCAAAACACGTAACGGAGAAAATATTGGCAACTTTGTACACGTAATGCACAAGTCATTTGTAACCACTGCTCCCCCACATACGGGGAAGGTCGGGGATTATGAGTTTCAGCTTTCATTGCCCTGCTATGAATCCCATCCCCAGGGGACAAACTTGGGGTCAAAACTTTGCCCCGCCCTTCGCAATAGAAAATCTCCCTAGAGTAAGGATCCTAATGTCAAAACCCCGTCATTTCCCCTGCACTGCGGGGACACTTGAAAAGTAATTGCCCTGCACTTTAGCCCGGATATCCCCACCCTTCACTGTAGGTGAGGGGGGGGGGGCAGTGTTACAAATGACTGAAGCATAGGGGCTTCTTAAACGCACACCCTAATAATAAACTTTACCAACCAGGCTACATCCCGTGATTAAGCTGACTCCGCCGCTGGTAGAGACCGTGCATTTTACAGCAGAGGACGAGCCCTCGTCCTGGACGGCGAAACAGTGAGAGTAGGAACCTGGGTGTGTCACCTCGACAGTACCATTGGGGTAACAGCCTGGAAATAATAAAGAAATATATCGTATCAGAAATGTATCCAAAAAGGGATAGAAATGTTTGTTTGTATTGAGGCTTAACGTCCCAGTCAACAATTTTTCAGCCATGTCGGGACGGATAGAAATGTATAAGTTTGAGACTAGTAACCCGATACACTATCCGTGTAGCGAAAACAAAGGCGCTGATCAGTGTAACTGCACAGCTGGTCTGCGTTTGTTTTCGCAGAAGCAAAAATCCGGTTTTATCATGACGCGGCTCATCTGAAGTTCGGAAACCGACTCAGCGAAATAAGTTTATAATTGTAAAAAGTAAAATGAAAAATAACACTTACTGAAATCTAGATCGGTTACCCCACTTATAACGCCTATTCCAGTTCCAGTTCCAACGGTTATTACACCACCAAACGCTAGCTTCGCCACAACAGACAGAACAATGAAGAACAACATATCTGCTTAGAAATCTCCAAAATCTGTATGGATCTGTATGGTTTACTGGTGACACGCCAAATAAACAATACTTCACCAGGGCGAGCGCCAGGAGGGAAATTAGTCCCTGGCTTTTAGCTCTCACAAGAGATACGCACTTGGATACAGTTCGATTTTGACTTGTTATACAATCTGAATGTCCTTTCACGTGCTACTAAGTTGGTTGACGCTCATGAGGTCAAAATCGAGCTATACACAGTCATCAGACTTCGAACGCTGTATTCGGTTATGGTTGAAACCGCGAAAAGGCACAGCTTGTATAGCACGCTGAGCGATAATTTCCACGGGCTGCATGATTAGCACGTGGGCTGAGTGAACTAAAATTGGCTGCATGGAGTTATGTGTTTATTTGCTTGTGAGAAGACGATGATCTTTGATAAAAGAGGAAGGGTGTAAAAATAGCTTTTCTTTGCTGTCAGTGCTACTGTTGGGACCTCGATCTGTTTCATAATGCTTGTTCAGTGCTAATGTATACGTAGGTTGTTTTCTGCGATGCTTGACTAACTCGTTTAATTAAGCCCGGCGTCTTTTTTATGGGACATAGGCAAACAGTATATCTCCAGATGTGACGACAATGCGACGTCCCATCTGAGGCTATTCTGTTTGTGTATCTCTGTTACATCACGAAAACATGTCCGTGAAATGTATACCCCCTTAAACCCCAACTTTATATAGCAAAACTGAGGTCTGCGGGGGTATACCTATTTTTCTTATTTTTGCTCCAAAACATAGATTGTGGGTACACGTTAGAACCGCCTCGCCGTGGCGGTTCTAACGAGTACCCACAATCTATGTTTTGAGCAAAAATAAGAAAAATATCAAAAATATTACCATGAAAATTTTTAATTTCTACTGGTGAAAAAAAATCTTTTTATATTGCATGGGCGTGTTTTCGTAATGATACTCACAACGTTTTGGCTAATGCTAACAGGGTGGCTACCTTGTTCACTGTTCGTCGTGTGCCCTTTTTTCCCGCCGCGTGTCTGGGTTGGAATTTTATTGTCTATTCCCGGTCATTTTTTTATTTTTCATTCTTTTAAATCAGAGATATATACTATACAGAGATTTGAAACTGCTATTGAACATCGATATTTGCCCCCGCTATGACTGTCGCTCAGGTAGACAGGTAAATCGAGGGAAAAAATCAATATTTTTATCGGCCGCTGAATCTGTTCTGAAAGTTTGTATATTAGCAAAAATATAGTGTTAATATTTTCTTCGTTTGGTTCGCTATTATCTAGATAATAGTAGAAATATTTATTTTTGTTAAATAGGCCTTCGAATTTCCAACAAATAGATACTAAACACGCCCGGTATCTTTGTTAAAAAGAGTTATTTATTTACGGTTGATAATTTATATAATTATTATCCTTTGTCCTACGATTTGTAAAAGCCGTTGTTGTTGTTTTTTTCTCCCACAAATTAATACGTTTTTAATTATGCTTATTATCTACGCGACTGGACACATTTGAAACAATTATTTACGGATTATCTTTAGATTAAAGAAATCGCCGATTCTTTATCTCATCTTTATCTCAGTTTAAATGTGTCCAAGGTTGCTGATTTGTTTATTAAGTTTTAATGTTGATTTGAAAGGGATTCTTTCGAAATTATTGGCGGGCTCTACTCCACATAAAAAACGTAGAAAGAAAAATATGTCGCATATTTTTTTACTTTCATTCACAACATTTCTCACCCATCAAACAAACATGTCCCTTTGGGTGCCCGTCAGAGTACTAGTAATTTTCAGCTGTCCCAAACAATCAGTTCTGTATTAGATCGATGAAATGTACACCTACGTGGTGTAGTAGTTATGTCACTCGCCTTGTAAACCAGGGGTCGCAGGTTCGATCCCGGGCTTCTCCAGTCCGTCGGATGGGACTATAAACCGAGGTCCCGTCTCCATATGACCTTAGCTGTTGGTGGGACGTTAAACCCCAATCAACCAAACAACACCTCATGCTTACTTCATTGACATGAAAAGGAAGCGACAGGCTTAGTGTCAACTAGTTCATATGCCGGATAATTAAACTAGGAAATACGGTAATTGAAGTAATAGGGTGAGCGCTGGTCAGTGAATCAGCCGTAGCATAACGAAATTTAACAACTCCTCAACAAAAAAGAAGTATACTTTTTTTGTGAGCCCGGCAAAGACTCTAACAAGCCTGGACATTTATCGGATTGTTTTAATATCTATCCAGTCTGATTATTGTCTTCACTACATGCCCCGCTGTAAAAAGAGTACAACCATCAAATGAGCCGCCTCGTGGGAAAACCAACAAGGTGGTTTCCGAACAGGTCCGACACAAACCGGCCTGTACAAGCACAGAAGCAGGCTAGAAGCTTAAAATTTAGGAGTTAGGTAGAGGAGGAATTTTACTATCCGAGTAGCGAAAACAAAGGCGCTGATCAGCTTCGCGGGTTACCGCGAAGCTGATCTGCGTCTTTGTTTTCGCCTATGCAGATTGTTGGTTTTTCCATGGGGCGGCTCAAATGCCATAGGGAATTTTTCGTGTTAAATGTGAAGGCCCTAAAAGCTGAATGACTGATCTGTTCGCGTAAGTCACGTGCTGGATGAAAAAGTCCGTGCATATTCCAATTGAAAAAAGAAAATGTAATGGTTGGTAAAAAACAAATTTCTATGGGCCTGATGTGGGCCTGAAATAAAATGTTATTATGATATTTGCAGATAAATACTTTCTACATGTTGAGGGGTTGAAAAGTATATCAATTATCGAACGGATTTCATTACTTTTAAAAAATGAATCGCAACAATTTTAGCTCACCTGAGCCGAAGGCTCACGCGAGCTTATGATATACCCATGTTCTGGCGTCCGTCGTCCGTCGCCGTTCGTCGTTCACAATTTCAAAACGCTAGGCCAATCAAAGCCAAACTTCATGTGGAGAATCCTTACGAAGAGAGAAAGAATGTTTGTACGAGCTGCCCATGGGCAACGATCGCTCACCTGATTCAGGAAGTACAAGCACTGGACAAAAGTTAGGAATTTTACCATATATGGGCATTGTGGCCATCTTGGTCATGTGACCTGAATTTTTATATACATCTTGGTTCCTCTTTCCTATAGATGCTTCATATAAAATTTGGCTTTAATTGGCCAAGTGGTTGCAGAGGAGAAGATATTTGAATATTATGATAAATAACATGTATATTACCCACGGGTGGGGGCAAATGAGCCCCTATGGTCCATTTTCTTTTTCAAAATCATTACAACATGTAATATTCAGTCCTACTGCCCATCTCCTGCAAGATTTTCCCTTTAAATGACATTTTGACAGTTTTCCCAGTTCAAATGTTTCGGTGTCGGTGACCTATGTTGACCTTGCTGTAAAATAGGTCAAGGTCATCACAAGATCGTGGTCACGTGTCCTGGATTACTTATATACACATTGGTTCCCCTTCCTATAGATGCTTCATATACATGTAAAATTAGGCTTTGATTGGCCAAGCGGTTTCAAAGAAGATCTTTGAAAATGTGAACGCACGGACGGGACCGGGGCGCACGCTAGAGTACCATCCATGAGCTTTCGTCTCAGGTGAGCTAATAAATGGTCTAGGTCACATGACCAAGATAGGTCAAGGCTATAAATAGCCATGGCTATAAATAGCAAAATCCTTTAAAGATCTCTAGAACCGGAAGGTCTACGATTTTGAAACTTGGCATGAAGCAACAGGGAAAGGAGCTCTACAAAGTTTGTATAAATTATGACCCTAGGATAACCTTGACCTATTTTACGTTATACGGTCAACATAGGTCGCCAATGCATTTGAATGGACAAAAGTCAGTAAAATGTGATTAAATGGGGAACTTTTGCTGGGGATATGAGAATGGACCGAAGATTTAGGCCTGTTTCCACGGACAGTGTTCTTTGACGAAGATTATTTGTCACAGAAACTTTGGCAATGAGTTTGTGTTCACACACAGCAAAGATTACTGATATTTCTTACGCATACGAAAATTTGTAACTAAGAGATGATGCATAGCTTGAAAAAAATCCCACGTCCCTGGTGGGATTCGAACCCGAATCGTCGGGGTAGAAATCCAATGCTCTAACCACCTGAGCCAAAGAGTCGACTCCCTGGCGCAGTATGTCAGAGATTGTACCTATATGATACATTCTATCGAAATGTGCTATTTATAGAAGCTATGCATCATGTAATCTGCCAACCCGACCTTCCAACCACGGCAGATAATCTCAAATGAATAGGTAGTGCAAAGGGATATAACATAATACAAATTAGCTCACTCACCTTTGTCACAGGTATTTGACAATGAAACTCCGCCACAGAATTGAGTTTACACGAGCATATTTTTCTGCGACAAAACTACTTTATCAAAGAAACATTGTCCGTAAAACCCAGGCCTTATGTTTAGGAAAAACAAATTGTTCTCAATGGGTTGTCTGCACCTGCCCCGGGGCTATCTATTATATAGAGCCGCATCGTGAGAAAACCGGATTTTTGCCTAGGCGAAAACAAAGGCGCAGATCAGCTTCGCGGTAACCGCGAAGCTGATCAGCGCCTTTGTTTTCGCTACTCGGATAGTACAATTCCTCTTGTACTTAAATCCGAAATTTCAAGCTTCTAGCTCTTTTCTGAGCTTGTACAGGCTGGTTTGTGTCGGACCTGGTCGGAAACCCCGAAGACCGGTTTTCTCGCGTCGAGGCTCAGTATATGACCATAATATCAAACATCTCTAAAACCGCTTGGCAAATCAAAGCCAAACTTTGTGGAGCATGCTTAGAAAGGGGGAATGAAAGTTTGCATGAATGGTCAAGGTCACATGACCAAGATGACCGCCATGATTATAAATAGCAAAAACCCTTTACAATGGAGTTCTACAAAATTTGTGTATATCATGATCTTTGGATGACCTTGACCTATTTTACGGCGAGGTCAATATGGGTTGTCCATGCATTTGAATGGGGGAAAATAGTCAGAATTCATTTTAAACGCAAAACTTGCAGGAAAGGCAAATGGACCAAAGATTTTAGATTCTGAAAAAATGGACCCCGGGGGTTGGTCTGCCCCCACCTAACTAATCCAGGTCACATGACCAAGATGGCCGCCATGCCCATATATGGTAAAAGACCTTCAGATATCTTCTCTGGAACTGCTGAACTTATTGCAACGAAACTTGATATGTAGCGATTGGGACCATAAAGTACTACAATGTGTTTATAAACCATGACCATGTGAGGATCTTGACATATTTAGTGGCAAGGTCAACTAAGGTCACATATGCAGAAAACTGTTTAACTGACATTGATGGGAAATGGGCAAATGAACAGCATATATACTATGCAAAATAAATTTAGCAATTTCTGATGTTAAATATATTTTTGATCACCATAGAGCAATTTTGGACAGTTCTTTGATTTAAATGACAAGAACATTGTTTTAGGCACATGATACGATGAATTTTAAAACGTCATCCTTTAACGAGATGGTTAGAACAACCAAGAAATTCAGAAAGGGTGTGGATGCAAAATTCACAGCCATTGAACACAATGCAAACAGCTGACTTTTGTTAAGTCCATTAGGCCCATCCTTTTCACTCCTTCTTTATGAACGTTCTTGGTTATGTGCCAAACGAGATTGGGCTTTTTTGGTACAAACTTTACCTGCAAAAACAACGACGTCAACGCGCCGTCAAGTGGTCGAAATGGCCTTAATTTCGGATCACTTGGTTTCCATGGATTTTCATAAAAACAAAACAAGACAAAAGCACAATGTAGCCAATACCGTTGTCAGTAACACTTAAAAGTTTCAGAACCATAACGCGTCATACCAGTGAGATAACGCTGACGTTAAACTCATTACTTAAGCTCATGTTATGAACCCAAGATAGGGAATTTTGCAAACTCTCTTTATTTTAACATATCTGTATGCATCCGACATTTAAACTCATTTCCAATTTTTGGGAAATTCCAATTAGAAACGTAACTGTAAGGCGATAATGTAGGAGCAAAAGAAAAAACGTCAAATTTAAAAGCTTACGATCTTTATTTCTCGGCAATAAAATTTTGTTTCCAAACGTTTTAAATGTTTTTCTTTGTTTTGATGACTAAACAGCTGTTTAAGCATGATTTCGGTTTCCCACTTTAAGCAGACTTGCAAGTTTTGATCATGTGTCTTAAATTATAACGTCACGTTAGTATCGCCGTAAGGTTTGATCTTTCGAAATGTTTTGCTTGCAAGTTCTTGCAGAAAGGTTATCACTTACGCCCATATTCCAAACTATGACTTTTATTCATTATGTACAGAGACTGATGAATATTACGAAAATTGCTAAATTTAATTTGCTTAGTATATATGATTCTAAAAATAAATTGTCCCCAGGGGTTCATCTGTCCCTGCCCTGGGACTATATACATGTACATGACCATGATAGTCAAACACGTTGATTGGTATATATCCCAAATTTCAGGTTAGCGTTTATAGGACCAATGGTCCTCTGGTTAAACTATACTTCTCAAAGTTTAATAAGCATCAAAACTTTATTTTTATTCACAGGACATACTGGTAATCTAACACCCAAACTTTTGCCATAGATTTGTAGCAGAACCATCATTGTGTAAAAATTCTATATTTTTTCGCGTTGCCTGCGAGTGCTTACAGCAAAGTCAGACCAGCAGAAACGATGGAATCCTCCTGAAATTGAAGTTGTCACTGCTGCCTACCCTATCCAATTTTGTCATTTACCCCCCCTTATTGGTTCATTCAACTGCAAAACTGTTTTGATAATCGAATTGATCGGTTTCATTGTGGATTTTTTTGCTTTCAAAACACCTGATTAACAGCAGCAAGATGTGATAGGATCTGACAGGTTTCAAGTCACATGTTTGCCATGATATACGAGTTTGTCTAATTGGATTGGACAAAATACGGGTAGCTGATTTCTAACGGTAAATATGTGACAGCTGTCTAGGCTGACTGAGAATCTCCCTACTTGAACAGATGGACTAGCCGACCACGCCCAGATATGAATTTTAAAGTTGCCGCCTATACAGTAACCTATTTTCCCAATTATACTCCATCAGAAACTGCTTTTCGAAAATCGTGCTTTTCCGAAATATGACCAGAAAATTATGATTTAAATAATGATCCTGCGTGTTTTGTATTTCAAAAGCCTGAAAAAAGTATCGCAAAATTGAACATGCGTTCACAAAAAAGCTCTGTGCCCAAATAATTGTATAAAACAGGCATTCCAAATACAATAAAATTGAAATTCTGGAAAATGTGCTATAGATCCCGGACGATTGGAGTCGACTTACGTCACATGTTAACCGTTATACATATAAATGAAAAATGAAATGAAGTATTTGCTCAATAGGAACAGGCGTGTCATTCTTATTTATATGGTTTATCAGTGACGAAAGTCTACTACGATCGTCCGGGAACTATAAATCATTAATTTTATGTTTGAGATAATGTTTACATATCTTGCTTGCATAATACAATGAAACTAGAAAATGTGTTTATAAAACACTATGCCCCCAACTGGTAAGTCACTTTCAAGATGTAAAACTGTCCAAAAAAATGACTAAGTTCAAATTGTAAAAAAGTGACAAATTAATCTGAGGAGTATATCCCAACCACATGCATATCTTCAAAGCATGGTCACAATGTCTGCAAAGTTTCAAAAGTGTAGGAGGAGTTGTGCACACAAGGTACCCTCTATCCATTCACTAAAATGCCCGAAAAAAAAATGACTAAGTTCAAATTGTGAAAAAAATGACAAAAAATAATCCAAGGATTATATCCAAACCGCATGTATATCTTCAGACCATGCCCATAACACATGTAAAGTTTTAAATGAATTGGCATGAAACTGTAGGAGGAGTTGCGCACACAAGGTACCCACTGCCCATTCACTTTCATTGTCAAAATGCCCGAAAAATGGCTAAGTTCAAATTGCGAAAAAAAATGACAAAATTAATCTGAGGATTATATTCAAGCCACATGCACATCTTCAAAGCATGGTCACAACATCTGCAAAGTTTCAAGAATCGGAATAAAACTGTAGGAGTTGCGCACACAAGGTACCCACTATCTAAAAAGGTAAATAACTCACAGAATGGGCCCCTAGCCCCTTGAATTTACATGAAATTCAAAATAAGGGTCCTTTTAATTTTCATATACAAACTACATACCAAAATTCAAGATCCTAGCTCTAACGGTGCTAAGCGTTATCCACGCATCACGGGCAGTCAGACTGACTGACTGACTGCACGGAAAGATTCATAATTGTTTTTAGCGTTCAATTCTTGTTTATGAACAGAATTTCAAAAATTTATGCGACACCGAGTGTTTTGAAATGCAAATGAATGTTTAATTAGTATCTTGGTGTTGTGACCTTTAAAAAAAATAGTGCTAGGCATTGCATGTAGTTATAGATACACTACGAGGGTCGAACAATTTAATGTTGCTTTAATCACCGCAGAATTTGATGTCGAGATTAGGCACCACAAAACTGGTCTAATGCACTAGTTTTTAGCCACGGCTCCCATAGCGGGGTAGGGCGGGGGACAGCCGTGGAAATGAGCGGGGCCTCGACAAGTATTGTCACGGTAGTGCGGGGAAATACCCGGGGTTTGTTTTATAGGCAAAAAGGGCCGTGAAATGAAACGATAGCAGGCTGCGGGCGAAAACAGCAGTGGTTTTACAAACAACAAGTCTCTGCAGGATGGGAGTTTTAGCAGGGATTTGCTGGGCCAAAAGTCAAAGTCCTCGGTATTCCTCGGGGGTGGGAGGCCGTGGTTACAAATGACTAGTGCATAAGCATCCAGTAGCTTTATAGGACTGAAGATGGTTTTTTGGTTGTGATTATGTATATTTATGTGCTGTGTGAACCTATCTGCATGTTCATATATTTTTATATTAAGGCAACTGAGTGGCAACGCTAAAGGGAACAGCTTGCTGATAAGACTTATGCGTTAAATTCGTAGTGATATATAATTGTTAATTTGTATTCCACTTGGGATTTTATGGACTTGTTCAGTTCACATGTCCCTGAAGATTGCTTACATACAGCCCGTCTGGCAACTGTAACAAGGAAATGAATACTTGCAGGGCCGGAACAGTAAGACTCCCTGAGCTGAAATTGTTTTTTCAGCTATGCTGCCATTAAATTTAATCACTTAAAATATGCAGAATATGAGAACGGGTCTAATGTTTAAAGAGATAAGACTGCGCATGCAAAATCTGTAAAATGTTTTTTCAACTTGTTTGCTTTATTAATTTGCATATCGGTGCCAAAGAAATGACCCCTAAATTAATATTTAGACAATCGCATAACGATTTTAAGCAATGGGACTGGCACGTAAGAGGGTCGAGTTAATACATGACCGTGATTTGACTGGGGTGCTAAACCACAGGAAAATAAGGTTACAATAAGGTTACAAAAATAACTCAAGATTATATTTCCAATCAACATTATATTTCTAAATTTGGCGAATACAAGTAATTGTCATGGACATCTAAATCTTGTACATGGTCACCAAGCTAGCCAAGCATAGCCACAGTCCTCCTGCAAAAGAAAAAAAATGTAAGCTTTATCTTGACGGTTCACCTATGCCGACTGATGTCCATTAGTTGCCCACAATGCTTTACCTAAATGTTATTGTAATTATATTTACTAGATGTTTACATGTAGTAACTAACTTCATTTGAAATTGAATTTTAATGATGAATTACGAGATAACTTTGCATATTTTATGTCAAATAAACCCCAAAAGGTCGGTACTTATTAAAAGGGCGGGGTGATTGGGGGCGATTGCCTACAACATGTTTATAAAAGTACCCACAGCGGTAATAAAATCATCCTATATCACTCTGACTCCTCGATTTGGATTGTACGATTGAATGGCTCTATTTGACTTGACCGATTACCTTTGTACATAAAGTGTTGACATTATCTGCCCTCAGCTCTCATAATCCTGGTCATTGGCCCCACTGCAATCTGACGCCCACCAAGTAATAGACAGAAACTAAGATTGATCAGAAATGATTCGAGATGGTGTTGAGACCAGACAGAAGTAGGGATAAATGGCAGAAGTATAAGACTGTAGGACAGAGAGAAGTAAGACTTGGCGAGACATCTTGACTGCCCTGACCTCGGAGCTTGTTTTACATCATTGGGCAAAGTGTTAGTTTTCGGTGGTTTGAATGTAGTTTAGTATTGTGGTTTGCCAGAATGTAAAAGTTACTCATCCGATGTTTCTGTTCAACGTCGGACTTTATGCTAATGTATACATACCCATGACAGTCGAAGCCCCGTTTCCGGTTGGCATGATGTGAATGATGCTGGAGGTGCTGAAGGATTTCTCGTCTCCCTGGGGCTGGGACATACCAACGCTTCGCCTCTTACGGGCCGGGCCAGCACAGCTCTGTAAAAAGTGTATGAAACCTATAGTGTGTCATTTTAGAAACTTAAATCTTTGACTTATGAAAGAGTTTTAGTTTAAAATTGGAATAACTTTTATACAAGAGTCAAGCACCTTCTTATAGTTTATAAACATATAAGATGCGCCGTTCTCACTGTCCCGTTTATTTTTCCGGTTGTCCCAGGTTTGTCCATGTGGGGACAAGCTGGTAATGCCGTGATTAAGCGGCAAACTTTATTACAAAAACTGCGTGGAGACTCGCTAGTAATTGTATGTCCAGAACTGGTTGGTACATGTAGTTTCATTTATTTCTCTTTGAAATAAAATGTTTAACAGTAGCTTTATCAGTTGAAAAACTGTTTACTAAGGCACTGTTCTGTTCACGAGAATTAACTTACAATATCACAAGCGCTGGAGCCACTAGGACACAGTTTCACTGTACACTTGAAGAATACGTCATCGCTGTTGTAGAACTTGAACACGTACAGGTTCACGTAGTAACGCTTGATGAGAGGAATACTGGTGTCAACGCTGTCAAAATCTGCGCCCAGAATGTCAGAATCTAGACTGCAGCTGAAATAAGTGAAAGTTTGAATGTATGTTTCGATTAATTGGATTTTAACTCATTTTAGCCTGGCGTCCTTTTTGTGGGACATAGGCAAACAGCATAGCCCTAAATGTGACGCCGCAAAATGCGACGTCCCATCTGGGGCCATTCTGATTGCTAAGAGGAATTTCATCGAAAAGTTGAATAAAATTTGAGACTCCTGATTGATCTAAAATGAAAGTGTACTCTAAATGATGAGGATAGGCAAATCCATACGCCACAATTGGGTTCATCACGAAAACACGCCCGTGTAATACAGAATTTTGCTCAAAACATAGATCGTGGGTTTTGGCGTGGTTTCGTCGAGGCGTTTCTAACGAGTACACATATAATCTATGTTTTAGAGCAAAACTAAGAAAAATATGTATACCCCTGCATACCCCAGTTTTACTATATAAAAGTGGGGTTTAAGGGGGGTATACATTGCATGGACATGTTTTCATTATGTAAACTAATTTTAATTAATGTTATTCTCACAGAAACCAGAAAGTAGCGCTTTCGTGCTATATAGTGCTTTTAGGTGATGTATTGCTGACATTAAAAGTTAGATTAAATAGAACCTACCCATCCTGGACCAGTTGTTTGCTGGGTGAGCCACTGGCAGATGTTCCAGAGTAGGCCCAACAGCTGGGGGAGGCACTGTAGTCACCTGCAACATTTTCATTAAATTAAACAGAATCCAGAATTAAGATTATAAAACGTTATTACTAATTGAATGCAAAGTGCAATAATAATCTTCCTTGAAAGCAATAATTAGACTTTCCATCAGGAAAACATGTCCGTGCAATGAATACCCCCCTGAACCCCACTTTTATATAGCAAAACTGGGGTATGCAGGGGTATATATTGTTATTATTTTTGCTCTAAAACATAGATTGCGGCGAGGCGGTTCTAACGTGTACCCACAATCTATGTTTGGAGGAAAAATAAGAAAAATATCAAACATTTTCCACTGAAACTTTTCGATTTTTACAGGTGAAAAAAACTGCATATTGCATGGGCATGTTTTCGTAATGTCAAAGAAAAGTGTAGGTGCTTCATTCTAACTTGTACCTTTGTCTTTTTTGACGGCTCGACAAAGTTGGATGATCAGTAACAGTCGTGTCAAATAGTCTTTAGCTCATCAGGAAAAATGTCCTATGTATACCCTCTGTTATTTAGATTAAATGGGGTATGCAGGGTTATACCTATTTTTCATATTTTTGATCCAAAACGTTGATTGTGGGTAGCCACAATCAATGTTTTGAGATGAAATATTAAAATTTCTTTTTTTCTACTGAAAGTTTGTACTGAAAGTATACTCCACTGTTATATACCTGTGTATATAAGGGTACACCTATTTTTCGTATTTTGAAAAAAAAAAAAAAAAAAAAAAAAAAAAAAAAAAAACGTAGATTGTGGGTAGCCACGATGTTTTGAGTTAAAAATAAAAAATATCCACTTTTTTTTACTGAAAGTATTCAAGTTTTACAACTTCTTAAGGAAAAATCTGTATATAACATGGGTGCGTTTTCGTAATGTTGATATTACCAAAACACACCCATGCAATATACAAAGATTTTAAAGCTGTAAAAAATGGAAAATTGAGAAGAAAAAAATTGCTATTCTTCTTATTCAAAACATAGATTAGGGGTTTACCTATTTTTCTTATTTAAACCATAGATTGTGGGTACACGTTAGAACCGCCTCGGTGAGGCGGTTCTAGCGAGTACCCACAATCTATGTTTTGGAGCAAAAATAAGAAAAATAGGTATACCTCTGCATACCCCAGTTTTTGCTATATAAAGTGGGGTTTGAGGGGATATACATTTAACGGACATGTTTTCCTGATATTCAGCTGGCTTACTTGGAATATCAATGGTCCAGTAGATTTCGGCTCCGACAAGTTCCTCAAAGACTTCTGACCCCAGCTGGTCAGGTTCTCTCAGAGCAGAGGAGATTGCGAATGACGGAGTAACAGCTTCCTGGGTCGTAACTTCTAGGCTGCAATGGGATAATCCAATCTTTATGACAGTTTTTCAAATATTGCACATATTGTCTGTAAAAATTGTAAGAGGGCACTTCATTTTGATTTTATAACTAACTTAAATAGTAACTTTTGCTATGTGGTTTAATAATTTATAATTTTAAATAGCCATGTTGTGACAGAGCGGATGTTTCTCTGGGAGTTTACCTGCACTTTTGGGAGTTGCAGTGCTTTGCTTATATTTAGCATTGTCAAACAAAGCCGAAGCACTCATTACAAAGGCCTGTCATGCTTATATGTATTGAACATAGTTACAAATGACAATTTCAATTTAATATATGAAATGCAAATTCTAACTAAACTTACGTGGCACCAAGTAGGTTAGACACGGTTCTATCAACGCCGGAGTCTGGGATATTATCGCACTGAATCTCGTAGGAAATATAGTCATTACTGCCAAATGTCTCCACACTACCAGAACGCTGGGAGAAGAACGCTACGATCGTGTTGTCCTGTAAATAAAGAATGTCATATAGATTAATGTTTTTCAGTGCTGAATGCCGTCAATAATTTGCCGGTTGAAATACGATTTGAGCCGTAAGTAAATCAACAACAAGCACAGGCGAAAACAATGTACGTAGGCTGTCCGGAAAGTTTTGAGACTTTGTCTATATCTCAATAACTATTCAAGAGAATCAGTTGTAATTTTACACAGGAATATAACATTATATCATGAGTTATTGCTGAAAATTTCAGCATATTTGCTCACCGGGAACATATTGATATAATCATTCTAATACGAGCATGTTGCTACTCTCGGAGCATATTGACTTCAATAACGTCGCGCCCGTTATGATTTTACAAGAAAGACCTGGATGATCGGATGCATTTTAAAGTGACTCTCAAGGTCATCGGACATCAACGCTTGATAGTTTCAAGTTTATTTGGTTATTCTGAGGACAACAATACAAAATATATCAGGAAAACACACTCGTTTTCATTTGGCTACCTCCAAACTCTTTTGCGCCGATTTTAATTGGGGTTTCGCTTTTTCGCACGCATCGAACGGCCTGTAGCCCTTCCTCTTATCACCGAATTCTTGACAAAAACTTTTCGAAAAAACGAAAAATTAATGATCCTTCATAGCCTGGATTTTGTTCATACAACAGTGAGAAATTTTGATTAGATTTGTGAACTCATTACGGCAGGAACACTGTATGATAAAAAAGCGCTGCTTCATCCGATGCGGCGACATCGAGTTTCTTACCAATATTTTGATCGACACATACACTTCTGTTAGCTTTTGCAAAGTTGATAACCGTCGAAAGACCATGGAATTTTGCGAACATATTGAACAAATGATGGCGTGATACCATGCAAATTGTTGCTGTATTGAAAAGCCATATGGCCAGTTTGTTGGCAATCGTTTTCTTGTCTCCAGGTTTTAGAAAACACAAAATTCAAAGTGCTCCGAGAAGCGCCACATCGGTTGCCTTGGAGACCAATATCTCCAAGTGTATGTAGGTTTTCATTCCAATTTTCCCATATATTATTCAGGAAGGCCTTATCTATAAACTCATATCTTTATTTCTATAGAATAAAATATTTTTTAAGATATCGGCACAGTCCTAAAACTTTCCGGACAACCCTCGTACATAGCAGCTACGCAGTAATTGCACAGCTGATTTGCGTCTTTGCTTTCGCTACACAGTACAATCCCTCTTAAATCCGGAATTTCTAGCTTCTTGTCTGCTTTTCTGTACAGGTCGGGTTGTATCGGATCTGTTCGGCAACACAGATTGTTGGCTATCATAAGAAGGCATTAGGCTTATGCAGGAGCATATAATCTCTCATGGAGCTAGTAGCTTTCTCTATAGTATTGTGAAAGCCTAGTGTGATGGCAAACTCTCCAGCATTAAACTTTATTTATTTTACTTCAATTACACAGAAAGCTCATTGAACTTATATACGCGTTCTTGAAGGCGCGGATGTTGGCGTTATGTGGTCCAACGTGGTGGAGGAAACCGGAGAACCCGGGGAAAACCACCGAACCTGGACGGGCGACCACTACCCTGCCACATGCATTGACCCGGATTCGAACCCGGATCGCCGTGGTGACAAGCGAGTGCGTTATCCACTACGCTATCCAGGCCCCCAACATTGGATTTCTAGAGAAAATTTTATCAGCACACTATCAGCATCATTTGTTTTATTAGCCATTTTCAAGTTCATGACATGACTAGTGTAAACATGTTTTAATGGATAATCCACAGCCGCAGCACATTAATGGCCACAGCCAAGCAAAACAGATTTGATGTGTTAGAACTGTCAAGAACAGAAAAGCACCAAAATGCACTATTTACATCACCTTTGACATGAAGTGGATTAAAATAGCGGAATACATCGGTACTCGACCATTATTACCAGAATACACTTTGAATTAAATGCTGAAAAATTCCCAGGACAAGGCTTTCTTTGAAATGAGACAAACTGACAGATACATTGCAATCTCTGTTGGAAACAACAGCCAATAGACCCTTGTCTTCCTAAGCCTAACCCTTACACCAGGTGATAGCCCCATCATGAGAAATTATACGCTCCTGGCTTATGACGTAAGCATTTTTCTCTTCCGTATGAAAAGTTTAAAGTACGTTCTTTGAGGAAGAACGCGGCGTCCCATCTGGGGCTACTCTGTTTGTTTAGCGAAATTTCATTGAAAAAAAAAAAAAAAAAAAAAAAAAAAAACTATTGGCAAATTGTATACGTTGGAGATCCTATTACGCACTCGTTCAAAATCTAAGAATATACAGGTTGCACAAACCTGGCTGCATCCAGTGATTAAGCTGACTCCGCCGCTGGTAGAGACCGTGCATTTTACAGCGGAGGACGAACCCTCATCCTGGACGGCAAAACAGTGGGAGTAGGAACCTGGATGGGTCACCTCGACAGTACCATTGGGGTAACAGCCTTGAATAAAAACGTTATATCAGTGTCACGGAAATTATCGAGAAAAATGAGCTGCCTGGTGGGAAAACCAACAATGTGGTTTCCGACCAGGTCCGACACAAACCGACCTGTACAGTCACGGAAAAGAGCTAGAAGCTTGAAATTTCGGATTTAAGTAGAAGAGGAACTGTACTATCCGAGCAGCGAAAACAAAGGCGCTAATCAGCTTCGCAGTTTCTGCGAAGCTGACCTGCGCCTTTGTTTTCGCCTATGCAGATTGTTGGTTTTCCAGTTACTAAGTCGAAATTTCCAGATAATAAGTCCAAAATTTCGAGATAGTAAGTCGACATTTCGAGTTACTAAGTCGACATTTCGAGTTACTAAGTCGAAATTACTAAGTCGAAATTTCGAGTTACTAAGTCGAAATTTCGACTTAACTCGAAATTTCAAAATTAAAAAAAAAAAATACCTGGCCCTAATGCTCTTCCGGAGTGAGTAGTTCAACAGGTAAGGCATTCCAAAATTAAGTGCGGCGAGGCAAATACACTTTATATTGTGCACGACGAAACATCATAGACATAACGACAAAGACCAAATTATCACTAATTATGGCAAGAAATTCAAACCGCACATGAGAAGGCCAACAATTAGGTTTTTCGACCTGGTGCGACAAAAACGGTCTGCACAGTCACAGAAGCAGGCTTGAAGCTTGAAATTTTGGATATAAGTAGAAGGAATCTCACTATCTTTCTGGCGAAAACAAAGGCGTCGATCAGCTGTGCAGTTACTGCACAGCTGATCTGCGCCTTTGTTTTCGCATAGTGCAAAATTAGGTTCTCATGATGCGGCTCGAATATGAGGCAACGATCCGCCATTTAATATCATACAAAGCTGTTGATGTTGATATTTGAGCCACCTCATGAGAAAACCAACAATCTGCATGTGCGAAAAGACGCAGCCCAGCTTCGCGGTAATCGCGAAGCTGATCAGCGCCTTTGTTTTCGCTATACGGATAGTACAGTTCCTCTTCTTAAATCCGAAATTTCAAGCTTTTAGCCTGCTTCGGTGACTGTACAGGCTGATTTGTGCCAGACCTGTTCAGAAACCATATTGATGGTTTTCCCACGAGGCGGCTCATTTAGAAAGAAATCAAATCCGGAAACAAAAGATACCGACTGCACCTTCATCATATCAAAATACTTTCTGATGTTCGGAAACTCACTCGGCGCAAAATAATTTTGAATGTAAACAAAGAAAAAGTAAAAACACTTACTGAAATCTAGATCGGTTATTACACCACCAACCGCTAGCTTCGCCACCACAGACAGAACAATGAAGAACAACATATCTGCTTCTAGAAAATCTCCAAAAATAATCTCGAATGTTGTATTCGGTTATGGCTGAAAACGGCGAAAAAGCGCAGCTTATATACCACGCTGAGCGAGAATTTTCACGGGCTGCATGATAAGCACGTGGGTTGAGTGAACTAAAATTGGCTGTATGGAATATGTGTTTACTTGCTTGTGAGAAGTCGGGGGTCGTTAATAAAAGAGGATGGGTGTAAAAATAGCTTTTCATTACTCCAGGTTTTCAGAGTGGGGATTACTGTTGGGGCATCGTTTATTTTTTTTATTTATTTATTTATTTATTTATTTATTTATTTATCTTTATTTTATTTTTTTCATTACAGTGCTTGCGGTCGTATTCTTTATTGCTTGTTACCAGTACACGAACCAAACTAACTGTGGTTTCCGAACATGTCTGACACGAATTGGCATATGCAGCCACAGAAGATGGCTAGAAGCTTGAAGTTACGGATTTAAGAAGAAGAGGAGTTGTACTATCCGAGAAGCGAAAACAAAATTGCTGATCAGCTGTGCAGTTGTGCGTCTTTGTTTTCGCATTTGTAGATTGTTGGTTTTCTGGCGCGGCGGCTCAGGGTGGCTATCTTGTTGAAAAGGAGAGCCATCTTGTTCGGCATGTGCCCTTCCTTACCGCCGCATGCCTGGGTTGGAATTAAAAGAACTTATGATCGGGTTTTGGCCGAGACAAGGAAATCTCAGGCAAGTTTTAAATTATTAAAGTCTCATCCGATGCTCTGCCGAGGATGCGACTCGAATACTAATAATCTGAAACCGCCGGAGCCTGAGATTTTTTCTTGTTGAGGCCTCGATACCTAAGCAGTAATGGCTGCATAAATATTTTTTCTCACCCATAACTTAAACCATTTTGACTTTGAATAGGATTCATGCGCTGTTCAGGTAGCCAATTTGTATTTATATGAAACATTTGCAAGCGTTTTGTTTTGTGCATAAAATTCTCAGCAAAATTAAAATTTAAGATTTTTATGAGAGCAGAAGACTATAATTACTCATGTACTCTTCATGAACGTTTATTTTTGCCACTGACAGTTGGCATCCAGCGTATCACTTCCTTATATGACATTTCTATTGGCTTAATACAGAAATGACTGGCATTTTGAGACAGCTAGTACGTGGGATAGACAAAATCTTTGACGGGCACGCATTGGGATATGCTTGTCTGATGGGTGAGAAAATAGTCTTTTCCTGGTAATTTTGTTACTTTTGAATGGGTCAAATGGTGCGGATTTATTACTTAACAACTGGTAATCCTAAATGGCTTCATTCGAATCCGCTATATAAAAACAAAATAAGAAATAGGTTTCATATAAAATTTTACTTTCATTCACAACATTTCTCATCCATCAGGCAAACATATCCGCTTGTGTGTCCGTCAGAGTAATAATAGCACTTTTCAGCTGACTCAAAATGTCAATCATTTCTGTATTAGTTGATGAAATGTACACTCTGATAAACTTGCTTCCATAAAAAGAAGTGACATGCTTAGTGTCGACTGCAATAGTTCATACACATGTCTGATACGTAAGATAGGAAATAAGGTAATTGAGCCGACTCGTGGGAAACCAACAATCTGGTTTTTGACCAGGTCCGACACAAACCGACCTGTACAGTCACAGAAGCAGGCTAGAAGTTTGAAATTTCGGATTTAAGTAGTAGAGGAACTGTACTATCCGAGTAGCGAAAACAAAGGCGCTGATCAGCTTCGCAGTTACCGCGAAGCTGATCTGCGTCTTTATTTTCGCCTATGCATATTGTTGGTTTTCCCATGAGGCGGCTCAAATTGAAGTAGGAGGGTGAGCGCGAATCAGCCGTAGTATAGCCGCTGCACAACAAAATCAAGTATACATTGCAACCGGCAAGGACTCAAGCCAGCCTGGTAATTTATCTGATTGTTTTAACAGATCTACCCAGTCTGATCCTTTTCTTCGCTTCACGTGCCGCTAAATGGACAGTCATGTTAAATAACCTTAGGGTTTTCTGACGTGATATGTGAAGGACCTAAAGAACTCAACGAATGACCCGGCTCATCTGTTCGCGTGAATCACGTGCTGAATGAAAAATCCGTGCATATTTCAAGACATAACACGAAAGTTTGTATCATTTGCAAGTTTGCGTCGAAGAGATAAAGGTGAGTAAAGTCTTATTATATATTACTTCACTGATGCAGGGAAAACATTTATTTTTTTTGTCATCTGTAACAGTTGTCATTTAAGTTTTCGAGAGAGAGAGAACATCATTACAGAAATGTATATCTGTGTTTCGATGGGTTTCCTCGACCAGATACTTTCTAATTGTTCGGATGCTGTGGAGCATCTCCTTTTTCTAACGGAAGTCCTTGTTTTAAATGAACTGTATTTAACGCGTTTTTACAGAATCAGAAATAATGATAAACTATATTTGACAGTCAAGGGCCGCGTCACGAGAAATATGTTTGTATATATATACAGAAAAAAAGGCAGCTGTACAGTTTCAGCGCGGCGCAGCACATAAAAAAAGAAAGTAAAAAATAGACTAAACTCCCCTACACCTTATCTAGCCGTGTGCTGTAAAACTGCCCGGTTCGTGTCCTACCCGATAGTAGGCCGTGGAAACAGACTTTCTCATCGTCATTATCATTATTTCAGACACAATGTCAGGCTCCATTCTCCCGCTTTTGTTGCTACTCATTCCAGCAGTGATAACTGCAAGCTCGGTACCAGAGCTAATATACTGTAAGTACACACATTTTACTCAAGCTATCACACAAATTTACACACGCAAAATGCAACCCATTCTTGATCTTTCATTTTCTACCCACCTGTTCACCGATATCTCTAACAATATTGATTGCCGTGTCATCAGAAAAACTTATCCGTGTAATGTATTCCCCCCTTAAACTTCACTTTTATATAGAAAAAAACTTGGGTTTGCAGGGGTAGACCTATTTTACTTATATTTGCTCCAAACATAGATTGTGGGTACTTGTTAGAACTGCCTCGCCGAGGCGGTTTATCGTTTACCCACAAGCTATGCTTTGAGCAAAAATAAGAAAAATATCTATTTTTCTACTGAAAATCTTCATTTTATCATAAAAATGCATATATTGCATGGACAAGTTTTCGTAATGTGTACAGCTCGTATGAAATTACACAAAAGCAAACACACAACAAAACATGATATGAGCCGCCGCATGGAAAAACCAACAATCTGCATCTAGGCGAAAACAGAGGCGCAGATCAGTAACTGCGAAGCTGATCAGCGCTTGTTTTCGCTACACGGATAGTACCATTCATATACCTTCTTAATCCAAAATTTCAAGAATCTAGCCTGCTTCTGTGACTGTACATGCCGGTTTGTGTCAAACCAGTTCGGAAACCACATTGTTGGTTTTCCCACGAGGCGGCTCATACTTTAACGCTGGTAGGTCTTCACTTGTGTTTTCTTAACTGGCCTGTTCATAAAACGTTATTTCTACCTAATGTCTTACATCTAGATATTTTAATTTTAAGTAAATGACCTTCATTTGATAAACAAACTGCTCATTTTTGTAAACGGTTTGTGTCGGACCTGGTCGGAATCCAAATTGTTGGTTTCCTCACGCACATGCTCATATAAAATGTTAAAGCTCCTTGATCAGGCTGTCTACTTGAGCAAGCCACATTTACTCCCCCTTTTATACAATTACGACCCCCATACCTAACATGTTGAATGGGATAACTGAAAAAAAAAAATCGGAGAAAATAAGTAAAACAGACAATCAATAAAATAAAAAAGGTCCGTATGTACACGTTCGTATGAATTTCAGCCTGTAACCCTAGTGGTACGATCACCGTGGACAACCCGGATATAGCTACATACCGCAGTGCTAGCGCAAAGACGGTTGATGGGACAACCAACTGCACAGTAACCTTCCTGTTCTTCTTCAGAACGATCCTGATCAGCGGCTGTCCTATTGTAAGTAGAGCCGGGACGCGAAAAAAACTGTCTTCGGGGTTTCCGCTCATGACCGACACCGTCAAACTGAACTGTACAGTCTCGGATAAAGGCTGAAAGCTTGAAATGTCCTACTGAAGAAGATGAGGGATTGTACTATCCGTGTAGCGAAAATAAAGCGCTGATCAGTTGTGCAGTTATTGCACAACTGATCTGCGCAGTTTGTTTTCGGCTAAAAACAACCGGTTTTCTCGAGACGAGAGCTCAAGTAGAGGCGAAATGAGTGTTTGGAGTTTTGATGTAGGTTTGCTTCGATCAATTACTTGTCGCCCTTCATGCCAAAAATTTTACGTGCTGTCACATAAAATTTTGTTAATATGCAAAAAACCTCTGGGCCTGATTTCGTCAAAAGTTCAACTTTCAAAATAAAGTAATTTACTTATTTAAATTTGACCCTGATCCTGATTTATGTGAAGCTAAAAAAACAGTCACCAAAAATATCCGCATAATTTGCGCTGCCAATTATAACCAGGAATTTAAGAGAATATCGTGATGTTATTTGTTGGTTTAAACAATATTTATTATTCAAATCAAATTACATGATATTTCAGTTTACATATAAACAAAGTATCAGGATTGGAAAACAAGTCTTTCGGCTTATGGCTATCCTCTCCTGTGAAAGCTTAATTCCTTTCTAATAGAGAGACGTGTTATGAAGGTAATTACTTAAATTACATACATGTACTTATATGCTATTTTACAATAAATGAACAAAAATGTTATTTGTTACTTTAAGAGTCGTAATATTTCCCTGTGGTTTCACGATGGCACGACCGAGCCCGAAATAATTACTTCAACCACCATCTTCTACACCATCCGCTGTCAGCAGATCCCGGCCACAGGAATATACAGGAGGGTCACGGACGAATCCTGGGTTACCAACGAGTAAGTACAGGGTGACCCAGAATATAATTGAGCCGCCTCGTGGGAAAACCAGCAATCTGCATAGGCGAAAACAAAGACGCAGATCAGCTTCGCGGTAACCGCGAAGCTGATCAGCGCCTTTGTTTTCGCTACTCGGATAGTACAATTCCTCCTCTCCTGAACTCCAAAATTTCAAGCTTCTAGCTCTTTTCTGTGACTGTACAGGACGGTTTGTGTTGGACCTGTTCGGAAACCACATTGCTGGTTTTCCCACGAGGCGGCTCATATGTTTCAACCTTTAATAATTTTGCTTCGGCAGCACGTATACAATATATTAAAATCTACATCAAATCTACGACGATTCAAGTTTTGTTTGGTATTAGACATAAAAAAAACACTGAAATGTTAAATAGAATTGAGCCTGTGCGTGAGAAAACCAACAATTCGTTTCCAACCCTGTCCGACACAAACCAGCCTGTACAGTCACAGAAGAAGGCTAGAAGCTGGAAATTTTGGATTTAAGTAGAAGAGGAATTGAACTATCCGTGCAGCGAAAACAAAGACGCTGTTCAGCTTCGCGGTTACCGCGGAGCTGATCTGCGTCTTTATTTTCGCATATGCAGATTGTTGGTTTTATCACGAGGCGGCTCATATGATACATTTCAACCTTTAAAAATTTTGCTTCGGCAGCACGTATACAATCAAATAAACCTACAATGATTAAAGATTTATTTGGTATACAATGTTATACATAAAATAATACTGACATGTTAAAATGATTAAATAGAATTGGTCAAACATTTTCAAAAGAGATACGTAAAAGCGTTGTTTGACGAGTTGTTTGACGTCCATATTGGATTGCAATGGCGTCAAGCTTATTTTGGGAGGGCACTTGAATGAAAATGCATATTCACCTAAAACAAATACATGTACTTTTTTGAAAACTGTTGTAGGGTTTGAAAATTAGCGGCACACATTTGTGCATGAGTGGTACCAACTGTCATTTGAACAAAAATAAAACCTGTCAAAGTGTTTGACCGCTATTATTCAAAATTTTACTATAAAAATGTAATTATCCAAACAAACTTCAAGTATCATAAGAGCATCGTGATTTTCAAAACAAAATTATATACTGACCGACCAACTCATTACTGGTTAACCGCTCATGTCTGAGCCTGCCCAGGAAAAGTAGTTTAGTCAAACCATCCATATTTGGTCAAGCCTTATTTGCTTGGTTGGATGGTTATATTTTGAAGCACTGTTTGGATGTCATGGCATCCTGCTTTTGGTTAAAAGTCCCATAAAATGGAGGCAACGTCCCGACATGACCATTGCTGTTGACTGGGACGTAAAGCACCAATTCAAACAAACAAACAAAATTATGTAAGATTAAAGTGGTATCAGATATTCCGAATCACGTACCTGTACATGTACAATACCTGAAGGAGTAAAACGTAATGACAACCGGACAGATCTACGTTGAATTTACGTCATATGATGTGACGTCAAATGTCTTTTGATGCTTTCGAAATCGTGACAACACGATGAAAGCAAATTTGATTTCTGGAAAACACATTTCAGCCTGTGCACGAGAAAACCAACAATTTGGGTTCCGACCAGGTCTGACACAAACCGGGCTGTACAGTCACAGAAGATGGTTAAAGGCTGGACATTTTGGATTTAGAAAGAGGAATTGTACTATCCATACATATAGTGAAAACGAAGGCGTGATCAGCTTCGCAGTACTGCGAAGCTGATCTGCGCCTTTGTTTTTGCCTGTGCAGATTGTTGGTTTTCCCATGTGGCGGCTCATTTCAGAATGATTTTCAATGGGGAACTTAGAAGTCGGTTGCCGGACTTTGAGAAAAATGTAAAAACTCTCAAAATGTTCCATACACTCACTTCCTGACAGTTTCTGATATAAAGTTCATATAGTCAAAAACTGCACGGTACTGTTTCACGTATACAAAACAAGCGATCATTCGGAGCGTTTGTGGTTGCCATTATAGGCGGGCCAAACAGTGAGATTCATAGTGGGTCAAATGAATATAGTGAACCTTATTTTCAAATCGGACAGCTTATCTTTACAACCGATTTGTGACTCGAGAAGTAACTTGATTTGGTACATGTTTTCAGGATCAGAACTACTGTGGAGCCCTCTGTAATCCCGCTCATAACCCTGGAAACCGAGATACAGGACTTTGACGACCGATACAAGAGAACAAGGGCCAGGGTTGGGGAGCTCCTACGCTGGGAAATAGTAGGACCAAGTGAGTTGTTACATATGAGCTGCGATGCGAGAAAACCGGTCTTCGGGGTTTCCGACCAGATCTGACACAAACCGACCTGCACGGTCTCAGAAAAAGGCTAGAAGCTTCCGTGTAACGAAAACAAAGGCACTGATCAGCTGTGCACTTACGATTTTCTCTTGACGAGGCTCATGTATACTACTCAAAATTTGCTCAGAATCACTTCACTTTGTATCCAACACAAATATTTTTGAAAACTTAAATTATATGTATCTCATAAGTTATGGATTTGATTTTGGTATACATTCACTGATCAATATCACTTGAACACAGAATATTTTAGGTAAGGTAGTGACCATTTGAGATGGCGGGGTGGGGGGCTGGAAGACACTTCGAAAAAAAAAAAATCCAGGAAAATTATCAGGATGGGATAAATTCTACTGTACTTTTGTATTTAATAGACAAAATCGTGCCGTTGTGAAAAAAATCAAGACCCGAAAATATATTCCAAGCCTCCCATAAAGATTAAATGGTCGCTCCCTTTTATACCTTGTTTTTCTTGCACAATCGGTAACGGTGCCTTGAATGATGTTGTAATTGGTCTGTCCTCTATTTTGAATGGATCGCTTTTTCGTCGTTGTGACGTGTGCAAGAGAATTTGTTCTGAAATGTCACGTGCGTTACAAAATATTGTCTGTTACATATAACCAGGACTAAGTTGTTCAAAATTAACGACATCGTTAGTTAAAAATGCGGCTTTCACACTAGAGCACGATCTGTTACGAATGCCACGATGCTAATCGGGACATTTTGCCAAAATTTGACGTTCTGATACGAGTCGTTGCGTTTTGATACGAACTGTTGCGATCTGATACGATAGGGTGGCGATCAGTCAAAATCTGGTGACACGATATTGGTCCCGGATAGATACGATTAGTTGCGATCCGATAAGCTTATTACGATTAAACCCCGATTCTAATGCGATCTGACACGATTATCACGATACTTGACCGCGATTTGATACGAACTGATACGCTTAGATGCGTTCTGGTACGAGTCTCAAGAATTGATACGATATGTTGCGATAGTTTACGATTGTTGGCTTGATTTTTGGTGATTGTGGCCACGATTTTGTCACGATGAGACCGCGATTGGTATATTTACTTCGAAAACAAACATATACCTTATTACGTTTTTAATCTCTGAAGACGAAACAACATTGATGATGGAGGAGCAGAGAATGACGAGAATGCGACTTTTGCATTATTGATGCCTTATCCTTCCCCCTTTCCATCCTTGTCTCTGCTGCCATTTCCTGGATTTCGAATTAATACTGAAAAGGGTCATATTGATATTTACTTCTCTGTTGTTGATCAAAGAATAAAAGCTATCTTGCCCGATATATTTAATGTATTGATAATTCGTAACAGATCGTAAGCATCCGTGACAAAACCGTGGCTTGTCGTGTCTCATCGCATTTACTCGTATCAGATCGTATCCTATCGGGAGTCATTCGCATCGCCTCGTAGTTAATCGGGCCAGGCATTTTTTCTCGAATCGTAACATACCGTAACAATTCGTAAGAGATCGCAACTCATCTCAACAGATCGCTGTGTTTTGGTCGATCCCGATCACCGCGATTTAGGAACAAGATGAGATACGATTTGTTGCGATTTGTTATGATGTCATACGATCTGATGCGATGGTCACGATAGTCCCGCCAATCGTGGTAATCGTGGCAAAATTTTTGGCTGCCAAAATTTTGCCACGATTAGCCCGATTATCACGATTGATATCAAGATGTGGTGCGATCTGATAAGATTGGATACGATAGTCCCGATTGGTCCACGATGAAGACCACGATACCAATCGTGGTCGAATCGTGGTAGATCTATGTGTGAAAGCTGCATTAACGATTCGTAAAAATTTCAAACATGAATATTACAAATACACTGTTATTTTTTGTTGATAAAATGTGAAAATCCTTTGCAATGCAAAGGGTTATCAAATTTTGTCAACAAAAATAACAGTGTATTTGCTTATGTAGTCGGCATTTACTTAATGAGTTGAGGCCTTAACGATGACGTTAATTTGAACTGGGCCCAGCTATGTTGTAGAGGCTATTGGGTAACTAGAGGCTATTGGGTATTGGGTAACTAACTATCTCAGATATTTCACTGTAGACAGGATGTTCCCGTCGGTGTTCCGTGATACCTTGGCCATGGAAGAGTGGAGCGAGACCTAAAAGTGAAGCGGAGTGCGGGTTAGCTAGCGCATATATTAATTTACCGATGCACATTTGAACGCAGCTTTAGCTCGTATGTCTAATGTTTTTACTTATATATTTTTCAGTTAACTACTACGTTCTACCGCTGAATTGTACCGCTAAATCGGGGGACTTAGCGGAGCAGTGTGCCCTCGTTTTGGATGGGTAACTTAAACATCTTTCTTTCGGTGTTTTATGAATTTGTTCAAAACCAACCGGACTATATAGTCACCAAAAGCCGCTTGAATTTGGAATCATAGACTAAAATAGGATACCAAGACTGTGTACATTTAGCAGAGCCATAGAAAATCATAGTAGTAGGCCTATTTAGATATTTTCATGATTTTATTGATGCATGTATGATACATGTACAATGTACCTAACACATCATACCATTAACACATAATACCATGTACGTACTCAATTTTAATTAAGGAAAGACAACCGGTGTAAAATGTTGCGTTTCTTAAGTCCGCCAGTATGTTATAACGGAGTGGCTTTTACCAGTTGACTGGCAATAGCGATTTTTCTTTACATTGGCTGCTATTGCGATTTTACGTTGAATCGGCAGCAGCCAATTTAACATAAAATAGCTATTACCAGTCAACTGACAGCAGCCAACCTAACGTAAAATCGCTATTGCCAGTCAACTGGCAGCAGTTATTTCAACGTAAAAACGCTGCTGCCAGTCAACTGGTACTAGACCTTTCCATATTATAATTTTCGAGCGATGGGGTCACACTTTTATATGTTTGGCGTCGTTTGATAATTTCAGATGCAGTCAGGATTTAAATCTATTGAGTCATTTTTCTCGAGAAGTCGACCAGACCCACATCGTATACGCCGATCTGTTTGCTTTCCGATTCGCCTCGAATAACAGAATCCTACTTATATGTGATATGCTGGGCTGTAACAACCAATCCTCAGCATGTGATATTGTAAGTAAATCCCAGTGGATACGTGACGTCAAAACAGCGTTAAATCAACGTCCGTGACATTATATAATTGTAAGGACAAGAGAACGGCGGTAGGGTCACATCTATGATGGAATGAAAATATTCGATAGCAGCGTAGTCAGCTTTATGACGTCATATAGTGCGATAATAGCATGATATCAATGATATTAGAGAACAGCGTTAGATCAGAGGCTATGACGTCATGATATCTCTCTAGAACAAGTAAGTCAGCGTGATGACGTGTTAGGATACACGTCTCACTGACTTTGTAATAACGTCACGTGTATGTTCAGTTTAGTACTGAGAAAAATGTCTACGGGGTTTCTGACCAGTTCTGAGATAAACATGGTTTGTGTGAGTACATAATTTTAGGAATAACCGGGCATGGCTGGCTTAAAGCTATAACAAAAAGTAGATTGCATTTATCTGCGATTTTTGCACAGAGCCAACATTAAAAGCAGGGGTTGAGTTTTCATCTGGATCAAACCAGATTGGTGTTTGTGTTGCCATCCATCAAAATTAAGTATTGCCAAAATTTAGGAATTTATTATATAAGGGAGCGCGTTGGCGTAGTGGTAGAGCGTCGGACTCCAAATCGAGCGGTCCTGGGTTCAATCCCCACAGGCGTCACCGCGATGTGTCCTTATTGGGCAAGACACATTAACTCCCTACAGTACTGGTTAAACCCAGGAAGCGTTGTCTCCGTCCCGACATGACTGAAAATATGCTGACTGGGACGTTAAACCCCAACACAAACAAATTAATTAGATACTATGCGGGCTTATGGAATTCATACAAGAAGCAAATCATTAACGTCAGTCACTCTAAGACTTTATCTTTCTACCAATAAGAACTGTCCCGGTGATAAGAAGCGGCGCGATGTCTCCACGGACGAGAACCTTGACGAAACCGGGCAGGCTCAGAACATCATATTCCGTCGGGAAGTCGTACTCGAAGGTGGTAGAGTAGTGAGAAATACGAGGGACCCGGACTCTGAACCGGAGTCTAACCGACCAACTAGAAATGAGGGAGAAGAAAAAGGGCCAGTGCGAGACGGGGGTGAACTTGTCGGACAGATCAAGACGGGTCTACAGATCATAGACCCAGTTCTGGCGAAGTCTGTTGCTCTACTAGTCGAACGAGGTAAAACATACAGATTTTAACAATCCGGCGTTGTTAGGTAATACCGTCGGGTTTGATTATTTTGTCACTGTCACTAGTGCACCAGTCATTTGTATCCACGGCCCCTCTGGTGCCGGGGAATAGCAGGGCGTTTAACTTTTCAGTTTTTAAAGCCCGGCACTGCGGGGTCATATTTGTGGTAAAATCCCTGTTAAACGCCCCAGCTCCCCGGAGGCTGAAAATAATATGGAACAACAACAACTGGTAGTTGTTCTAATGAAAACATATGAAGGATGAGGTTGAAATTATTAATGTACATCATGCACATTTGCCAATTAAATAAGGGCAATAAAGGTAATTAATTAAATGTTAAAATACAACTATTAACTAATTTGAATTAATGTGGTCGTGTATTGGCGGTAAATTAAAACCCCGGCACATCCCCGGCATTGCCGGGACTCATCAGAGGTTTACTCACGGCACCTTAGCCCTATTCTAGGGGAACCGTGGATACCAATGACTGAAAGAAGCTGCATGCACAATAGTCCATGTCGAATGGGAATTTCTTGCGATTTTTTGACGATTTATGACGACCTATACAAAACTTATCTATGGGGTATATGCATAACATTAAACCTGTTCGTCGCCCTTACATCCGCGTAAGAGTCGATTTATGACGTCATCAATATGGCGACTATCTGACTATTTATGAATTATTCGTATTTCCATCAAAATCAATTGACATGACATTTTTGCTTTTCTTTGGAAAGAAGATGTATGAAATGCATCTGATTATACACATGATAGACGAATTAAGTCGATAGGATAAAGGATATTGCTTTATCCGGTCGTAAGTCCGTTCGTGCATACGTTGGACATACGTTTTTTTCTTCTAAAACACCGCACACAACCTAAGTACCCAGGGAGATAATTTCACCTATCTTGCATCCCAGGACTATTTTTCATGGGTGTCAAATCATTCTTTGGGACCCCAGAAATGCAAATAGTTTTTGTCTTCAAAGATAAACTCAATTGCACAATGAAAAAATGCATGGTTTCCATGGCAACCGTTAACATGATTCTTAGCATGGGGTGTACATACAAAATTGATCATATCTCCACTTCTAATTATCCTAGACTACTTAACATGGTCTCATTTTAAAGCTTAGACATAGCCCTTTCTTCTTCTGCTAAGTATTTTATTTGCATATCCATTAATTTTCATGAAAATGGCAAAACATATTTAAAAAATCCTTAAATGAACTAATTTCAAGCCCAAACTGTCATTATGACCCTTTGTTATTGAACCAGTAATATCATATGAAAAATTTATTGATGACCTGGTCCTGTGTAAAAATTATTTCATTTGCATATTCATGAAAATTAATGAAAATAGCAAATAGTGAGGAAAAAACGAGGGGAAAACTATGTCAGTTGCAAGGTATTGCACATGTTATAAGACCTATCTTGCATCCCTGGTACAAATTCTCAAGACTGTTACTGTTGTCCGAGGGACCACCTTAATGTCATAAAATATTGTCCTCAGCAATGAAACATATTCATGATGTATACTTACATAGTTGCCACACCCACTCTCATGCGATTCTAAATAATAGGGTGCACTTACAAAAATACTCATATCCCGCCTTCAGAGTGCTCTAGAATATTATAATTGGTCTGGTGGTGATGCATGAACTTAACAATTTAACCTTGATACCTACTATTTGAATCATTGAATTTATTTATTCATGAAAATTAATAAAACACACATAAAATGGAGATAAAATGTGGCAAAAGTAGAGGGTATACGTAAAATAATCACTCGTACCAGAGCTGTTAATCAACCCAGGATGCTGAAAGAGTGTCAAATAAATGCTATGGCAATGTGCTATGGCCCTGAAGTATGATATAAGAGTAATCTGATTTTCAATTTCATTAATTGTAATGAAATTTGAGAGAAAAGATAATTGAAAAAAAAAAAATAAATAAGTGAGTAAATCTAGAAAACGACTTGTATCTCGGCAATCAAAAGTCATATAGTGCTTAAAATGGCATCAAATTGTCCCAAGGGCAATATTATACTATCCTGTCCTACAATTTATGAATCATTGGGCTCTCAGTTTTAAAAATATTAACAAAACCTTTTGAATTTAGAGAAAAATACGGAGCAATAAAGGGGGTATACGTAGAAGAACGCATGTATCTTGGCTACTGAAAGTTATATTGAGCTATACTTGGCATCAAATGATTGCTGACAATGTCCTGTAACCATATAATCTAGGACAATGTGCCCTGAAAATGGTACAATTAGAATGCTATTGGTGAATGCACTACTGTCATGTAGTCTGATAGCTTAACCATATGTTATTAAATTTTCTGAACGTTTAAAGGATCTCACGTTTACCTTTTTTACTTTATAAATATCTGATTATATGGTTACAGAACATTGTCCTAACAATCATTTATTACCAATAATTATAGCTCCGTAGGTCTTTCAGTAGCCAAGATACGTGCGTTTATCTACGTATACCCCTTAATTTTCTGTATTTTTTTCTCTAAATTCAAGAGGTTTTGTTAATATTCTTAAAATTAAAATACAAATGACCCATTAATTTAATACAGGATGGTATAATAATACCCTAGACACCATTTGCTGTGATTTTCAGCAGCATATGATTTTTGATGCCAAGATACAAGTCATTTTGTACGTTTACTCATTTTTTTCTCACTCTAAAATTTCTGAAGTTTTCCTTAAAATTCATGAAATTAAAAATCAGATTATTCTCATAATGATAATTTAGGGCCATATGTCATTGTCATAGCATTCATTTTTTTTTACCTCTTTCAGCATCCTTGGTTGATTAACGGCTCTGATACAAGTGTTTTTATACATACTCTATTTTTTTTTACAATATTCTCCAATTCTTTGTTTGTTTTATTAATTTTCATGAATAACTAAATTCAGTGATTTAAATATTAGGTATCAATGCTAAATTGTTATGTTCACGTATCACTATCAGACCAATTATAGCATTCTAGAGCATTCTATTCAGTGGTGGGATGTAAGAACTTTTGTAAGTATATCCTATTCTTTAGAATCGCATAAGGAGTGGTGTGGAAACTATGTAATTCTACATCATGCAAATGATTTTTTCATTGCTGAGGACAATATTTCATGGCATCAAGATGGCCCTCTGAAAACTGACAGTCTTGAAAATTTAAATTTATCCCAGGGATACAAGATAGATTACATCTTATAACCTATCCAATACCTTGCAATGGATACATTTTTCTCTCGTTTTTCCTCACTTTTTGTCAGTTTATTAATATTCATGAATACGCAAATGAGATAATTTTCATACAGGACCACCTCACCAATAAATTCGTCATATGATATTACTGGTTCAATATTGAATAAAAAAAAAAGGTGTCACAACGATAGTTTGGGGCTGAAATTAGTTCATTTATGGATTTTTAAAGATTTTTTTCTGCAATTTTTCATGTTTTTCATGAAAATTAATGAATACGCTAATTAGATGCACAGTAGTCTATGATAAGTAACAGTGAAAAATTGATCAATGTTGTATGTGCATCCCATACTCAATCACAAAAAACAACCGTGCATTTTTTTTTTCATAGTGCAATTGAATTTATCTTCGGGAACAAAAAATCCTTGCATTTCTTGTGTCCCAATAAATGATTTAGCACCCACAAAATTTGTCTAGGGGAATGCAATGTAGGTTAAATGAGCTCCCAGTGCACTATGCATAGTTTCACACTTTGTATGCAGATTTTGTTGTGATGTGGCTCATATTTTCGATGCTATGCTCCTTGTGAGAGATAATTTTATGCTGAAATAGCTGTTATAAATACAGATGGTAAAGTCCAGCGCTCAAACCTAGATGATAAAGGCAAAATGATGTTATGCAAACAAAAAGATCAAAACAACCACGAACTATTGCTTTACCTAGAAAATATATATTTTGGCGACATTAGCATCATGATGATCCAGTCATTACGAAAACTGGCCTATGCAATATACAGAGATTTTTTCATCTGTAAAAATTGAAAATTTTGTTAGAAAAAAAAAATGATATTTTTTAATATTTTCGCTCAAAACATACATTGTGTGTACACGTTAGAACCGCCTCGACGAGGCGGTTCTAAAGAGTACCCGCAATGTATGTTATGGATCAAAAATAAGACACTTAGGTAAACCCCTGCAAACCCCTGTTTTTCTATATAAAAGTGGGAGGGGGTAATACATTTCACGGACATATTTCCTGAAGTTTTCTTTCAGGCTCTGCGACTGTACCTGTGACCAGTGCTGTTCTGGTGACCGTTGCTGCCTTTGTTAGCCTGATGTTATAGACAAGAGCTCTACATTTCACAGCAGAAAACGGCAGCAATGTTATGATATGTGTGCTTTGGTTGAGACACAAGTTAAATTCAATAAAAGTTGTTAATTGTTTCTTGATTTATATAGACAGTTAGATTTCTTTTTAACCACCAGCCAACTCCTTAAATGGGCCACTTTGTAGCTCTTTTGAGTATAGTCATGCTCGTCTCCCGCAATTTCAAAGACTATGAGTACGAGAAAACCAACATTGTAGTTTCTGACCAGGTCCTACGGAAACCGGGCTGTACAACCACAGAAGACTGCTAGAGGCTGGAAATTTCGGATTTAGAAAGTAGAAGAATTGTACTATGACTGTAGCGAATTCAGAGGCGCTGATATGCGTTATGCAACTTGTTGGTTTTCGCATAACGCGGCTCATATCTGAAGTTATTAAGCCAATCTTGCTATTTATGTGAAACGTCATTTGGCTTAGAGGTTGACTCCGTAAGGCTTTTGATTAAATTGTATGGGAACTGAAGTTCCCATGGTAAGAGGGAACTTACAACGGGAAAAACAAGACCCAGAACTTTATTAGCTCACCTGAGCCGAAGGCTCAAAGGTGAGCTTATAGGATAGGTAGGTATCCGTCGTCCGTCCGTCGTCGTCCACAATTTCAAATAACATCTCCTCTGAAGCTATGTGGCCAAAACTTTTGATATTTGGCATAAAGCATCCACAGGAGGGGGGAACCAAAAATGTTGTTTAAACGTGTGTCTATAAACTGTTTTGACTAAATGTAAAAATAATATATCAAAACTTTTCTTTCGCAAGTGAAACGAACAAAGTTCTGTTTGCGGGTGTGCCAAATGTTTTTTCTAAGGCTACTTTCTCTTGCTCTTGATATGCGAGGGTATTCTGAGAAATCTGAAAATTATTATTGGTTTATGTAGGCGTCATACCTGGCCGATTTTAACACGCGATGGATGGACACACGATTATGAAAATTTTCAAATTCGGCGGGGATCGTCAAGACATCGGGCCATTCGTGAGTGCATCGTTACCCATCGTATGGCCATCGGGAGATTTTTAAAGCTTTCGGCAGCACCATCGCGAGCGGCATCAAAATCTTTGACATGCCAAAAAATACAGGAAGGACACACGATGGTTCAATTTCGTGTTGAGTTCGCGAGTACATCTTGGCATTCGCAAAGCCATCGTGAGGCCATCTTCTCACATCGGGACTACATTGTATATCTGTCGTGTGGTCATCGGCACCATCGTCTAGGATTTGCTACACGAAGGCAATACGAGGGACACGCGATGCTGCCCGATAGTATTACGAAGGCAACACGACATCGTGTGGCCTTCGCAACGCCATCGTATAAGCATCGTATTTGAAAAAATCTAGAACACGATGGCATCAGGATGGAAACACGATATTAACCAAAACTATTCTAATATTTCCCCGGGTAACGTGGACATACAAAAATAAAAGCAATCAGCACCCACACAACACTTTTCTCAGAAGCCTCAAGTGGAATACCTTTAAATGATGGCGTATTTCGAGGAAAAAACAATTAGGAAAAAAGAAGGTTGCAGCACTGCTGCTACATGCAGCTAGAGCATGACAAAAACCTCCTTCAGGAGCAACATCATCTCTTACAGGTTTGTTTATTACTCTGTCCGTTTTTTATAGCCCCGCTGTGAAGAAAAAGTGGAGGCTATACTGGATTCACCCTGTCCTTCCGTAGTTCCGTTATTCCGTTATTCCGTCCTTCCGACATTCCAGTACCACACATAACTTGAGAACCAGTTGTTAGACTTTAACCATATTTGGCATATGCATCAATATTGACAATATCTACTAATGTGTAAATGCATGTCAGTTTCCCCAAATTTGCAGAAGAGTTATTGCCCTTGGATAGCCCTTCATTGTTGCCAAAATTTTGTTTCCGCTCAATATCTTGAGAACAAATCGACAGAATCTGACCAAATTTTGTATGCACATCAACATTGACAAGATCTAGCTTGGGATTGTTGCCTGTCATTTTTTTTGCAAAATTTTGACAGAGTTACCGCCCTTGATTGACATCAGAATTTTGTTTCCGCTCAATATCTTGAGAACCAATTGACAGAATCTGACCAAATTTTGTATACACATCAACATTGACAAGATCTAGCTTGGGATTGTTGCCCATCATTTTTCGCAAAATTTTGACGGAGTTACGGCCCTTGATTGATGTCAAAATTTCGTTTCCGCTCAATATCTCGAGAACCAATTGACAGAATCTGACCAAATTTTGTATGCACATCAGCATTGACAAGATCTAGCTTGGGATTGTTGCCCGTCATTTTTTGCAAAATTTTGTCGGACGGCCCTTGATTGACATCAGAATTTTGTTTCCGCTCAATATCTTGAGAACCAATTGACAGAATCTGACCAAATTTTGTATGCACATCAACATTGACAAGATCTAGCTTGGGATTGTAGCCCATCATTTTTCGCAAAATTTTGACGGAGTTGCGGCCCTTGATTGATGTCAAAATTTCATTTCCGCTCAATATCTCGAACAGATTGACAGAATCTGACCAAATTTTGTACGCACGTCAGCATTGATAAGTTCTAGCTTGGGATTGTCGCACGTCATATTATGCAAAATTTTGATGGAGTTACGGCCCTTGATTGATGTTAAAATTTTGTTTCCACTCAATATCTTGAGAACCAATTGATAGAATCTGACCAAATTTTGTATGCACATCATCATCGACAAGATCTAGCTTGGGATTGTTGCCTGTCATTTTTTGCAAAATTTTGTCGGAGTTACGGCCCTTGATTGAAATCAGAATTTTGTTTCGCTCAATATCTTGAGAACGAATTGACAGAATCTGACCAAATTTTGTATGCACATCATTATTGACAAGATCTAGCTTGGAATTGTTGCCTGTCATTTTTCGCAAAAATTTTGACGGAGTTACGGCCCTTGATTGAAGTGATAACTTTGTTTACTCTCAATATTGACAAAATCTGACCAAATTATGCACACCATCATTGACAAGATCTTGCTTTGGATTATTGCCCGTCATTTTTTTGCAAAATTTTGTCGGAGTTATGGCCCTTGATTGACATCAGAATTTCGTTTCCGCTCAATATCTCGAGAATGAATTGACAGAATCTGACCAAATTTCGTATGCACATCAACAGTGACAAGATCTAGCTTGGGATTGTTGCCCATCATTTTTCGCAAAATTGACTAGAGTTACGGCCCTTGATTGACGTCAGAATTTCATTTCTGCTCAATATCTAATAAACGAAATGACAGAATCTTACCAAATTTTTTATGCATATCAACAGTGACAAGATCTAGCTAGGGACTGTTGCACATCATTTTTCACAAAATTTTGACAGAGTTACGGCCCTTGATTGATGAGAATTTTGTTTCCGGTCAATATCTTGAGAACAAATGGACAGAATCTTACCAATCTTTTTATGTGCATCAACATTGACAAGATCTAGCTTGGGATTGTTACCTGTCATTGTTTTTTTCTCACCCTGGAAAAAAGCTCATAAGCGGGGCTATAGTCAGATCCTCTGACAATTCTAGTTCTAATAGACTAATCCATTGCAGAATTCGACAAACGAGCGTTTTAACTACTGACTCAAGAACAGTTTTGTGTCAGTTTCGTGCGAAAGATGTATTTAATAAAGTAAGTACAAACTGTCACCATAAAGCTTGAACAGTGTTGTAAAGTAACTGCTATTAATTAACTTATTACTATATATACTATTGGCATAAAATTAAGCATATTCCACTTTCATCAGCAAATATGATTCTATAAGATGTCCGAAAATAATATGCTTCATACACCAGTCAGAGATACTTATTTGAAGGTTGGGGGCAAATTTTCGGTTTTCAAAATGACAATTATCATCTAGAATGAACGGCATTTCGACATGTACTACTAGTAGGCGAAATGCCAAAAGTTGATGCTTTTCTAAGATAACGACATAAAGTGTGTCTAATTGTTTCAGAATTTAAGGGAAATTGTTCAATCTAAGATTTGACAGTCAAGTTTTACAGATCACGTGATCATGTAGGCAGAAAAATGAAAGTAAAAATTTAATCACAAAAAGTGCCATGGTTTCCAAGTTTTGTCTATAAATTTGTTGTTTGGCTGTTTTTGCTGCCCATACTTGGTTCTAAGTATTATTTGAAGATGGAAAGAGGCACAGCCACATTTAAAGGCAGTGGAAACTGTCAAACGATTTTGCAAGCCATTACCATGACTACACCTTAAATCAAATGAGCAAAATTGCATCACTGTTTTACCCCTGTATTTATTGACATGACTTTTGAACTATGCCAGTTCCATAAACTAGAGATGCATATCTTAAAACTTTGATAGAAAATAAATGATAAAATTCCCGAATTTTGGAGAAATACACATGTTTGGTTAAAGGGGGTGTCTAAGTAGGCACATGAATTGGTCTGTCATGACGTGACAGAGATAAGTAGAAGTACATGGTTTTTAATTTTGGAATGTTGAATAACAGTGCTTTCACAAAAAGGCAATAAACAATTTTGGTAAATTTTACAGTCTGAAAAATATATACAGAAGTATCAAACTATGCCTAACTTGATGCCATTAGTATATATATGGACGTCAACAACGAAATCATACAAATTAAATGCTTTCTTTGGTTTAGGTGGCATATCAGTTATTTACTGCCAAAAACGGCTGCTGTCTTCTAATCAAATCATCAATTGATTTTAAGGCCCGCTCAGACCACAACGTATTAGCAAACGTATGAGCAGCGTATGAAAAAACACCCAGTACGTTATTGTACGTTGTCATACGCTGTTCATTCTATGCTAAAAATCCGGAAAATGCTCTCTCTGAACGTATGCAAAGCGTATGCTTAGCGCACGGAACGTATTTCTAACGTATGAGTAGCTTATTCATAACGTATCCCTGGCGTATCATGACATAACAGCGTATAACAGCGTGCGCCCAGGGAGTCAAACATAAATCCAGTTAAAATGGAAAATAAATAAATAAATAACGGAGTGGCTATTACCAGTCAACTGTCAGTAGCCAAAAAACGTTAAAATGGCTATTACCAGTCAACTGTCACTAGCCAAAAAACGTAAAAATGGCTATTACCAGTCAACTGTCACTAGCCAAAAAACGTTAAAATGGCTATTACCAGTCAACTGTCACTAGCCAATAAACGTTAAAATGGCTATTTACAGTCAAAGTTCAAAAATAATTATTTACTTAGTATGTGGTAACATTTTTCTGGCAAACTTGAGAGTGAAACTATGTAAATAAATGAATAAAAGGAAATTAAAATGACCAAAGTAATCTACACACCTGATACTTTGGGTGCATTTTGTGGATTTCTTATATCGTTTCTCAGAAGAATCATTTCCTAATTAGGTAGAACTGAATTTATGGGCCACTCATCAATAATGACAATGTTTTTTTATATATAAATGACTGGAGCTGAAAACTTGCATGATATAACACATAAACTATACTTAATTGTGAAATAGATCATCGTATTCGATACATGTATTTTAGTTACTAAGCTTCCATGCACACCAAAATCGAAACAAATAAATTGGCACTGCCTGTATTCTTGTATATTATGATGCCAGGGTAACGTTTTTAAGATTCGCGTCTGTTTCTGTTTCAATCTTAACATTTCTCACAGCTAATTAAGGAAGTCTCCTATAACAATTTCTCAACAACTTTTCGTTTCTACAAAATGTAATAATTCGATATACACGTACACGTACAGAAAATAACCAGCATATTGTGGAGTCTACCTGCTTAAATTTTCAGTTACCTTTGATATTCGATTTTGTATAAAGCATATTTTGAAAAGGTGATTTTAATATTCAACAAATCTTTGACAAGGGTCATCGAATATGAGCTTTGAAGGCATCCAGTTCTTACAAAAAAAATATTCTCTGGACAAGCGATAATACAACAGTGAATACAATTTATTGTGCAATTTGTTGTTGGCCGATTTTGATGCTTCCGTGTGGCTATTTAATCATGAACACAGTCCCTATTCCCTCCATTTTTAGCTCACCTGAGCCGAAGGCTCACAGGTGAGCTTATATGATAGGCAGGCATCCGTCGTCCGTCGTCGTCGTCCGTCGTCCGTCGTCGTCCGTCCACAATTTCAAAGAAGAATATTTCTGAAGCTAGTAGGCCGATCTTGATCAAATTTAATGTGAACCATAATTGGGTTGGGGGATTGATGGCATTAGGTTTTGGAGCAGATTGTATCAAAATTGTGGTTTCCATGGCAACAGATAGGTCCCATAGACTTACAATGGGAAAAACTAAAAAAAATCTTCTTCTCTGAAACCACTAGGCCCACAGCTTTGATATTTGGTATGTAGCAATGGCTAATGGTCCTCTACATAAATTGTGCCATTCATGCCCCTGGGGTCAAATTTGGCCACGCCCCGGGGGTCGATAGTCTCCATAGACTTACTATGGGAAAAAAATTCAAAAATCTTCTTCTCTGAAACCACAGGGCCCACAGCTTTGATATTTTGTAGGTGGCAATGGCTAATAGTCCTCTACATAAATTGTGCCAGCCATACCCCTGGGGTCAAATTTGGCCACGCCCCGGGGGGTCGATAGTCTCCATAGACTTACAATTGGAAAAACTAAAAAAATCTTCTTCTCTGAAACCACTAGGCCCACAGCTTTGATATTTGGTATGTAGCAATGGCTAATGGTCCTCTACACAAATTATGCCATTCATGCCCCTGGGGTCAAATTTGGCCACGCCCCGGGGGTTGATAGTCTCCATAGACTTACTATGGGAAAAAAATAAAAAATCTTCTTCTCTGAAACCACAGGGCCCACAGCTTTGATATTTTGTAGGTGGCAATGGCTAATGGTCCTCTAAATAAATTGTGCCAATCATGCCCCTGGGGTCAAATTTGGCCACGCCCCGGGGGTCGATAGTCTCCATAGACCTACAATAGGAAAAAGACTAAAAAAATCTTCTTCTCTGAAACCACTAGGCCAACAGCTTTGATATTTGGTATGTAGCAATGGCTAATGGTCCTCTACATAAATTGTGCCATTCATGCCCCTGGGGTCAAATTTGGCCACGCCCCGGGGGTTGATAGTCTCCATAGACTTACTATGGGAAAAAAATTAAAAAAATCTTCTTCTCTGAAACCACAGGGCCCACAGCTTTGATATTTTGTATGTGGCAATGGCTAATGGTCCTCTACATAAATTGTGCCAATCATGTCCCCGGGGTAAAATTTGGCCACGCCCCGGGGGTCGATAGTCTCCATAGACCTACAATAGGAAAAACTAAAAAAATCTTCTTCTCTGAAACCACTAGGCCCACAGCTTTGATATTTGGTATGTAGCAATGGCTAATGGTCCTCTACATAAATTGTGCCATTCATGCCCCTGGGGTCAAATTTGGCCACGCCCCGGGGGTTGATAGTCTCCATAGACTTACTATGGGAAAAAAATTCAAAAATCTTCTTCTCTGAAACCACTAGGCCCACAGCTTTGATATTTGGTATGTAGCAATAGCTAATGGTCCTCTACATAAATTATGCCATTCATGCCCCTGGGGTCAAATTTGGCCACGCCCCGGAGGTTGATAGTCTCAATAGACTTGCTATGGGAAAAAAATTCAAAAATCTTCTTCTCTGAAACCACAGGGCACACAGCTTTGATATTTTGTATGTGGCAATGGCTAATGGTTCTCTACATAAATTGTGCCAGCCATGCCCCTGGGGTCAAATTTGGCCACGCCCGGGGGGTAGATAGTCTCCATAGACTTACAATGGGGAAAAACTAACAAAAATCTTCTTCTCTGAAACCAAAAGGCCCAGAGCTTCTATATTTTGTATGTAGCAATGTTTGGTAGTCCCCATTATAAATTGTGCCAGTCATGCCCCTGGGTCAAATTTGGCCATGCCCCGGGGGTCAATAGTGTCCATGCATAGACTTTCATTGGTCGATTCTCAATTAATTTAAATCTCATGAGCTTACAATGTGATAATCTCTCAGGTGAGCTACAGGACCAATGGTCCTCTAGTTATACATAAAATCCCGAACGCTGACCAATGCGCTACGCGTAAGTTGTTCATACGCTGAGTAAGTTCTTCGCACGTTTAACGTACGCTGCGTACGTTCCGAGCACGCTGCTCGTACGTTGGTAATGCGTTATGCATACGCTTCTCAAATCCAGGTGAGCTTTGGCGTACGACAACGTATGCGAACGTATGAGTAATTTACAGGTAACGTTCATGAACTTATGCATAACGTATTCGTTGCGTACGCCTAACTTATGAGTAACGTATTATCAGTACGTCGGCATACGTTGGAAATTTTGTGCATTTCTGGGCGTACACGACGTACGACAACGTATGCCAGCGTTATTTTTTTTTCGTATTTTGTACGTCCCCACTTCAGAGCGTTCTTTTCATAAAACTTTAATCGGACGTCACTTGTCACCAGTATTTTAACTAATTTACAATTATTTGACATGGTTACATCACTGCTCATTTCCAATGCCAGGTCATGTAACGAGCTTTATAAATGAAAGCGAGATTGTCAAAATAACAATTATGCTTTCCTTTGCCTAAACATTCATATAATAACAAGAAAATTCAGACGTCTCCGTTGAATATGGCTTTAATTTCATTCGTGAAGTGGAAATATGTATATCTTATTCGTGGCTTCGCCACCCATGAAATATAAATATTTTTCACTTCACTTGTGAAATAAAAGCCATATTCAACAGAAACCATTGAATATCCTCTATATATTCAAACTGTACCAGTTTATTTACTGAAATGCACTTCTTCCCCATTGGCAGTTTACTATTTTTGTACACCTTTGATCGGCACGAACTGCACGCTATTTGTACACGTAAGCCAATGACCAACTGATCGCTGTTACATTTGTAAAGGTAAGTGTTTTATAACCTCAAAAATATCATCTTTGATACATGTAAAATAAGAATACAAATCAGAATTCATTATATTTACGGAAGTGGTGAATAGCCTGTTGGAAGAAGTGTCATATCATTCGGGTATGGGGCATTTATAACAACTCTATCAATTTTTGCATGGGTAACAGTATTCTTTTGATTTATTTGACTTTAGATGTCCGGACGAGACCCAAACTATCAAAGAGCACTTTGATCGCATTTTGCATTTCACATTGTGCATTATTGGTACCAAATCCTCACAAGCGCATGTAAATGTGTAATCAGAAATCATACCAATTCTTCGCCACTGTGATAAATACTTATAGCTCTGTCACACATTCACGTATCAGCGGCGTATCGCTCACGTATCTATGAAAATGTCGATACGCCGAGGTCTGAGCCGTATTTTGCTCGAGAGACGTATGTACCACGTACGTGTGACGTTCCTGCTACGTTCCCGTGGCGTATCCGTGACGTATCTGTATTCGTATGGAATTTCACTTTCGTATGTATGGCGTATCAATGCGAATGTGCTACGTACGACGTATGTATGGCGTATGAAGTGTACGCGTGACGTATCTACGGCGTATGTACTACGTTCCATTCTTATCTGCGGCGTGTCTGTTCTGTACCGATTGCTTTTTAATACCTATGAGAACAAACGGTTGTGTTAACTTTGTTCATGCAATTCGCACATTATAGTTATCAAATATAAGAGGTCGAAGATGCCACCAGAGAATTCTAGATAATCTAGATTAAGACCGAAGAAAAAAACCGAGGTTGTGGTGGTGGTGGTGGTGTGGGGGGGGGGGCATCTTCAAGTTCTCCATCCTGGTCATAAATTAAATCGACACGAACAAAGACGGAGGCTACACCAAGCGTAGCCATGAAAGAACACTGCACGACACACCGAACCGTGAGAAATATCTGATCCATGACTTCCGAAAAAACTTACATATAGAAGCATTAAGAATCTCTTGGAACGCCACAAAATATTCATAATACTCCTAATACGTCACACATACTCCACAGTAGCGAAACGAACGTAGCACATACGTAGCACATACGCCATTGATACGCGAGATACGCCACACGTACGTCGCTGATACGCCGTAGATACGAAAAGACATTCGAGGATACGACACACATACGTCACACATACGTAGCAGATACGAAAGGTACGCTCTACATACGTCACGGTTACGTGGCATGTTAACCGCTACGTACGTGTGGTGTATCAGGAGTATGAGCTACGTATCTACGACGTACCTGCCACGTTGCTTTCGTATGTACCACGTATGTACGGCGTATCGGACCTGCTACGTACGTGCTACGAATTTTTAAGTGCACACATAAAAAAACGTAGCACCTCGGCGTATGAGGAGTATGAGCTACTTATCGAAGAGTCATGATGAGCTACGTATGCCCACGTATCTACGACGTACGTGTGACGTACCTTTCGTATCTCGATACGCCGTAGATACGTGAGTCGATACGCGAATGTGTGACAGCCCTATTACCAATTCTTCACACGTCAAAACAATCTTCCCACATACTGTATGATCATTGGTACTAATTTTTCACAGTCAAAATCACTAGCTCCGAGCCTTTCTTCTCTATGACTACACGGTCCGATTCGTGTCGGACATGGTCAGAAACCTATTAGTCCGGTTTTTATCTCGTCGGGGCTCATATATGTTTTGGTAACATGCCCCACCCTGTATATCCTTGATGCATCCAAATCTGTCACGGCGCAGATTGAAGCAACATTTCACAAAAGTAGAAGGGAACGGAGACCTGTAAGTTAACGGAGGATGTCTGGGTCGTGATTTTGTGGGAAAACAAAAGTTAGGGTGCCTTCAGTTTTTGCCATAAGTAGTTTGTCAAAAAACCTTACCAAGTATATTTATTGATAGAATAATTGAGCCGCCCCATGGGAAAACCAACAATCTGCATATATATATGCGAAAACGAAGGCGCAGATCAGCTTCTCAGTTACTGCGAAGCTGATCAGCGCCTTTGTTTTCGCAACACGGATAGTACAATTCCTCTATTTTCTAAATACAATATTTCCAGCCTCTAGCCATCTTCTGTAGCTGTACAGGCCGGTTTATGTCAGACCTGTACGGAAACCACATCGTTGGTTTTCCCACGAGGTGGCTCATATGTCAGCAATTACAGTAGTCGTCGTACTGGTATACCAGTATGTACCGGTATGCCCCGTGCGTTTAGATGCAAGTTCTTAATCAAACAAAATTATGTTTATTATCAGATGATTGACGTGAGATTGTTAGCAACGGTTACCACGGCAATGGCGGTGTTTCTATGTGCTAGTGGTGGTGATATGCAGGACATTGAATACTGTAAGTTTACCCAGAATGTGCACATACTGAACAAAACGAGAACAAATTGGTTTTTAAGCGCAAATAGGCATCAGGCCCCGAAGTTATAAACTTCAATTCCTCATAAATACTGACATAGCCCAAACATATTGAAATTGAAGGTTTAGAGCTCCGAAGCCTGTAATTTATCCTGCTGAACATTTATGAGGAGGATAAATGTGTCTTAGCTGAGTTGAGCATGAACAATGTTTTATAACTCGGGACTAGGAGTCCGCGGAGTGACGTAATAAAACGATACTACCACCCCAAGCAGCTTTAGCAATTGAATCTCTTACGTATTACAGGGACAGAATTTCAACACAATGTCGACTGTTAAAATGTTCAATGACTTTTGCACAACGCATTTTCGTAATTTGAGCCGCCTCGTGGGAAAACCAACAATGTGGTTTCCGAACAGGTCCGACACAAACCGGCCTGTACAAGCACAGAAGCAGCCTAAAAGCTTGAAATTTTGGAGTTAAGTAGAGGATGAATTGTACTATCCGAGTAGCGAAAACAAAGGCGCTGATCAGCTTCGCGGTTACCGCGAAGCTGATCTGCGTCTTTGTTTTCGCCTATGCAGATTGTTGGTTTTCCCACGAGGTGGCTCATTTGTAAAATATATCCAGTTTGCATATTTATGAGACGCCTCCAAAACAGTATAAAAGAAATAATTTTCACCTTACTTTTACCTATGATGGAAAATGCAAGGAAATGTTCCAATAAGAGCACAAATTTGAGCCGGGACGCGAGAAAACCAGTCCCCAGGGGTTTCCGACCAGGTCCGACACAAACCGACCTGTACAGTCACAGAAAAAAGGCTTGAAGCTGTAAATTTCGGACTGAGAAAGAAGATTTTTACTATCAGGTAGCGAATGCAAAGGCGCTCATCAGCTATGCAATTACTGCACAACTGATCTGCGCCTATGTTTTCGCATAGGAAAAAAAAAACGGTTTTCTCATGACGCGGCTCATAAATAATATTGCCGAAATGGACAGACATAATTATTCACTTTGATCACAATTGTTTAAAAAGGTTGCACAACTTCTATTCCAGCGTGCAATCCCTCGGGTTCTATCACTGTTTCCAATTACGATCACACCACATATGTTGGGGCCTTTGCGAAGACATCTGATGGTGAAATGAACTGTACAACCTATGTCATGGTCAACATTGGGTTCATCTACATAAACGGCTGCCCGACTGTAAGTATCTCTCTCTCTCTCTCTCTCTCTCTCTCTCTCTCTCTCTCTCTCTCTCTCTCTCTCTCTCTCTCTCTCTCTCTCTCTCTCTCTCTCTCCACGTGTGTGCGTGTTGCCTTACTACTCAGCTGGGGATAATTCTCAAAAATGGAGACATTTTCTCGATCGGGAGACACTGCCATAGAGTCTAATGCATTTTGATCAATTTATAAAGGATGTGTTAAAATTTTTATCCCCCGATCGGGAGACAGGAAAGGACCTAAATAAAAAGTTTCAGATTAAAGTTCGTACCTTCTGCTTAAAATTTATCGTAAAAGTAACCATGCTTAATGATAAAATCACCAAGAAAATAAACAATTCTTCTTAATTTTTAATCTAGTGACTACACCAGGGTCTGTCCCGCATCTCTGTACTGATCCCAACGGTGAATTTCTTTCATGCAACGGAATAAATTTAGGCCTTGATGGACTGATGTCTTCCTAACTTGTTTTAACATGCGCTTTTCGTAGTAAAATGCGCAAGACAGTCTGAAAATGCCTAAAATATGACATTTTTTTTTCATACCGTTACCGTCTCCCGATGGGGAGAATGTCCCCCGAATCAGAGACATGTTTAGTCTCACGATCGAGGGACATCTAATTTTTTGGGGTTGTAGATTTTTTCTTTTTTTTTTTCTTTCTTTCTTTTTTTTTTTTTTTTTTTTTCTTTCTTTCTTTTTTATTTTTTTTTAACAGAACTTGTCTCCTAAAAACGGAGACAGTCCCCCGATATGGAGATTGTTTCCGTATTTAAGAATTATCCCCAGCTGCTACTGGCCATACACCATCTTAGAAACGAACTTTTTTCAAAATCACTCTTTTCTGTAACACCTCAAGAAAAATGTAACCATGCCATCTTTTTGCAACCCAAAAATCATAAAAAGTGCCGCAAAATCGTGAAATTCGGTTCATTATAAAAATAAAAAAGTATTATGGCCAATTATTATTATTATTATTATTATTATTATTTTTTTTTTTTTTTTTTTTTTTTTTTTTTTTTTTTTTTTTTTTTTTGAAAAGGCCTTTTGCATGTGAAAGGGAGGTAATCCGAACACCTAAAAATTGAAAAAAAAAAAAAATAAATAAATAAAATAAAAATAAAGCAAATCTGTGCAATACTTTCAGGAGTTTGAGGCTCAGCTATGTTTACTATACAAATTTGTTTTGGTTTGGAGCATTTAAAATGACAAATAATCAATTAAGATTTTTTTCGGGGAAAATAGTTACTTCCCTTGCTGACATTTTCACTATAAAAAAAAAAAAAAAAACTATTCAAAATATTTCTGGCACAAAGGTTTTAATTGTTGACCGATTTTCACAATTTTTGCGGCACCTTTTGAAACATTTGGAATGCCAGATGGTGACGTGGTCATATTTTTTAGGTGTTTCAGAAAAGTAAGATTTCGAAAAATGCAGTTTCTGGAAGATGATATAATTATAGACATTAGTGGTAGAGTGTCGTAAAATCATGACGCTGTAACTTATAGCTCTGTTCTCACTGTCCCGGTTTAGCTCCCCGGTTCACCCCGGTTTGACAAATCGGCAAATTATTTCGTGAATCTAGCGGAAATGTCACACTGCCGAAAAAGCGCAACGTCTGCATGACGTTAATGAAAAGGGTTCAATACGCATTGATGTTGGCTTATAAACTCCGAATCGAGAGGTCCCGGGTTCGATCCCCACTGTTGGTACCGTCTTGTTCCTTGGGCAGGACATATTAACTCTCCCAGAGTGCTGGTTTAAACACCGGAAGCGGTTGCTCCGCCCCGACATGAACGAAAAATTGTTGGCTGGAAAGTTAAACCTCAATTCAACCAAAGCATTTCTGTTGTATTGATTTTACATTACGTGGTATTATTTATTCATTTTATAAGCTTGCCATTCTATTTAAGTGTTACCTCTGTTACGAAAGTACCAAAATGCAAGCTCATATGCCAGAACATGCACTATGTAATTTTGTTTTTAGGTGTGTGAAGACATCGTAGCAGCATTGGCTGATGAGGCAATTGACTGCCCTACAAACCGAGACGAACCGTGGCGAACCGGGGTAGCACCGGGACGCCACCGGCGCATACCGTAACGCGACCGGCAGTCACCGGGACAGCACCGTGGACAACCGGGACAACACCGGGCCTGGCCGTAGTGGAACCGGGGCTAACCGGCATGCACCGGGATGAATCCGGGGTAAAACCGGGAGGAACCGTGGCTCCACTGGGGTCCACCGTTTCTAAAACCGTAGCTACACCGGGGTAACACCGGGACTGTGAGAACAAAATCCTTTTGTTTAGAAAAGTTCTCCTGTTTACCCCGGTAAACCAGCTTGCCTTCACCGGGGCAAACCGGGGTAGAACCGAGACAGTGAGAACGGGGCTTTACGCAGTAGCTCGATATTGATACGAAGCAGTTTATTTTAAATATTACGTAGACACAACATTGTGTATACAGAGGTTTTTTTCAGAGCCGGAATATTACCCTGTACCTGCTGCAGACATCTGAGCTACCCAGCCTCATTACACAGGACATAGAGGTTCACACTATACGATGTCAACAGATCCCCGCCACAGGGGCCATGAGACTTGTCACCGACAACTCTTGGGTCACAGTCCGGTAAGTGAAACTTATTTGTTTCTTTTCGCGGTATTCACTGCTTTCGCAATTTAAGGGCCGTAAACTCACCTGCGTACGAGGGTGGGTCAGAAAGTTCTGTCATAGGTATTATAACTTTGTTAATAAACATGATAGGTTGCTGTATTATACCTTGATTGAAAGGGCTACATTTCTTCTTTATAATGATGTCAAAATAATGCCCGAAAGAAATAAATACTTAGAAATAGACACCTTGAAAGACACCTGGGGTAAAACCAATGACACGTTTTCTAGAATTTGTGAATATAATTGTGTGCGTTTCATGCGTCATATCGTCATAACTACCGATCAGATTTTCTCCAACTTTACAGTGATAAATAATAGTATATTTAGAAAAGCAATTTGACAAAACTTACCGTTATCGAAGCCATGTTGACTTTATAATATTTAGCGATATATATGACGTCATTAAAATACGCCCCCTATAGCATTTCTGGCACCGCTGAACCATTATAATAGCTTGCATTTTTACGAGTTTACGACAGGTCACACTAGGATGAAACAATATAATGGTTAAATGTATTTAAGGTCCCTGGTCGACGTATAGATGTCAATAAATGCCCTTTGAATGTAAACTGTTATTTTAATGTATGTACAACAAGCAAATTTCAATATTTCATTTTGCAATAACTCAATTAAATTCAATTGAATTATTTTGATTTTTGCAGGATATATTCATCTATGATTGAACAATATATTGCAGGGATTATATTTTTTCGAAGTCGTTTTTTCTTTAGAGATATTCACAAATTCAAGAAAAAGTGCTATTGGTTTTACCCCAGGTGTCTTTCAAGGCGTCTAGTTCGAAGTATTTATTTCTTTCATGCATTCTGTTGGCATCATTATAAAGTGGAAATGTAGCCCTTTCAATCAAGGTATAATACAGCAACGTATCATGTCTATTAACAAAGTTATAACACCTATGACAGAACTTTCTGACCCACCCTCGTATGCTCCAAATTGTTACCTTCAAACTCTCTAAGTCAAATTCAACCAGGCAGAAATGGGTATATAAACAGGTTAAAGTTTTACACAAAACTATCGAGGGAGCGTGATGGCCTAGTGGTAGAGCATCGACTCCGAATCGAGAGATCCTGGGTTCGATCCCCAGAATGCGGTACCGTGTTGTGTCCTTGAGCAAGACACATTAACTCCCTACAGTACTGGTTAAACCCAGGAAGCGTTGGCTCCGTCCCGACATGACTGAACAATTGTTGACTGGGACGATAAACCTCAATACAAACAAATAAAAAAAAAAAAAGTAGCCCAAGGGCAAATATCGCTCGGCTGAGAGTCAAAACAAGCGGTTACAGAGGAGAAGATTCTTGTAAAGCGTGTATGGACGACAGATAGGCCAAGGTCAAGAGATGACCTTGACCTTAATTAATCACATACCTTCATTCACTCCATCAGTTCTCTTCATCTTCCACTATTCAGGTCTCAGGCTGCAACAGTTTAAAAAAAAATCCATTGTTTTCACTTTTTCCCATGTAAAAGCATATGTTTCCAAAATTGACATTGCTTTAAAATAAGTCACGGTCACCCAAGTCATCATTTGATCAAACTACAATGGGCTAGAGTCCTAAATGCTACATACCAAGTTTCGTGAAAATCGACTTGCCGGTTCTGGAGAAGCAGATGTTTGAGTGGTCTTTACCATATATCACGCCCGGTAAAGTGCAAATTGACCACCGCCGGTGGTCAGCGTAAAAAAAATTGTGTTTTTTTCGAGTCAATGCGAATTATGTATATAAATTCAATGCACCTTGCATGAGGTAGTATTTGTATTGTTGGGGTTACCAAAAATTAGTAATAAATACATCCGATATTGCTAAACTATGTGACTGAATGGCTAATGGACAAACGAAATTGAATTATGAGGACACCGACGGCATTGATTTAGATTTGGTTGTGTCTAGAATGCATTTCCATTAATGTTGCCGTGCCCCCTAACAGAAAACGACATCAAGTTGCACTTTTGCTGACTTTCTCTTACGATGACAATTTAAATTGTAATCCCCATTGATCAATACGACCACCGCAACTTCAAATTGACCGCCGGTACAAAATCGATCTAAGTGTTGAAAGGAAAGCTTGGAATATTTTAAAATTATGTCTGAAAAGCTAATTTAGTGTTCATTTAACTAACTGCAACGACCATTGGTTACAGAAAGCTTACAAAGGCACGATCAGGGCATTTTAACCTGTGTTTGACCAGATTCTACTTTCGTTTTCACTACCGATCAATCGGGCCGGAAAGGATTGCAGTAAAACGGTTTTTTTTTTCAACTACCACTTCGGCTAGACATTCAACGGCCAAAAAAACTGATAGCCTGACATTCTTTAATTCGTATAATACGTTTTTGATAAAAAAACATCTTACCTTCCACATCCACCAAACTCGCGAAAACTAATAACAGGAAACGCTCAAAACGACCACCGGATGTATATCAACTTTTTTTACGTTGACCACCGGTGGTGGTCAATTTGCACTTTACCGGGCGTGATATATGGGCGTGGTGGCATCTGGATCATGTGACGAAGATTTTGCAATCGCACTTTTGTTCCCACTACCCATGGAGGCCCCACATAAAATTTGGCTTTCAGTGGCCAAACAGTTTCAGAGAAGAAGATCTTTGAAAAGTGTGTCAGTACAACAGACCGGCCAAAGTCAAGAGATGACCTTGACCTAAATTAATCAAATACCTTCATCTACTCCATTAGCTGTTGGCATCTACCACTTTTCAGGTTTCAGGCTGCAATAGTTTTCAAACAAGATAAAACCAGAGGATCAATGGTTCTGTTAACGCTCACCTGAGATCTGCTACATATACCAATAAATATGTTTGAATATTGTGGTATTTAGGGGCAGATGAAGCCCTTGGGCCATTTTCTTTTTCAGAATAATCAATATTCTGTCGGCCAATTTCCTGCAGGTTTTTTCCCCTTAAATGACTTTTTAACAATTTCCCCCATTTAAATGCATGTGCAACCCATGTTGACATCAGAGGGACATTTTTATACACACACATTTTTATATACCATCAATGATGCATGCCAAGTTTCGTCAAAATCACTTTTAAATTATCTGATTTTGAAGGGTTTTTACCATATATGGGCATGGAGGCCATCTTGGTCATGTGACCTAGATCATTAATATACACATTGGTTCCCTCTTTATAAAGATGTTTCACATTAAATTTGGCTTTGATTGGCCACGTGGTTTCAGAGGAGAAGATGTTTTAATATTATGGAAATATACATGTACATGTATACTGCCCCGGGGAGGGGGCATATAAGCTCCTTTGGACCAGTTCTTTTCAGAATCATTAATATTCAGTCCTACTGCGCATTTTCTGCAAGACAATCACTTTAAATGACATTTTAAAAGTTTTCCCCATTCAAGTGCATTGGCGACCTATCTTGACCTTTCCGTAAAATAGGTCAAGGTCATCACAGGGTCATGATTTATATACGCATTGTAGTACTCGATACTTCATGCCAAGTTTCGTTGAAATCGGTCCACCGGTTCCGGAGAAGATGATTTTTAAGGGTTTTTACCATATGAGCCGCGACGCGAGAAAACCGGTCTTCGGGGTTTCCGACCAGGTCCGACACAAACCGGCCTGTACAAGCTCAGAAAAGAGCTAGAAGCTTGAAATTTCGGATTTAAGTAGAAGAGGAATTATACTATCCGAGTAGCGAAAACAAAGGCGCTGATCAGCTTCGCGGTTACCGCGAAGCTGATCTGCGCCTTTGTTTTCGCCTAGGCAAAAATCCCGTTTTCTCACGATGCGGCTCATATATGGGCATGGCAGCCATCTTGGTCATGTGACCTGGATTATTTATATATACATTGGTTATCCCATCCTATAAATTTTGCTATGATTGGCCAAGTAATTTTAGGAGAAGATCTTAGAAATTGTGGACGGACGACGACGACGGAGGACGGACGCCGGAGCATGGCCATCCTATAAGCTCACCTTGTGAGCCTTCGGCTTAGTTGAGCTAAAAATCCATAGTTTTCACTTTTTCCCATGTAAAAGCCAATGTTTCCAAAATTGACATTGCCGTTAAATAGGCCAAGTTCATCGCAGCGTCATAATTTATATACTCATTCTAGTACTTGAGTCATAGATGCTTCATGCCAAGTTTCGTTGAAATTGGTCCACCGTTTCCAGAGAAGAAGATTTTGACGGGTTTTTACATTATATGGGCATGACGGCCATCTTGGTCATGTGACCTGGATTACTTATATATACATTGGTTCCCACTTCATATAAAATTTGGCTTTGATTGGCCAAGCGGTTTCAGAGAAGAAGATCTTTTAAAAGTGTGTGTGGACGACAGACCAGCCAAGGTCAAGAGATGACCTTGACCTAAATTAAACATTAACCTTCATCTAATCCATTAGTTGTTTGCATCTACCATTTTTCAGGTCTCAGGCTGCAGTCGTTTTCAAAATTCCATAGTTTTCATTTTTCCCATGTGAAAGCCAATGTTTCAAAACTTTACCTTGCCGTAAAATAGGACAAGGTCAGCACAGGGTCATTATTGTTATACACATTGTAGTACTTGAGTCATAGATGCTTCATGCCAAGTTTTGTTGAAATCGGTTCTCTGGTTCCAGAGAAGAAGATTTTTGAAGAATTTTTACCATATATGGGTATGGCTGCCATCTCGGTCATGTGACCTGGATTATTTATACACACATTGGTTTCCACTTCCTATAGATGCTTCTTATAAAATTTGGCTTTGATTGACCAAGCGGTTTCAGAAAAGAAGATCTTTGAAAAGTGTGTCAGTACAACAGACCGGCGAAGGTCAAGAGATGACATTGACCTAAATTAATCATATGCCTTCATCCTATCCATTAGTTGTTTGCATCTACCACTTTTCAGGTCTCAGGTTGCAATAGTTTTCAAAGATCCATAGTTGTCACTTTTTCCCATGTAAAAACCAACGTTTCCAAAATTGACATTGCCGTTAAATAGGTCAAGGTCATCGCAGGGTCATGATTTATATATTCATTGTGGTGCTTGAAACATAGATGTTTCATACCAAGTTTCGTTGAAATCGGTCTACCGGTTCCAGAGAAGAAGATTTTGAAGGGTTTTTACCAAATATGGGCATGGCGGCCATCTTTGTCATTTGACCTGGATTATTCATATTCACATTGGTTCCCACTTCCTATAGATGCTTCTTATAGAATTTGGCTTTGATTGGCCGAGCGGTTTCAGAGAAGATCTTTGAAAATGTGAACGGACGCACGCACGCACGCACGGACGCCGGCTCGAGCACCACCATGAGCCTTCGGCTAAAGATTTGACGGTCTAGAATAATCATTAGTTTTTTTAGCATTTTGACAGCCACCCCCCTTCGGATCAAGCATGTCATCATATAATGTGTGTAAATATACAAGTGTATGCAAAAGGAGTTTCTTAAATCATGTGGGGCTTTGGAACACAACTAAAAATATATTGCGATTTACTGTTTGTAAGTGGTCCAGGCAATGATGTTTCAACCCAAATTTTCAATAAAAACTAGTCCAATTTGAAAAGAAAAGAAAAGAAAAAAGAAATATCTTTGGGACTGATTCAAGAGCAAATCTACGAATCTGGAAGAAACTATTTTCATTTTCTGAAATTTTGATTTTCTCATAATATACTTGCTCCTTTAATTCAATTCACATTATGCGACAAATGAGCCAATATATATTCAATGCAGCAAACAAATGTGAATTAACAACAACAACAACCCACAATCAATGTTTTGAGTAAATATGAGCCGCATCGTGAGAAAACCGGACTTTTGCCTAGGCGAAAACAAAGGCGCAGATCAGCTTCGCGGTAACCGCGAAGCTGATCAGCGCCTTTGTTTTCGCTACTCGGATAGTACAATTCCTCTTCTACTTAAATCCGAAATTTCAAGCTTCTAGCTCTTTTCTGAGCGTGTACAGGCCGGTTTGTGTCGGACCTGGTCGGAAATCCCGAAGACCGGTTTTCTCGCGTCGCGGCTCATATACTAAAATTTGAAAATGTTTCTAATGAAATTATTAATTTTTATACTGAAAAAAAAAAAAAAAAAAAAAAAAAAAAAAAAAAATCTCTACATGATTGCATGGGCGTGTTTTCATAATTTTGTTTTGTTCTATCAGAATGCCTAGCACCAGCACACAAGAAGTGATTACCCCAAGAATAGTTCTCAACACTCAGATAGAAGATATAGAGACTGGGGTGAAGCGGGAAATAGCCAAAGTTGGGGAGGCCCTACTCTGGGATATTGAAGGGCCAGGTTAGTTGCCTGAAACTTGGTAAAAACAAAGTCTATGACCGGTGTATTTGTATCATTTGTTAATACGTACCGTACTAAAAGTAAAGAATTATTTCGACTATATGGCCAGGGCATATGATGAAATTCTATAATTGAGTTAAAACATTTCTTGCCTATTATTGGATGTTTTAAAATACTATCAATATTATAGAATTATATAGCAACTTGGATTATATTCAAACATATTATCCATAAGACCAACTATGCAAAAGGCTGGGGGCTTGGCCCCCACCTGAAATTGACTGATAGGATAAAATCTTGTCCTGTATACAAATGGCAATTTCTTGCAATACTATTGAAAGTATAGAATTATATAGCGATTATATGTATTCAAACATATTATCCCTTTGACCAACTATGTTAGGGGGTGGGGGCCAAGATACCCTGGCTGGGGTATCTTGGTCCCCACCTGAAATTGACAGATAGGATAAAAAAAACTTGTCTTGCATCTAAATGGTTATTTCTTTCAATACTGTAGAAAGTATAGAATTATATACATGTAGTAATTTCGATTATATTCAAACATATTATCCATATGACCAACTATGCTAGTGGGTGGGGTATCTTGGCCCCCACCCAGATATATACTGTTTTGATCATATAAACGTCATAAGCTGGTAGATCTATCGTCAAAAATCAGAAAAAGAAGTTTTTGTGTGTTTTTGGCATTTTTCCCTAGGACTAGGGGGTGGGGGCCAAGATAACCTGGCCGGGGTATCTTGGCCCCCACCCATATATATACTGTTTTGATCATGTAAATGTCATAAGCTGGTAGACCTATTGTCAAATAATCAGAAAAACAGACGAACGTCAAGTTAGTTGTCGGTTGTCGGTTGACGAATTATATACATGTAGTAATTTCGATTATATTCAAACATATTATCCATATGACCAACTATGCTAGTGGGTGGGGTATCTTGGCCCCCACCCAGATATATACTGTTTTGATCATATAAACGTCATAAGCTGGTAGATCTATCGTCAAAAATCAGAAAAAGAAGTTTTTGTGTGTTTTTGGCATTTTTCCCTAGGACTAGGGGGTGGGGGCCAAGATAACCTGGCCGGGGTATCTTGGCCCCCACCCATATATATACTGTTTTGATCATGTAAATGTCATAAGCTGGTAGACCTATTGTCAAATAATCAGAAAAACAGACGAACGTCAAGTTAGTTGTCGGTTGTCGGTTGACGGTTGACTATTCAAAAATCTAAGTTATTTTTGGTCAACTTTGCACTTAGCGTTTTCTGCCACTATTCGATCTTAGTTTTTTTGGGTCAAAATCAAAGTTTTTTCTATGTTGGAAAAAAATCGAACTTAGTTTTTCGAATAGTCAACCGACAACTAGTTGTCAGTTGACTATTCGGACATAGTTTTTCTGGGTCAAAATCAAAGTTTTTTCTATGTTGGAAAAAAATCGAACTTAGTTTTTCGAATAGTCAACCGACAACTAGTTGTCAGTTGACTATTCGGACATAGTTTTTTTGGGTCAAAATCAAAGTTTTTTCTATGTTGGAAAAAAATCGAACTTAGTTTTTCGAATAGTCAACCGACAACTAGTTGTCAGTTGACTATTCGGACATAGTTTTTTTGGGTCAAAATCAAAGTTTTTTCTATGTTGGAAAAAAATCGAACTTAGTTTTTCGAATAGTCAACCGACAACTAGTTGTCAGTTGACTATTCGGACATAGTTTTTTTTTGGTCAAAATCAAAGTTTTTTCTATGTTGGAAAAAAATCGAACTTAGTTTTTCGAATAGTCAACCGACAACTAGTTGTCAGTTGACTATTCGGACTTAGTTTTTTTGGGTCAAAATCAAAGTTTTTTCTATGTTGGAAAAAAATCGAACTTAGTATTTCGAATAGTCAACCGACAACTAGTTGTCAGTTGACTATTCGGACTTTGTTTTTTTGGGTCAAAATCAAAGTTTTTTCTATGTTGGAAAAAAATCGAACTTAGTTTTTCGAATAGTCAACCGACAACTAGTTGTCAGTTGACTATTCGGACTTAGTTTTTTTGGGTCAAAATCAAAGTTTTTTCTATGTTGGAAAAAAATCGAACTTAGTTTTTCGAATAGTCAACCGACAACTAGTTGTCAGTTGACTATTCGGACTTAGTTTTGTTGGGTCAAAATCAAAGTTTTTTCTATGTTGGAAAAAAATCGAACTTAGTTTTTCGAATAGTCAACCGACAACAAGTTGTCAGTTGACTATTCGGACTTAAGTTTTTTTGGGTCAAAATCAAAGTTTTTTCTATGTTGGAAAAAAATCGAACTTAGTTTTTTGAATAGTCAACCGACAACTAGTTGTCAGTTGACTATTCGGACTTAGTTTTTTTGGGTCAAAATCAAAGTTTTTTCTATGTTGGAAAAAAATCGAACTTAGTTTTTCGAATAGTCAACCGACAACTAGTTGTCAGTTGACTATTCGGACTTAGTTTTTTTGGGTCAAAATCAAAGTTTTTTCTATGTTGGAAAAAAATCGAACTTAGTTTTTCGAATAGTCAACCGACAACTAGTTGTCGGTTGACTATTCGGACTTAGTTTTTTTGGGTCAAAATCAAAGTTTTTTCTATGTTGGAAAAAAATCGAACTTAGTTTTTCGAATAGTCAACCGACAACTAGTTGTCAGTTGACTATTCGGACTTAGTTTTTTTGGGTCAAAATCAAAGTTTTTTCTATGTTGGAAAAAAATCGAACTTAGTTTTTCGAATAGTCAACCGACAACTAGTTGTCAGTTGACTATTCGGACTTAGTTTTTTTGGGTCAAAATCAAAGTTTTTTCTATGTTGGAAAAAAATCGAACTTAGTTTTTCGAATAGTCAACCGACAACTAGTTGTCAGTTGACTATTCGGACTTATTTTTTTTTGGGTCAAAATCAAAGTTTTTTCTATGTTGGAAAAAAATCGAACTTAGTTTTTCGAATAGTCAACCGACAACTAGTTGTCAGTTGACTATTCGGACTTAGTTTTTTTGGGTCAAAATCAAAGTTTTTTCTATGTTGGAAAAAAATCGAACTTAGTTTTTCGAATAGTCAACCGACAACTAGTTGTCAGTTGACTATTCGGACTTATTTTTTTGGGGGTCAAAATCAAAGTTTTTTCTATGTTGGAAAAAAATCGAACTTAGTTTTTCGAATAGTCAACCGACAACAAGTTGTCAGTTGACTATTCAGACTTAAGTTTTTTTGGGTCAAAATCAAAGTTTTTTCTATGTTGGAAAAAAATCGAACTTAGTTTTTTGAATAGTCAACCGACAACTAGTTGTCAGTTGACTATTCGGACTTAGTTTTTTTGGGTCAAAATCAAAGTTTTTTCTATGTTGGAAAAAAATCGAACTTAGTTTTTCGAATAGTCAACCGACAACTAGTTGTCAGTTGACTATTCGGACTTAGTTTTGTTGGGTCAAAATCAAAGTTTTTTCTATGTTGGAAAAAAATCGAACTTAGTTTTTCGAATAGTCAACCGACAACAAGTTGTCAGTTGACTATTCGGACTTAAGTTTTTTTGGGTCAAAATCAAAGTTTTTTCTATGTTGGAAAAAAATCGAACTTAGTTTTTTGAATAGTCAACCGACAACTAGTTGTCAGTTGACTATTCGGACTTAGTTTTTTTGGGTCAAAATCAAAGTTTTTTCTATGTTGGAAAAAAATCGAACTTAGTTTTTCGAATAGTCAACCGACAACTAGTTGTCAGTTGACTATTCGGACTTAGTTTTTTTGGGTCAAAATCAAAGTTTTTTCTATGTTGGAAAAAAATCGAACTTAGTTTTTCGAATAGTCAACCGACAACTAGTTGTCGGTTGACTATTCGGACTTAGTTTTTTTGGGTCAAAATCAAAGTTTTTTCTATGTTGGAAAAAAATCGAACTTAGTTTTTCGAATAGTCAACCGACAACTAGTTGTCAGTTGACTATTCGGACTTAGTTTTTTTGGGTCAAAATCAAAGTTTTTTCTATGTTGGAAAAAAATCGAACTTAGTTTTTCGAATAGTCAACCGACAACTAGTTGTCAGTTGACTATTCGGACTTAGTTTTTTTGGGTCAAAATCAAAGTTTTTTCTATGTTGGAAAAAAAATCGAACTTAGTTTTTCGAATAGTCAACCGACAACTAGTTGTCAGTTGACTATTCGGACTTATTTTTTTTTTGGGTCAAAATCAAAGTTTTTTCTATGTTGGAAAAAAATCGAACTTAGTTTTTCGAATAGTCAACCGACAACTAGTTGTCAGTTGACTATTCGGACTTAGTTTTTTTGGGTCAAAATCAAAGTTTTTTCTATGTTGGAAAAAAATCGAACTTAGTTTTTCGAATAGTCAACCGACAACTAGTTGTCAGTTGACTATTCGGATTTAGTTTTTTTGGGTCAAAATCAAAGTTTTTTCTATGTTGGAAAAAAATCGAACTTAGTTTTTCGAATAGTCAACCGACAACTAGTTGACAGTTGACTATTCGGACTTAGTTTTTTTGGGTCAAAATCAAAGTTTTTTCTATGTTGGAAAAATCGAACTTAGTTTTCGAATAGTTGACAGTTGACTATTCGGACTTTGTTTTTTTGGGTCAAAATCAAAGTTTTTTCTATGTTGGAAAAATCGAACTTAGTTTTTCGAATAGTCAACCGACAACTAGTTGACAGTTGACTATTCGGACTTAGTTTTTTTGTGTTAAAATCAAAGTTTTTTCTATGTTGGAAAAAAATCGAACTTAGTTTTTCGAATAGACAACCGTCAACCAGTTGACGGTTGACTATTCGGACTTAGTTTATTTGGTTCAAAATCAAAGTTTTTTCTATGTTGGAAAAATCGAACTTAGTTTTTTGAATAGTCAACTGTCAATTAGTTGACAGTTGAGTTTTCGGACTTAGTTTTTTTGGTTCAAAATCAAAGTTTTTTCTGTTGGAAAAATCGAACTTAGTTTTTCGAATAGTCAACCGTCAACTGACTAGTTCGGACTTAGTTTTTTGGGTCAAAATCTATGTTGGAAAAATCGAACTTAGTTTTTTGAATAGTCAACCGTCAACTAGCTGACTGTTGACTATTCGAACTTAGATTTTTTTCTATGTTTTTTAACTTTGTTTTTTAAATAGTCAACCGTCAACCAGTTGACGGTTCACTATTCGGACTTAGTTTTTTTGGTCAAAATCAACGTTTTTTCTATGTTGGAAATAACGTAGTGTTTTGAATAGTCAACCGTCAACCAGTTGACGGTTGACGGTTGACTATTCGAACTTCGATTTTTTTGGGTCAAATTCGCACTTAGCGTTTCTCTGCTACTATTCGAACTTATTTTTTTTGGTCAAAATTAAATTTTTTTCTATGTTGGAAAAATCGAACTTTGTGGTAGAATCGAGTTGACGGTTGACTATTCGAACTTAGTTTTTAGGTCAAATTCGCACTTAGCTTTTTTCTGCCACATCGCTCATCAATTTTATGTCGATTCGAACTATTGAGAGATCCACAACGAGGACCGAACAACTAACTAAATGTTTTGAGCCACAGCGGAAGATGAGGGTGAGGTTAGGGCTTTGTAAAATCGATTTAAGCCCCCCCCCCCCAGTAATTTTGTATTACTGATCGTTCCAAGGCGATACTTCTGCTGTGGTTCTATTTTTTCCTTAATGTTGTCGAGTCAAAATTTTGGCCTTTTTGGCCTTATGTGCGTTTTCATTTATTTTAGTTCAGCTTTGGTAACTGGGTGGCCGCCTAGTGGGAAATAGCCGCTCACTCGGCTTACGAGGTGTTTGCATATTATAAGTACACGTTATAAGAACCTAAGTGTCATTTTTTTCCCAGCTCGGTTTTTTTGGGTGGGTTTTTCAATCTGATTGCGCCCTTTCCTGATCATCGCCTATTTGTACTTTTTTATTAGCCAGTCTCAATTTTAACTTAGTTCATTTTGAAAAGTCCAATAGCCAACCAGTTGACGGTTGACTATTCGAACTAAGGTTGTGTTTTTATCATTTATGTTGGTCAAATTCGAACTTATACATTTATATATTTTTTGGAAAAATCTAAAGTTTTTTGAACAGTCAATATCTAATATTCTGAGTTCCACAGCCAACGCATCTCGTCATTAAACTTGAGATAAGTTTTTGAGGTTTCAGACGATTCATTCGAAAAGCCGAGCATATGTAGTTAAACCATTTTGACAGCCGACCTGTGAAAATCAGGCATCAGACTTATTTCGTTCACCTACAATTGCGTGAAAACTGGCAAAGGGTTCATTTTGAAAAATGAAGGAAATCAGTGATTTTGACGATTTTTTTGCTAAATTAAATCTAATCTAGTCCGCGTTTTGCCCTGAAAAAGTTCCGCGATTTTTGGAACGAGCATGGTTTCAGAAAAAAGTCAGAGTGCCACCACCGGGCGAAACACATTCAGAAGTGAATTTCCGATAGCTGCAATACACTTTATTCAATAAGGCTAGGTTGCCAATACAAAATAAAGCATATCGTTGACATGTGCAGTAACGTCTACCACATGACCAAGTGACATTGAACGCCTAAAAACAAGCAATTTTAGGGTATTGAAAATCAGTACCAATTTCTGGCATTGAGCTGTAGATATCAACATTGATGTTGCCACCATCTCATTGGACGACCTTCCACGATTTGAACTGAGTGAAATGCTTGAACCCGAACGCACCGGGTACGGAAAAACATTTTTGTACCCTGGGGCGTAGTTCCGCGCATGCACACTAAAATCTCATATTTGATAACACACAAAGATTTTCGAGACGTCTTTATTATGATAGGACATAAACGTTTCCACATAACTGACCAATCTAAAAGATGGGAGGAAAAATATAGTTGCGTTTACTGTGGAACTCAGTATAGTCAAAAGTCAATTATTTATATTTTCTTATTTTGTTCCACATAAAAATTTACATTGAGAAGGAACGCAGTTGAGTTTTTAAATACATCTTTGATATAATTAGCATCACAATAGAGAACGTCAGGGTCAATGAAAACATTTCTTTCAATGTGTTTAAGTAGTCCGTTTAAACCTTAGTCACAAATTGGCGTGAGAGACAAACTCGTGGAGAGCGTTTTGTTTAGCCCCAGCATGCTAGACATATTGGACGTACATTGTGTTGAACATTTTACGCCTTTTGAAAGTTTTGCAGGCATTTATTTTGCGTTCTAAAGGTGTATCTGAGAGAATACTAGCGCTCTAGAAACTTATCCCGGCGTACGTGGAAAGTATTCCAAACTTAGTCCGAGCGTACACCTGCTGGTTCAAGTGTATTATTGGAGACACCTCACCAGCTCCTAACTCCGACATTAACATGTTAAGAGCTCAACAGATCGACAGCTTGACATGTAGGTAGGTCGCCAGGTTGACAGGTCGACAAGTTGACAGGTCGTCAGTTTGACAGGTATACAGGTTGAGAGGTTGACAGGTGGATATGTCTACAGGTCTACAAATTTATAGACAGATCGATGTTCCCCTGCTGCCTTATAACTTTTGCCTCACTTCCATGTTCTCATGTATCTTCCATGTTCTCATGTATCTACTATTCGCCAGTCAGGTCAGATTAACTGTCACTGTAACATGTAATCAGTACTACCTGTTGTCATGCGGTGCAGATGGGGCTCGTTAGCATTTGAAGGCAATTGATCTAGGAGTTTTGTTACTTCTCCACACAAAAATCTAGCTGGGCAGGGGGAACTCATTAGTCTTGGTTGACAGTCCTCCTACGAGTTTACAGGTCTCTAAACAAAACATAAGAAAGGGCAGCAGATGGAGCTTTTCAGCTGTGGCCAGCAATTTATCTAGGAATTTGTCAATCCACAATAGAACCTGTGTGTTATGATATGTTAGCTGGGTAGGGGGAACTCAATACTCTTGGATGACAGTCCTCCTAGTAGTTTACAGGTCTCTAAACAAAACATAAAGAAGGGCAGATGGAGCTCTTCGGCTGTGGTCAGCAATTCATCTAGGAAACGGCAATTCCAAAATCAAACCTGTGTGTCTGGATATGCCTGGTCAAGATATTCAAACACTGTTTCGGTAGATGCAGCGGAATAAATCACCTGATTCGATGGTTCAGAAAGCGATACAGCAGCATGTTGTGGAACATGCATAGTGTGAATAGGCACTAACGGTCATCCAGATGAGGTGAAATTACCTAGACGACATTATTTCTGCAACACACCGCACAAACAAGCTTATCCTTCATTGCGACTTTAAGCCAGACTTTATACAGACTACCAGACCTGGGAAGGAGTTATCGGTCCAGACGGGATTGGAAAGTGCAACGGTGCCCAATGGTCTTTTGCTTCTAATGAAGTGTGCTGGATATGATCTTCTAATCACCAACACAGTCTTCCGCCTACATGATAGGAACAAAACATCCTATATGCATCCCCGCTCCAAACACTGACATCTCATAGACTATGTCATGGTGCGGAGAACAGGCAAACAGGGTGTCAAATTGACAGAGTTCTGGACAGATCATAGACTGGTTGGCAGCAAACTCAACCTAAGAATCCAGCCTGCGAGGAGACTATAAGGTAAGAAAGCTCCTAAGAGACTGGATGTCTCAAAGCTGAATAAAGACAGCATGAGACAAGATTTCTTAGAACTTCTTTACAATCATTTGCAACCAACTGAATGCAATAATGTCACTTCAGATGACCCCGAAGAAAACTGTACAGTCTTCCATAAAACTACTCTAGGGCATCCATCTCGCAGATATCAAGACTGGTTTGATGAGAATGATGACAAAATTCAGATGCTTCTTGAAGAAGGGCACCAGTCACAAGGCACATCAAGATGATACCAGCTCAGATGCTTCTTGAAGAAGGGTACCAGTCACAAGGCACATCAAGATGATACTAGCTCAGTTGCTTCTTGAAGAGGGTTACCAGCCACATCAAGATGATACTAGCTCAGTTGCCAAGAAAGCAGCCTACAGCAACATTTGTAAGACAGTCCAGACAAAGCGTAGGAAAATGCAAGATTCAAGGCTGAGGAAGACAACAGAAGTAATTCAGTCTTTGGCAGATAGAAAGAACATTTGAAAATTCATGATGCGCTGAAAACCACTTATGACCAAAAGAGTTCTGAAGCCACCACATTGCTCAGAGCAGATGGAAAAAAGGTACAAGTAGGCAAAGATCAGGAAAAGGCGCAATCAGAAAAAGATTCCCACTCCAAAAACCGAGGTGGGAAAAAACCAAACTAACAATCAGGTACTTATACCATGAAACATATCGTAAGCCGAATGAGCAGCTATTTTCCCAATAGGTGGCCACTCAGTTACCTTAACTTAACTAAAAATATGAAAACATACATAAGGCGCCAACAGCACAAAACATTTTTAAACACCAAGACATAAAACAAAAAGAACCACTACTAAGAGAAGTACTCTTCTCACAGATAAAGAGACTATATTGGAAAGTTGAGCAGAACACTTCAACAGTGTGCTTAATCGACCACCAAACACCAATGAGGATGCAATTGACACACGTCCACAGATAGAGTGCAATGTTTTGTTAGATAAATTTCCTACCGTCAGTGAATCAAGACAAGCAGTGCAACAACTATAATCTGGCAAAGCTTCAGGTGCAGATGTGATTCCTGTACAAGTATGAAAGAATAAGGGGCTACCCATGCAGAAGTATGAAAGGTTGAGGGCTACCCATGGCACAGAAACTGACAGAGTTGTTGCACTGTATGTGGGGAAAGGAGGCTATTCCACAAAATTTAAGGATGTATCCATAATCCACATGTACAAGCGGAAAGGAAATCCTCAAGTCTCTGACAACCACAGAGGTATCTCCTTGCTATACATTGATGGGAAAATACTGGCAAAAATTATGTTGAATCGCCTGAGTGTTCATCTTGATCGGACGGGACTTAACCGAGAAAGCCAAAGTGGATTCAGAAAAGACAGAGGTACAATAGACGTGATCTTCACAGCAATGATATTTATAACATAGAAATTTGCTACTCTACTATTTTATGTATAAAAGTATGTCCATATGTAACATTAGTTGCTTTGACGAATAAACTGGACGTTAGAAAGCAAGCATGCCAGTATATTGCTTATATAGATTAGTGCGGGATTTAGTTACATAATCTTATTTATTTTGTGTAGATATTTGACTAACCCTTAACGATATCAAGTTTTGACATATTAGTGAAGGTGCCAGATGGGAAAAAAGCCACCAAAAACTTTGTAGGTGGCACCATAGTCAGCAAACATTTCCTTTGTTTCGTCGTTGGGAAGTAAGAAAACCATTTTTTTCGGTCTTGCAGAAGTACTTTTATTGTGGGTGAAAATGACGCACCCTAGCTTATTTGATCCGTAACTTCGAGGACAGCCAGAAGAATCACAAACCTCATATATGCTGCCTATTTTCATGTTCATATAAATTGTTTTCATTGCAGCTGCTAGAAAGTACACAGCAGTTCTAGTGAGACTTGATATAGTTTTTAAAACAAAAAATAAAGTTACATATGTTACGTTTATGGTCGCCATCTTTCAGAGATGTCTAAAATTTATATTCAATTGTAAAATTATAGTCTTTTTCTTTAATATGTTTAAATCTGCCTAATTGTTTGGTTCTGCATTAAACTTTAGAAAGTAATAGACTATTTAAAGATAATGGAAGGATACATATCCTCACAGTGTAAATATATGCCTATGGCGTAACATTAAAAACATGATAAATCCCTGCAGCTGTGTCACATGATAGTTTGCGGTCAGCTTGAAAATTCATATAAAAAGTTAAAGTAGTATTTGTTACAAGATTTATGTGTTTGACTATTTTTCTAGCATTTGTGACACATAATGTATGTAAGAGAGGTTAATTTGTCAAAAGATAAGGCTACAAACGAAGAAAAAAGATCCACAATATCATATTGGCTAGTCTTTTTTGCTGGAACAGGTGTTGAGTACAGTCTTTCTTTGGACAATATGAAAAGTGACAAGTCAGCAATGATCAAGAAAATGCACAATCAGAAACAAATTCCTACCACAAAAACCGAGGTGGGAACAAAACAAAACTGACAATAATACACTTTTACTTAGGAAGCATATTGTCAGCCGAGTGAGCAGCTATTTCCCATTAGGCGGCCACTCAGTTACCCGAACTTAACTAAAATATGAAAACGCACATAAGGAGCAAACAGCAATAAGCATAAAAGTTAAACACCACTACATAAAACAAAAACAACCACCACAGAAGTATCCCTTTGTAAAGATCAGTAATATAAAATTACTGGTAGGCTTAAACAGGTTTTACATGGTCATAACCTCACCCTCAGCTTCTGCAGTGGTTCACAACATTTAGTTATGTGTTTGGTCCTCCTGGTGAATCTCTAACTAGTCAATGAATTTTCAAAACCTTTATCGTAAGGAAACCCCAAGCTTGGTTGAATAAAAGATGTTCGCACTCGGAGCATTGGGACGGTAGCATTGGGGCATTATTAGGTAACAGACTGTTACGTACATTACAGTAAAAATGAAAAAAAAAAAAAAGAAAAAATGATATGGCTATTTGATCTACAGAAGAATTACAGAGCTTTATCATTTTACTCAAATTACTCCTTCAGTCTGCATCCTGCATGTATGCCTATGCTACATATTAAAGCTGCTTGAACAAATTTCTGACCTCCACTGCCTATAATGTGTACACGTTATGTAAATTTATATATCCTTTGAAAAACACAATTTCAAGTGACAAAGTTTTGTACTCGGGCTGTTTATAGAACTAAATTGCATTTACATTTAGTAGTATCAAACAAACGTTTAATGCAAGGTAATGTTGCCCTCTAGCTTTGTAGAAATATAATCTTCATGATTATTTTTGAAATAAAAGATGGAGAAAACATCATAGAATAATTTATCAAGTATACCTGCAAAATGACATGAAAATCAAAGAGCCAAAATCCTTAATGTGCTGACAATGGTACCAAACAACTGCTAGGGCAGGTTTTAATCAGCATGGACTGTAATATGCAAGTCAATTTACTATTATGAATTTCAAGATTATACTGGAGAAAATTGTAGAAGAATTACATTGGTGGTATACCAACGTAGCCACTATTTGTATTTGCCACTGATAGCCATAGGGAGCTGAAATTGGTGTAAACTAATTGCTAGGACAAAATATTCTTTATCTATGTAATCTTATGATTAAATCATATGAATGTTTGTTTCACGCATTATAATGAGAACTTCAGAACTTAGAGAAAATTTGCGGAAATAAGAAGGGGTATTCCAACAAAATCGCTTTTTATCTGCGAGCTCAAAATAGCATCAGCTAATTACTATGAGAATGTTCAATTTAAGATGTCAGATATACTACAAAGCATATGATTAAGCAATCAAAATACAATTGTTTTTATTGATGGGCATTGACAAGTCTATAATTTTCTATTTATATCTATATTTTACTTAATATCCATGAGACCATATCTCAAAGGTTTCGTATACGAGACCACATTGCAATTAAACATTGTCCTAGCAATCCTTTGATTTTATTTTAGCATTCTATGGCAATGGACATCCAAGATACCAGTGATTTAGTTAGTAACTATACCTTTTTTTAAACTTTTCCTCCAACTTCTGGAGTTTTCATTAATATTCATGAGACATCAGATCGGAAATTCAGATTACACAGTTACAGAACATTGTTAAAGCAATCAATTTCTACTAATTTCTGTACTCTTATCCCATCAGTAGCAAAGATACAAATCATTTTAAAGGTGTACTGTTATTTTTATCAATGTTTTTACCTTCTTATTAATATTCTTGAAACTGAAAAGCAAATAATTCATACATATGACTTTTGGGCAATAGTTCGTAGTCTAAGAAGGTACAAGTAGGCAAAGATCAGGAAAAGGCGCAATCAGAAAAAGATTCCCACTCCAAAAACCGAGGTGGGGGAAAAAACCAAACTAACAATCAGGTACTCATACCATGAAACATATCGTAAGCCGAATGAGCAGCTATTTTCTCAATAGGTGGCCACTCAGTTACCTTAACTTAACTAAAAATATGAAAACATACATAAGGCGCCAAAAGCACAAAAAAAAATTATACACCAAGACATAAAACAAAAAGAACCACCACAGAAGTATCGACTTGGAACGATCAGTAACACAAAGTTACTGGCGGGCTTAAACCGGTTTTACATGGCCATAACCTCACCCTCAGCTTCTGCAGTGGTTCATAACATTTAGTTAGTTATTCGGTCCTTATGGTGAATCTCTAACTAGTCAATGAATCATCAAGAACAAACAAATAAATCATGATAAACATCCTGATGAATAAAAAACCAGGACTCACAGACTGAGTAAGCTGCTCGACGATGGAGATCCCTGGGCGCCGAAACTAGCTACATATAAGAAGAAAAAGTTAAAATCTTAAAGATCTCGTATTATAAAATTAGTTCACAGTATATAATTGCATCAAATGTAACATATGTAACAGACTGAAAGGGTACACAGAGACAACTTATGAATTAACGAAGATCAATGATTATTGATTTTAAACCATGCTGTTATACTAATATGATGTTAAACAGAAAAATGTAATGAAATATTTAAATTGTTTAAGTCTGTCCAATTGGTAACTTAATATGTAAAAGGGTACAATGTATGTGTATTGGGCTTCATTAAAACTTGTTGTAATGATATAAATTGCTTATAATAAGCATACAGGAAACATCCTTCATTCATAATTCATTCATTTAAGTACTTTGAAATTATTAGTGAACAAGTTTATATTTTGAAAAATAAACGTTATGTGTAATAAATGTAACAAACAACCATTATTCAGGCCCACGATTTTTATGAAATTTCATAAATATATTTTTGACAAATATGGGCAGTTTTTATATTGAAATGGTGTCTTGACAAAGTCAGGAACACAGAAAAAATTTAATTCGAATTCTGCCACTTTTAAAATAAGCATGTGAAGATTGGGGTTACATGTACATACAAATGACTCTTGATACTAACAAAGTCATTTATAGTATCTGCAAACTAACCAATGACTACCTAAATTCTAGACAGATTTCAACATTTGCTCTATGAAACGTTGGTCATTATAGAAATGTTTAAAGTTATATATCCTCAGCCGTGTTAGTGACATCATTATGCCGTAAGAGTTATCTGGCAATAATTGAATAACATGCCGTTGGTCAGTGCTTACTGGAAAAGGTAAAAGTAGGCAACGATTAGGAAAAGGCGCAATCAGAAAGCAAGTCCCACCCCAAAAACCCGAGGTGGGAAAAATAAATTGAAACTCTGTTAGTTTAAAAACATATAGTAAGCCGAGTAAGCGGCTATTTCCCACTATGCGGCCACTCAGTTACCTGAACTTCATTTCAGTTGGTTGGAGCTTCCTGTCTGATTTTTCCAACATAGAAAAACTTTGATTTTTACCCCAAAAAACTAAGTTCGAATAGTGGCAGAAAAAAGCTAAGTGCGAATTTGACAAAAAAACTAAGTTCGAATAGTCAACCGACAACTGGTTGACGGTTGACTATTCAAAAATCTAAGTTCGATTTTTTCAACAAAGAAAAATTCAAAGTTCGAATAGTCAACCGTCAACTAAATGACAGTTGACTATTCAAAAAACTAAGTTTGATTTTTCCAACATAGAAAAAAACTTTGATTCTGACCCCCCCCCCCCCCCAAAAAAAAAAAAAAAAAAAAAAAAAAAAAAATACGTTCTAAAATTTAAGTTCATATAGCGAATTTGACCAAAAAAACTAAATTCGAACAGTCAACGATTCAAAAAACTAAGTTCGAAAAAAACTTTGATTTTGACACAAAAAAACTAAGTTCGAATAGTCAACTGTCAACTGGTTGACGGTTGACTATTCAAAAAAGTAAGTTAGATTTTTCCAACATAGAAAAAACTTTGATTTTGACCCAAAAAAACTAAGTCCGAATAGTCAACTGTCAACTAGTTGTCGGATGACTATTCGAAAAACTAAGTTCGATTTTTCCAACATAGAAAAAACTTTGATTTTGACCCAAGAAAACTAAGTCCGAATAGTCAACTGTCAACTAGTTGTCGGTTGACTATTCGAAAAACTAAGTTCGATTTTTTTCCAACATAGAAAAAACTTTGAATGTGACCCAAAAAAACTAAGTCCGAATAGTCAACTGTCAACTAGTTGTCGGTTGACTATTCGAAAAACTAAGTTCGATTTTTTTCCAACATAGAAAAAACTTTGATTTTGACCCAAAAAAACTAAGTCCGAATAGTCAACCGACAACTAGTTGTCGGTTGACTATTCGAAAAACTAAGTTCGATTTTTTTCCAACATAGAAAAAACTTTGATTTTGACCCCAAAAAACTAAGTCCGAATAGTCAACCGACAACTAGTTGTCGGTTGACTATTCGAAAAACTAAGTTCGATTTTTTTCCAACATAGAAAAAACTTTGATTTTGACCCAAAAAAACTAAGTCCGAATAGTCAACTGACAACTAGTTGTCGGTTGACTATTCGAAAAACTAAGTTCGATTTTTTTCCAACATAGAAAAAACTTTGATTTTGACCCCAAAAAAACTAAGTCCGAATAGTCAACTGACAACTAGTTGTCGGTTGACTATTCGAAAAACTAAGTTCGATTTTTTTCCAACATAGAAAAAACTTTGATTTTGACCCAAAAAAACTAAGTCCGAATAGTCAACCGACAACTAGTTGTCGGTTGACTATTCGAAAAACTAAGTTCGATTTTTTTCCAACATAGAAAAAACTTTGATTTTGACCCAAAAAAACTAAGTCCGAATAGTCAACCGACAACTAGTTGTCGGTTGACTATTCGAAAAACTAAGTTCGATTTTTTTCCAACATAGAAAAAACTTTGATTTTGACCCAAAAAAACTAAGTCCGAATAGTCAACTGACAACTAGTTGTCGGTTGACTATTCGAAAAACTAAGTTCGATTTTTTTCCAACATAGAAAAAACTTTGATTTTGACCCAAAAAAACTAAGTCCGAATAGTCAACTGACAACTAGTTGTCGGTTGACTATTCGAAAAACTAAGTTCGATTTTTTCCAACATAGAAAAAACTTTGATTTTGACCCAAAAAAACTAAGTCCGAATAGTCAACTGACAACTAGTTGTCGGTTGACTATTCGAAAAACTAAGTTCGATTTTTTTCCAACATAGAAAAAACTTTGATTTTGACCCAAAAAAAACTAAGTCCGAATAGTCAACTGACAACTAGTTGTCGGTTGACTATTCGAAAAACTAAGTTCGATTTTTTTCCAACATAGAAAAAACTTTGATTTTGACCCAAAAAAACTAAGTCCGAATAGTCAACTGACAACTAGTTGTCGGTTGACTATTCGAAAAACTAAGTTCGATTTTTTTCCAACATAGAAAAAACTTTGATTTTGACCCAAAAAAACTAAGTCCGAATAGTCAACCGACAACTAGTTGTCGGTTGACTATTCGAAAAACTAAGTTCGATTTTTTTCCAACATAGAAAAAACTTTGATTTTGACCCAAAAAAACTAAGTCCGAATAGTCAACTGACAACTAGTTGTCGGTTGACTATTCGAAAAACTAAGTTCGATTTTTTTCCAACATAGAAAAAACTTTGATTTTGACCCAAAAAAAACTAAGTCCGAATAGTCAACTGACAACTAGTTGTCGGTTGACTATTCGAAAAACTAAGTTCGATTTTTTTCCAACATAGAAAAAACTTTGATTTTGACCCAAAAAAACTAAGTCCGAATAGTCAACTGACAACTAGTTGTCGGTTGACTATTCGAAAAACTAAGTTCGATTTTTTTCCAACATAGAAAAAACTTTGATTTTGACCCAAAAAAACTAAGTCCGAATAGTCAACCGACAACTAGTTGTCGGTTGACTTTTCGAAAAACTAAGTTCGATTTTTTTCCAACATAGAAAAAACTTTGATTTTAACCCCAAAAAACTAAGTCCGAATAGTCAACTGACAACTAGTTGTCTGTTGACTATTCGAAAAACTAAGTTCGATTTTTTTCCAACATAGAAAAAACTTTGATTTTGACCAAAAAAAACTAAGTCCGAATAGTCAACTGACAACTAGTTGTCGGTTGACTATTCGAAAAACTAAGTTCGATTTTTTTCCAACATAGAAAAAACTTTGATTTTGACCCAAAAAAACTAAGTCCGAATAGTCAACCGACAACTTGTTGTCGGTTGACTATTCGAAAAACTAAGTTCGATTTTTTTCCAACATAGAAAAAACTTTGATTTTGACCCAAAAAAAACTAAGTCCGAATAGTCAACTGACAACTAGTTGTCGGTTGACTATTCGAAAAACTAAGTTCGATTTTTTTCCAACATAGAAAAAACTTTGATTTTGACCAAAAAAAACTAAGTCCGAATAGTCAACTGACTAGAAAAAACTTTGATTTTGACCCAAAAAAACTAAGTCCGAATAGTCAACTGACAACTAGTTGTCGGTTGACTATTCGAAAAACTAAGTTCGATTTTTTTCCAACATAGAAAAAACTTTGATTTTGACCCAAAAAAAAACTAAGTCCGAATAGTCAACTGACAACTAGTTGTCGGTTGACTATTCGAAAAACTAAGTTCGATTTTTTTCCAACATAGAAAAAACTTTGATTTTGACCCAAAAAAACTAAGTCCGAATAGTCAACCGACAACTAGTTGTCGGTTGACTATTCGAAAAACTAAGTTCGATTTTTTTGCAACATAGAAAAAACTTTGATTTTGACCCAAAAAAACTAAGTCCGAATAGTCAACTGACAACTAGTTGTCGGTTGACTATTCGAAAAACTAAGTTCGATTTTTTTCCAACATAGAAAAAACTTTGATTTTGACCCAAAAAAACTAAGTCCGAATAGTCAACCGACAACTAGTTGTCGGTTGACTATTCGAAAAACTAAGTTCGATTTTTTTCCAACATAGAAAAAACTTTGATTTTGACCCAAAAAAACTAAGTCCGAATAGTCAACCGACAACTAGTTGTCGGTTGACTATTCGAAAAACTAAGTTCGATTTTTTTCCAACATAGAAAAAACTTTGATTTTAACCCAAAAAAAACTAAGTCCGAATAGTCAACTGACAACTAGTTGTCGGTTGACTATTCGAAAAACTAAGTTCGATTTTTTTCCAACATAGAAAAAACTTTGATTTTGACCCAAAAAAACTAAGTCCGAATAGTCAACCGACAACTAGTTGTCGGTTGACTATTCGAAAAACTAAGTTCGATTTTTTTCCAACATAGAAAAAACTTTGATTTTAACCCAAAAAAAACTAAGTCCGAATAGTCAACTGACAACTAGTTGTCGGTTGACTATTCGAAAAACTAAGTTCGATTTTTTTCCAACATAGAAAAAACTTTGATTTTGACCCAAAAAAACTAAGTCCGAATAGTCAACTGACAACTAGTTGTCGGTTGACTATTCGAAAAACTAAGTTCGATTTTTTTCCAACATAGAAAAAACTTTGATTTTGACCCAACAAAACTAAGTCCGAATAGTCAACTGACAACTAGTTGTCGGTTGACTATTCGAAAAACTAAGTTCGATTTTTTTCCAACATAGAAAAAACTTTGATTTTGACCCAACAAAACTAAGTCCGAATAGTCAACTGACAACAGGTTGTCGGTTGACTATTCGAAAAACTAAGTTCGATTTTTTTCCAACATAGAAAAAACTTTGATTTTGACCAAAAAAAACTAAGTCCGAATAGTCAACTGACAACTAGTTGTCGGTTGACTATTCGAAAAACTAAGTTCGATTTTTTTTCAACGTAGAAAAAACTTTGATTTTGACCCAAAAAAAGTAAGTCCGAATAGTCAACTGACAACTAGTTGTCGGTTGACTATTCGAAAAACTAAGTTCGATTTTTTTCCAACATAGAAAAAACTTTGATTTTGACCCAAAAAAACTAAGTCCGAATAGTCAACTGACAACTAGTTGTCGGTTGACTATTCGAAAAACTAAGTTCGATTTTTTTCCAACATAGAAAAAACTTTGATTTTGACCCCAAAAAACTAAGTCCGAATAGTCAACTGACAACTAGTTGTCGGTTGACTATTCGAAAAACTAAGTTCGATTTTTTTCCAACATAGAAAAAACTTTGATTTTGACCCAAAAAACTAAGTCCGAATAGTCAACTGACAACTAGTTGTCGGTTGACTATTCGAAAAACTAAGTTCGATTTTTTTCCAACATAGAAAAAACTTTGATTTTGACCCAAAAAAACTAAGTCCGAATAGTCAACTGACAACTAGTTGTCGGTTGACTATTCGAAAAACTAAGTTCGATTTTTTTCCAACATAGAAAAAACTTTGATTTTGACCCAAAAAAACTAAGTCCGAATAGTCAACTGACAACTAGTTGTCGGTTGACTATTCGAAAAACTAAGTTCGATTTTTTTCCAACATAGAAAAAACTTTGATTTTGACCCAAAAAAACTAAGTCCGAATAGTCAACTGACTAGTTGTCGGTTGACTATTCGAAAAACTAAGTTCGATTTTTTTCCAACATAGAAAAAACTTTGATTTTGACCCAAAAAAACTAAGTCCGAATAGTCAACTGACAACTAGTTGTCGGTTGACTATTCGAAAAACTAAGTTCGATTTTTTTCCAACATAGAAAACACTTTGATTTTGACCCAAAAAAACTAAGTCCGAATAGTCAACCGACAACTAGTTGTCGGTTGACTATTCGAAAAACTAAGTTCGATTTTTTTCCAACATAGAAAAAACTTTGATTTTGACCCAAAAAAACTAAGTCCGAATAGTCAACCGACAACTAGTTGTCGGTTGACTATTCGAAAAACTAAGTTCGATTTTTTTCCAACATAGAAAAAACTTTGATTTTGACCCAAAAAAACTAAGTCCGAATAGTCAACTGACAACTAGTTGTCGGTTGACTATTCGAAAAACTAAGTTCGATTTTTTTCCAACATAGAAAAAACTTTGATTTTGACCCAAAAAAACTAAGTCCGAATAGTCAACTGACAACTAGTTGTCGGTTGACTATTCGAAAAACTAAGTTCGATTTTTTTTCCAACATAGAAAAAACTTTGATTTTGACCCAAAAAAAAACTAAGTCCGAACAGTCAACTGACAACTAGTTGTCGGTTGACTATTCGAAAAACTAAGTTCGATTTTTTTCCAACATAGAAAAAACTTTGATTTTGACCCAAAAAAACTAAGTCCGAATAGTCAACTGACAACTAGTTGTCGGTTGACTATTCGAAAAACTAAGTTCGATTTTTTTCCAACATAGAAAAAACTTTGATTTTGACCCAAAAAAACTAAGTCCGAATAGTCAACTGACAACCAGTTGTCGGTTGACTATTCGAAAAACTAAGTTCGATTTTTTTCCAACATAGAAAACACTTTGATTTTGACCCAAAAAAACTAAGTCCGAATAGTCAACTGACAACTAGTTGTCGGTTGACTATTCGAAAAACTAAGTTCGATTTTTTTCCAACATAGTAAAAACTTTGATTTTGACCCAAAAAAACTAAGTCCGAATAGTCAACTGACAACTAGTTGTCGGTTGACTATTCGAAAAACTAAGTTCGATTTTTTTCCAACATAGAAAAAACTTTGATTTTGACCCAAAAAAAACTAAGTCCGAATAGTCAACTGACAACTAGTTGTCGGTTGACTATTCGAAAAACTAAGTTCGATTTTTTTCCAACATAGAAAAAACTTTGATTTTGACCAAAAGAAACTATGTCCGAATAGTCAACTGACAACTAGTTGTCGGTTGACTATTCGAAAAACTAAGTTCGATTTTTTTCCAACATAGAAAAAACTTTGATTTTGACCCAAAAAAACTAAGTCCGAATAGTCAACCGACAACTAGTTGTCGGTTGACTATTCGAAAAACTAAGTTCGATTTTTTTCCAACATAGAAAAAACTTTGATTTTGACCCAACAAAACTAAGTCCGAATAGTCAACCGACAACTAGTTGTCGGTTGACTATTCGAAAAACTAAGTTCGATTTTTTTCCAACATAGAAAAAACTTTGATTTTGACCCCAAAATACTAAGTCCGAATAGTCAACTGACAACTAGTTGTCGGTTGACTATTCGAAAAACTAAGTTCGATTTTTTTCCAACGTAGAAAAAAACTTTGATTTTGACCCAAAAAAAGTAAGTCCGAATAGTCAACTGACAACTAGTTTTCGGTTGACTATTCGAAAAACTAAGTTCGATTTTTTTCCAACATAGAAAAAACTTTGATTTTGACCCAAAAAAACTAAGTCCGAATAGTCAACTGACAACTAGTTGTCGGTTGACTATTCGAAAAACTAAGTTCGATTTTTTTTCCAACATAGAAAAAACTTTGATTTTGACCCAAAACAACTAAGTCCGAATAGTCAACTGACAACTAGTTGTCGGTTGACTATTCGAAAAACTAAGTTCGATTTTTTTCCAACATAGAAAAAAACTTTGATTTTGACCCAAAAAAACTAAGTCCGAATAGTCAACTGACAACTAGTTGTCGGTTGACTATTCGAAAAACTAAGTTCGATTTTTTTCCAACATAGAAAAAACTTTGATTTTGACCCAAAAAAACTAAGTCCGAATAGTCAACTGACAACTAGTTGTTGGTTGACTATTCGAAAAACTAAGTTCGATTTTTTTCCAACATAGAAAAAACTTTGATTTTGACCCAAAAAAACTAAGTCCGAATAGTCAACCGACAACTAGTTGTCGGTTGACTATTCGAAAAACTAAGTTTGATTTTTTTCCAACATAGAAAAAACTTTGATTTTGACCCAAAAAAACTAAGTCCGAATAGTCAACTGACAACTAGTTGTCGGTTGACTATTCGAAAAACTAAGTTCGATTTTTTTCCAACATAGAAAAAACTTTGATTTTGACCCAAAAAAACTAAGTCCGAATAGTCAACCGACAACTAGTTGTCGGTTGACTATTCGAAAAACTAAGTTCGATTTTTTTCCAACATAGAAAAAACTTTGATTTTGACCCAAAAAAACTAAGTCCGAATAGTCAACTGACAACTAGTTGTCGGTTGACTATTCGAAAAACTAAGTTCGATTTTTTTCCAACATAGAAAAAACTTTGATTTTGACCCAAAAAAACTAAGTCCGAATAGTCAACCGACAACTAGTTGTCGGTTGACTATTCGAAAAACTAAGTTCGATTTTTTTCCAACATAGAAAAAACTTTGATTTTGACCCAAAAAAACTAAGTCCGAATAGTCAACTGACAACTAGTTGTCGGTTGACTATTCGAAAAACTAAGTTCGATTTTTTTCCAACTAGAAAAAACTTTGATTTTGACCCAAAAAAACTAAGTCCGAATAGTCAAATGACAACTAGTTGTCGGTTGACTATTCGAAAAACTAAGTTCGATTTTTTTCCAACATAGAAAAAACTTTGATTTTGACCCAAAAAAACTAAGTCCGAATAGTCAACTGACAACTAGTTGTCGGTTGACTATTCGAAAAACTAAGTTCGATTTTTTTCCAACATAGAAAAAACTTTGATTTTGACCCAAAAAAAACTAAGTCCGAATAGTCAACTGACAACTAGTTGTCGGTTGACTATTCGAAAAACTAAGTTCGATTTTTTTCCAACATAGAAAAAACTTTGATTTTGACCCAAAAAAACTTAGTCCGAATAGTCAACCGACAACGTTGTCGGTTGACTATTCAAAAAACTAAGTTCGATTTTTTTCCAACATAGAAAAAACTTTGATTTTGACCCAAAAAAACTAAGTCCGAATAGTCAACTGACAACTAGTTGTCGGTTGACTATTCGAAAAACTAAGTTCGATTTTTTTCCAACATAGAAAAAACTTTGATTTTGACCCAAAAAAAACTAAGTCCGAATAGTCAACTGACAACTAGTTGTCGGTTGACTATTCGAAAAACTAAGTTCGATTTTTTTCCAACATAGAAAAAACTTTGATTTTGACCCAAAAAAACTAAGTCCGAATAGTCAATTGACAAGTAGTTGTCGGTTGACTATTCGAAAAACTAAGTTCGATTTTTTTCCAACATAGAAAAAACTTTGATTTTGACCAAAAAAAAACTATGTCCGAATAGTCAACCGACAACTAGTTGTCGGTTGACTATTCGAAAAACTAAGTTCGATTTTTTTCCAACATACAAAAAACTTTGATTTTGACCCAAAAAAACTAAGTCCGAATAGTCAACTGACAACTAGTTGTCGGTTGACTATTCGAAAAACTAAGTTCGATTTTTTTCCAACATAGAAAAAACTTTGATTTTGACCCAAAAAAACTAAGTCCTAATAGTCAACTGACAACTAGTTGTCGGTTGACTATTCGAAAAACTAAGTTCGATTTTTTTCCAACATAGAAAAAACTTTGATTTTGACCCAAAAAAACTATGTCCGGATAGTCAACTGACAACTAGTTGTCGGTTGACTATTCGAAAAACTAAGTTCGATTTTTTTCCAACATAGAAAAAACTTTGATTTTGACACAAAAAAAAACTAAGATCGAATAGTGGCAGAAAAAAGCTAAGTGCAAAGTTGACCAAAAATAACTTAGTTTTTTGAATAGTCAACCGTCAACCGACAACCGACAACTAACTTGACGTTCGTGAAAAACAGAAGTTTTTTATGTGTTTTGGCAAAAATGTTTTTTTCCCCAATTTTGGCTAGGAATAGGGGGTGAGGGCCAAGATACCCCGGCCGGGGTATCTTGGCCCCACCCGGATATATACTGTTTTCATCATATAAATGTCATAAGCTGGTAGAACTGTTTTTGCGAAAAATGACGGGCAACAATTCCAAGCTAGATCTTGTCAATGTTGATGTGCATACAAAATTTGGTCAGATTCTGTCAATTCGTTCTCAAGATATTGAGCGGAAACGAAATTCTGTTGTCATCAAAATTTTGCGAAAAATGACGTGCAACAATCCCAAGCTAGACCATGTCATTGTTGATGTGCATACAAAATTTGGTCAGATTCTGTCAATTCATTCTTGAGATATTGAGCGGAAACAAAGTTCTGACGTCAATCAAGTGCCGTAACTCTGTCAAAATTTTTCGAAAAAAGACAGGCAACAATCCCAAGCTAGGTCAAAATTTTACGAAAAATGACGGGCAACAATGCCAAGCTAGATCTTGTCAATGTTGATGTGCACACAAAATTTGGTCAGATTCTGTCAATTCGTTCCCAAGATATTGAGCGAAAACGAAATTCTGACGTCAATCAAGGGCCATAACTCCATCAACATATTGCGAAAAATGACGGGCAACAATCCCAAGCTAGATCATGTCAATGTTGATGTGCATACAAAATTTGGTCAGATTCTGTACATTCGTTCTCAAGATATTGAGCAGAAACGAAATTCTAATGTCAATCAAGGGCCAAAATTTTGCGAAAAATGACGGGCAACGATCCCAAGCTAGATCTTGTCAATGTTGATGTGCACACAAAATATGGTCAGATTCTGCCTATTTGTTCTCAAGATATTGAGCGGAAGGGCCATAACTTCATCAAAATGTTGCGAAAAATAACGGGCAACAATCCCAAGCTAGATCCTGTCAATGTTGATGTGCATACAAAATTTGGTCAGATTCTGTCCATTCCTTCTTAAGATTTTGAGTGGAAACGAAATTCTGATGTCAATATAGGGCCATCCAAGGGCAACAATCTCAAGCTAGATCTTGTCAATGTTTAAGTGCATACAAAATTTGGTCAGATTCTGTCAATTCGTTCTCAAGATATTGAGCGGAAACAAAATTCTGATGTCAATCAAGGGCCGTAACTCATTCAAAATTTTGCGAAAAAGACGGGCAACAATCCCAAACTAGATCTTGTCAATGTTGATGTGCATACAAAATTTGGTTAGATTATGTTGATTCATACTCAAGATATTGAGCGGAAACGAAATTCTGACGTCAATCAAGGGCCTTAACTCCGTCAAAATTTTGCAAAAAAAAACGATGGGCAACAATCCCAAGCTAGATCTTGTCAATGTTGATGTGCATACAAAATTTGGTCAGATTCTGTCAATTCAGTCTCAAGATATTGAGCGCAACCGAAATTCTGACGTCAATCAAGGGCCGTAACTCTGTCAAAATTTTGTGAAACATAACAGGCAACAACCCCAAGCTAGATCTTGTCAATGTTGATGTGCATACAAAATTTGGTCACATTCTGTCAATTCGTTCTCAAGATATTGAGCGGAAAGGAAATATTGACATCAATCAAGGGCCGTAACTCCGTTAAAATTTTGCGAAAAATGACAGACAACAATCTCAAGCTAGATCTTGTCAATGTTAATGTGCATACAAAATTTGGTCAGATTCTGTCAATTCGTTCTCAAGATATTGAGCGGAAACGAAATTCTGATGTCAATCAAGGGCCGTAACTCATTCAAAATTTTTCGAAAAAAGACAGGCAACAATCCCAAGCTAGGTCCTGTCAATGTTGATGTGCATACAAAATTTGGTCCTATTTTTTCAATGCGTTCTCAAGATATTGAGCGGAAACGAAATTTTAAAATAAATCAAGGGCTGTAACTCTGTCAAAAGTTTGCAGAAAACGACAGGTAACAATCCCAAGCTAGGGCTTGTCAATGTTGATGTGCATACAAAATATGGTCAGATTCTGTCAATTTGTTCTCAAGATATTGAGCGGAAACGAAATTCTGACGTCAATCAAGGGCTGTAACTCCGTAAAAATTTTGCAAAAAAGACGTTTAATGATCCCAAGCTAGGTCTTGTCAATGTTAATGTGTATACAAAATTTGGTCAGATTATGCCAATTCCCTCTCAAGATATTGAGTGGAAACCAAATATTCACGGAATCACGGAATAACGGAATCACGGAAAGACGGAGAGACGGAAAGACGGAATGACGGAAGGACAGGGTTAATCCAGTATAGCCCCACTTTTCCAAAGCGGGGCTATAAACAGTATATATCCGGGCGGGGGCCAAGATACCCCGGCTCAAATAATCAGTGACACACTTCTATCAAGTTCTAGACTCTATAGATTCTGGAAACTAAAGAATGACATAAAATGAAAATTATATTATTCAAGGTTGCGTTATACTTTTCATAAAATATGATTAGCAAATCTATCATATATATAACACTGTGCAATATACAGAGAATTTCTTTTCAGCTTTCAAAGTTGAAAATTTCGTCGAAAAACAAAATGATTTTTAAAACATTTTTGCTCAAAACATTGATTGTGAGTACACGTTAGAACCGCCTCACCAAGTACCCACAATCTATGTTTTGGATCACGAACAAGAAAAAAAAAAGTATACCCCTATATACCCCAGTTTTACTATGATAAAAAGTGGATTCAAGGGGGTATAAATTTAATGGACATGTTTTCCTGATATCCTGATATTTCCAGAGGGCTATATCGTGTTACCTACGAACTGCACCGTGACATCAGGACTGGGTGGTGGTGCTCTCGTCATTGTTATCAATGGGTAAGTTTATTTCATTTCGTAATTTTTGCAATAAGTGAAAGTGACGTTTGAAGAAGTGAAGAGAAGGTTAGTGAACTGAACTGCTTTACAGTATAAGGGAAGTGGAAGACAAGTGAAATGATGTGAATGAATAGTGAAAGTGGAGAGAAAGTATAGCTTGTTAAAGCGAAGATGGTGGAAGTGTAATAAAGTGGAGTGAAAGGATAGTGATTGCTAAGGTTATTGAAGTGAAAGTGGAGTGAACGTGAAGTGCAAGTAAAGAGTAAATGAAGCGAATACTTCAGAAGTGAAAGTGAATTGAAGGTGAAGTGAAGTTTATTCTAAAGAAATGAAAGTGAAATGAATGTGAACTGAAGTGAATACTAAAGACGTGAAAGGCAAGCAAAATGAAGTGAATACTACTGAAGTGAAAGGGAAGGTAAACAAAGAGAAGAGAATACTAAAGAAGTGAAAGTGAACTGAAGTGAACATTGCAGAAGTGAAAGTCAAGTGAATGCGCACTTATACTAGAAGGTGAAATGAAGTGACTACTTACTAGAAGGTGAAATGAAGTGAATACTACTGAAATGAATTTCAAAGTGAAGTTAAACTTAGCTGTATACATGTACTTTACGTTTGTCATAAATGAGCCACCTCGTGAGAAAACCAACAATGTGGTTTCCGAACAGGTCCGACACAAATCTGGCTGTACGGTCACAGAAACAGGCTAGAGACTTGAAATTTTGGCTAGAAGCAGAAGAGGAATTGTACTATCGCAGTTACCGCGAAGCTGATCTGCGCCTTTGTTTTCGCATATGCAGATTGTTGGTTTTCTCATGAGGCGGCTCAAATGAAGAGGGCATCAGTACAAGCGATTTTAGATATGGAGGCATTCTGAAAAAGTCTACTTCCGGTTTGATTCAAGATGGCGGATTGGTCATGAAAATTCATTTTATTTAGTATACAGATTACTGTGAAGCTGATCTGCGCCTTTGTTTTTGCATAGGCAAGAATCCGGTTTTCTCATGACGCGGCTCATATTTGCTAATTTTCAGCTGCAGCCAGGACACGTACCTATTGGAACACTTTGAGTACCGCTCCGAGACGGAAAAACACATCTTAGATGCCCGACTCTACGCCTTTCGGTTCGCTGACAGCACTGAAATAGTCATCACATGTGACATGTTGGGCTGTCACAATGCTTCTACTGCCTGTGACTTTGTGAGTATATATTGTTATCATGAGAAAACCAACAATCTGCACATGCGAAAACAAAGGAGCAGATCAGCTTCGCAGTAACTGCGATGCGAAAGCCGATCAACGCCTTTGTTTTCGCTACATGGATCCCAGCAGGCACCTGACGTCTGTTTGACGTCAGATATTGGTTATATTTTGGTCGCGACGTCATATAACCAATTTCCAACGTCTATCAGACGTCATTTCCTGACGTCTTTTGGACGTCTGGATTGGACGTTGTTTTGACGTCAAACTAGTTCGTCAGTTAGACGTCGTAATCAAGACGTGATTTAGACCTTGTGTTTTTCATACTTCTGACCATGTGTGGTGTGCAAATTAATGAAACTTCACTTTGGGTAAAAATCAGATCATTCGTTTCGTGTGTTTCTTTTGCTTTCTTTCTTTCTTTTTTTTTCTATGTTACTTCCAGCAGACATTTGACGTCCGTTGGACGTTAGATTGACGTCAGACTCCAACGTCATAACGTTGGAGTTAGGTTGATTTTGAAAGTTTGTTTGTTGTCAAAACTAGACGTCAATCTGACGTGCTAAAGCCAACGTCGGTTTAACGTCTGAAAGCTGACGTCAATCTGACGTCCTAAAAACGAAGTTTGAAGTATAGAGTTTCAATAACAGTGGATTCAGAAGAGCAGTGCAGTGATGCACTTTTGATAGTCCCTTTCACTCCTTTGATAGAGTTTTTCGGAACATACAAAATGTTCAAGATATTAATTCAGCCTGATGTTGGTACGTCTTATTTAAGCAAAATTTTATTGCTTTATGGTGCTAAAACCAATAAGACATTAGTGTGAGAAATAAGATTATTCTGAACAATGGTGAAATAAATATTAAAATATACAAATTTTATTTTCATCTTAATTGAAAGTTTGATAATTTAGTGAAAGACTTTATTTTGATTAATAGATAATCGTTTTTTTTTTTCTACATTAATCATGTTAATTAAGCATGAGGGCGAAATATGGGATTTCCCATACGAGACTCAGATATGACTTTTAAGTGGCAAGGTTGAAATTATTATTTAAGAAATGAATTTCATTTTTCTGGTGTTCATGGAGCTATGAACCGCAGTGGGTCGCGTGCAAAGTCGGGGTTCATGTAAACTTTGCTAGCGACCCACTGCGGTTCATAGCTCCATGAACATCAGAAAAATTAAACTCATTGCTTATATTTATATTCATTTCACACTATCGCTTGTTGAAAAATCATAAAGGCGATCACGTTTACAAACAAATAGATAATTTACACACGGTGTGTATTCAAACAGCGGAACGGCGTCGACGTTAACAGCGTCCAATCATATTGGCGAAAGTCTTGTATTTTGACGTCAAGTTTGACATGTTACGTCGCGTGGCACGATGTTGTTCATGGAAGTATGAACACAGATGAACATCTAATGGTTCATCTAAGGAGGTTTTAGAAAAATGTAAATATTTGAATTTGATATTATATAGAGGATCTTACACGAGTGGTCATTTCATATGAAATTTATTAAACGAGCCTTCAGCGAGTTTAATAAATTTCATATGAAATGACCACGAGTGTAAGATTCGTTTTATCATATGACTTCTAAAATAGGATTTTATTGCCTTCGAAGTGGACATATTTTCAATGAAAATTTACATTGTTGTTACGGACGTCGTCAATGACGTTACGTATTCCCGCAAAAGTGTTATTACACGTGTGGTCATACGATTTTTATGACATGACGTTATCCACTGGAAAACAGCGACGTCATATGATAATACATAATATATGTAAGAAATTATGTCAGTTTAAGGGCAGCTAACTCTGTCGACATATATGAAAAACACGTCCCCAGCAGGCATCTGACGTCAATTTGACGTCGGATATTGGTTGTATTTTGGTCACGACGTCATACAACCAATAACCAACGCCCACCTGACGTCCAGTCCTGACGTCAGTGGACGTATTGATATGACGTCGAAATGACGCCGGATTCAAACGTAAGTCTAACGTCATATGTCGACAGAGTTAGCTGCCCTTGAACTGACATAATTTCTTGCGCAAAAGTAACAACATCAAATTCAAATAATAATTTCAACATAGCCACTTTTAAAAAAGCCATATCTAGGTCTCGTATCGGAAATCACCATGCTTAATTAATTTAGAAAAAAATAATTATTTGTTAATCAAAATAAAGTCTTTCACTAAATTATTAAACCTTCTATTAAGACGAAAATGAAATTTGTATATTTTAATACTTATTTCACCATTTTAAATTATTGATTGTTCACAATAGTCTTATTATTTACACTAATGTCTTATTTGTTTTAGCACCATATAGCAATAAAATTTGACATGAATAAGATATACCAACATCAGAGTGATTTAACATCTTAAACATTTTGTATATCCCGAATACAGTACTGGTTAAGGTGGACCCAGGAACGGTGTCAAACGAAAAACAAAAACAAAAAAATCAACCTAGTACTGGTTTTTACCCAGGAACGGTTTTACAAAAAGCAAACCCCGGTTTGAGCCTTCGGGTGCTCGCCGGGAAAAGCAACCTCCAAGTACTGGTTCTACCCAGGAAAGGTAACTAAAAGCAAACCCTAGTACTGGTTGGTTCCCAGGAAGAAAAAAACCGAATAACTCTATCAAAGGAGTGAAAGGGAATAACAATAGTGCATCACCGCACTACTGAATCCACTTCAGGATTTCAGAATGTTAATTTAACTGCGAACAAACATTCACGATATCGGTTTTAGCACGTCAGATTGACGTCTGTTTTTGACGTCAAACAAACTTTCAAAATCAACCTAACCCCAACGTCATTATGACGTCACATTTGAGACATCAAACCAACGTTGTTTTTCTGACGTCAGAATGACGTCTGTTTTTGACGTCAAACAAACTTTCAAAATCAACCTAAATCCAACGTCATTATGACGTCGGAGTCTGACGTCAATCTGACGTCCAACTGACGTCAAATGTCTGCTGGGATTGTACAATTCCTTTCTAAATTCAAAATTTCCAGCCTCTATCCATCTTCTGTGCTTTCAGAGCTCGGTTTGTAGCAGACCTGTTCAGAAACCATTTTGTTGGTTTTCTCATGTCGCGGCTTTTATATTGTTGTCATGCGTGTCGGCAGGTACATGAAGCGGCACCGGGCGCGGTAGCTCAAGCGTTAGCGTGTCTTTATCGTACTGACCTATCATGAAGATTTGGAAATGAAAATATTTCTACGGTCATTTTCTACTTTTCCTGCTGATTCAATAATACAGTTAGGGATCGGACTGCTATTTGTCACTTGCGATCATGTACATTGGAGAATCGGTCACATACGTTATGAACCCGGGGTTATGGATTATTTATTTTCACCCGATAAGATGTTCTCTCAAATACGCACAAAAGTAAACAGATCCTTTTTATTTTACTTTTAGATAAGTAATACATATTTTGATATTTTGACATACATGTACGATATTTTGAGCACAGGAACATGCTATTTCGTCGTCTTTAGCTTTCCGTAAAATAGACCTTTGATCACTTGTTTTATACCGATGTGTGATAATGATTTTTAAAATTGTAAACTGCAATAAAAAGGAACAAGTAGGCAAAGATCAGATTCGTATTCAATAGTATTGTATTTATGTGTTGTGTTAATATTGTGTTTGTTGCTCTGTTTTTTCATATCATATCATTTTCATCATCTTTTAGTCTATCGCCGATCGACATCCCGGTTTCTATGGAGAGTAACGATTCCTTTTATATTCTCGTGTGTTTGGAAGCACTAGGGTGGCCACCAAGACCTTCTTTAAAAATTACCAGGCAACCACAGCTAGCTTCAGTATAAGCAACAGAATCCAGTCAGATGGTCTTGGTGGTTTCCATGGTGTTTCTCAGACGTTGAAACTTGGTGCCAAGAAACGATTGCTACATAGAAGAATTTACTTTATCCTGATCTTGCTAATGGTAACACAAGCGTACGATTGCATTGCATATGGTAACTCATGTTTAAGTATAATCCTTTCATTGCAACGGAGTAATGAGGCTTACAAAAATATTCAATTCATGCAACACCATCGCAGAAAATTCAATACACCGGATAATAATATAAAATTCACCATAACATGTATCCGGATTTTGCGGAATGCTTGTTTTCTCATATGGTTCGTTTGTCTAATAATGCTTGATGGGGACATTCATCCCAATCCTGGACCCGAGTCTGTAAGCTCTGACGTTCGAAACAGTGTCTCAAGTGTAAACTCTGAAGATATTTTAAATAATCACCTCAGTATCTTTCACTTAAATGTGCAGAGCCTTTTGCCAAAAATAGATATAATTAGAGCAGAATCCGAGCTATACGATATAGCGGTCTTTAGTGAAACTTGGCTCAAACCGAATACTACCGACGCCGACATTGCTCTACTAAACTTTTTACCACCATTCCGAACAGATAGGCGCGACCGACCTGGTGGTGGAGTAGCGATATACGTGCGCGATACGCTCCTGTGTAAGCGACGCAAAGATTTCGAAATTAACGGCCTTGAATCTGTCTGGGTGGAAGTTACAATAAAGTCTAAGAAAATCATTATAGGAGGAATTTACAGACCCCCAGAGAGCAACTCCGATTACTTCAATCTAATTCTAGAAAGTATAGATCGCGCATGTAGCACAAATATTCATGATATTATTATAACAGGTGATTTCAAATTTGATATGCTTTTAGACCGCAACAACAAAATGAAAGATCTCCTTTTAGAGTTCAATCTGACGCAACTAATAACAGAACCGACGCATTTCACCGAAAAGCCATCCATCTCGCTTATAGACTTAATTATTGCTCGCAACAGAAACAATATCTTAGCAAGCGGTGTCGCAGATCCTATATTTCCAAACCTTAAAAGATATCACTGCCCAATATTTGTTCTTTTAAAGTTCATCCGACCGAAAACCACAACATACAAACGTAAAATATGGAACTATCAAAGAGCTGACTTTGTTAAATTTAGACATATTCTTAGCGAACATGACCTACCAGAACAGATAAGGGGAAAAGAACTCGACACCAGCGTACAAATCGTTGCTGATGCTATATTCGATGCAGCTGAAAAGTCAATACCGAACAAAATAGTAAATATAAGACCAAATGATTACCCCTGGATAACTTGCCACATAAAGTCGTTGATTCGGAAACGTCGTCGAGTTTACAACAAATTCAAGAAAACAAATAACTTGCATTTTTGGAATCAATTTAAAGTAATACGCAATAACGTTATTGACTTAATTCGTAAATCAAAACAAAATTATTTTGATAGACTTGAAAACGTATTCAGTAACGAAAACCTGAGCTCTAAATTATTTTGGAAAACATCTAAACAGCTCTTAGGACTTGAAAAAACAAACAAAAATATACCCACGCTTTCTTTAAACAATGAATATGCTGAAACTGATTACCAAAAGGCAAACATGCTAAATGAATATTTTTCTTCACAGTCAGACATAGATGACCAAAACAAATCTTTACCCCCTCCCAAACCTGTAGAACATGACCTTCTAGACATTCTCCAAATTTCTCCTCAGTCAGTTAAGGAAGTTCTAGATGCTCTTGATGTCAACAAATCCTGTGGTCCCGACCTCATGAGCCCTCGTCTTCTCAAGGAAGGCTCCCAAATACTTGCCGAACCTTATTCAACAATTTTTACATCTTCACTCCGACTAGGACGATTCCCAACACAATGGAAAGATGGCAATATTACCGCTTTACATAAAAAAGAAGATCGATCACTCCCGTCAAATTATAGACCTATATCACTCCTATGCCAAGCAGGCAAATCTCTGGAACGTTGCGTACATAAACTATTATATAATTACATTAATGAACATAGACTGTTAACTCCATTTCAGTCAGGCTTTGTCCCAGGAGATTCCACGACCTTCCAGCTACTCCATACGTACCATATGTTCTGCGAAGCTGTCGACAGTGGCAAGGAGGTTCGTGTAGTCTTCTGTGACATAAGCAAGGCATTCGACAGGGTTTGGCATAGGGGTTTACTTCACAAGCTTCGAGATATGGGGTGCTCAAAAAATCTTTTAAAATGGTTCTCAAGCTATCTAACTAAAAGGAGACAGCGCGTCGTACTTAATGGCAAGGCATCTGAGTGGACCTATGTCAAAGCAGGCGTACCACAAGGATCTATACTTGGGCCCTTATTATTTCTAATCTATATAAATGACATAGTTAATGAACTTCGTGCATCCGTCAGATTGTTTGCTGACGATACAAGTTTATATATTATAGTTGAAAATCCCAATACTGCTGCAATAACCTTAAACAATGACTTAGACTATATCTCTTCTTGGGCGTGCGACTGGTTAGTTAATTTCAATGCTGCCAAAACATTCTCACTGCTCTTAACGTTGAAAAGGATTTTACCTTTTCACCCGCCTCTCTTTATGAATGGATCAGTTATTTCTGAAACTACATCGCATAAGCACTTAGGTATTACCTTTTCAAGAAATTGTAGTTGGAATGAACATATAAGTAACATAACAACCACCGCCTGGTCCAGACTAAATCTTTTACGAGCTCTAAAATTCAAGATAAACCGACTTGCTCTTGAAAAAATATACAACTCCTTTATACGCCCACTACTTGAATATAGCGATGCTGTCTGGGATAACGCTACATCAGAGTGTAAAGAGAAATTAGAAGCTGTCCACAATGAAGCAGCCAGAATAATCACAGGTGCAACGAAACTCTGTAGCATTTCGAAACTTCATGAGGATCTTGGGTGGGAGACATTGCAAGCAAGGCGGTCGAAGCACAAACTTACAATACTTTATAAAATTCTAAATGGCATTGCGCCCGAATACCTCCAATCTTTGGTCCCACCGCGTGTCCAAGATGCTACATCCCGTAATCTGAGAAATGCTAACGATTTCCGCAACTTTAGAACCAATACAAACCTATTCTATGAGTCGTTTTTCCCATCCACCATCCGAGCATGGAACGAACTTCCTGATGATATAAAAACTTCACCTTCAGTCGCTTCGTTTAAATTCAGACTAAACAGAGAACTACGTAAGCCACCTAAATACTTCAACACTGGCACACGTCAGGGGCAAATTCTACACGCCAGGCTACGGATGGAATGTAGCTCTTTAAACGCACATCTTTACAAGAAGAATATTGTACGTAGTTCATCATGTTCGTGTGGTAGCTACGAAAGCACATATCATTTCTTTTTTCAATGTCCTAACTACTCACAAATTAGGAACCGATACCTCCCGAACAACCTTAATGATCTTAATACAAACGACTTACTGCATGGTAAATCAAACTTAACAGAAACAGAAAATGAAACCCTTTTTTCAAAAGTTCAAGACTTTATACTGAATTCAGGAAGGTTCGCCTGAGTCACTACACTCTAGTTGCAGAAACTCGCTATCTCATGTTAATTCAATATCATGTTAGGCACCGAAACGTTTTTCTCTGCGGCTAATTTAACCTCCTCTCTAACTGGGTATTGTCGATCGGTGATGGGCTTTTCATGTTGTTTTTTTTTAACACACTTTTTCGTGTAATATCATCATCATCATCATCATCATCATCATTTTCTTCTTCTTTTTTTTTTCTCTTCTTTTTCTTCTTCTTCCTTTTCTTCTTCTTCTTCCTCTTATTATTATTATTATTATTATTATTATTATTATTATTATTATTATTATTATTCCTCACTCTTTTTATTTCACATTTCTTTGCTAATAGACCTTTTTTTTCACTTATCATCTGCATACATCACAGGCACAATTGCATGCGGGAGATGATGTTTATAAGCATTTGCTTTTTATCAAATCCTGTACCATATAATAATATGATTGTATGTATGACTTCATTGAAATAAATATTGTTTAAACCAAGATCAGGAAAAGGCGCAATCAGAAAAAGATTCCCACTCCAAAAACCGAGGGGGGGGGGGGGGATCAAACTAAAATCAGGTACTTATACCATGAAACATATCGTAAGCCGAATGAGCAGCTATTTTCCCAATAGGTGGCCACTCAGTTACCTTACTGGCTAAAAATATGAAAACATACATAAGGCGCCAACAGCACAAAAAAAAAATAAAATAAAATAAACACCAAGACATCATAACAAAAAAAAAAAAAAAAACACCACAGAAGTATCGACTTGGAACGATCAGTAACACGAAGTTACTGGCGGGCTTAAACCGGTTTTAAAGGTACCTAACCTCACCCTCAGCTTCTGTAGTGGTTCAGTGATAAACAATAAAATAAAACATATGTAAGATAAGATAAGAAAATTTATTTTAAGATGGCATGACAGTACATAACAATAAACATAAGCTCTAATGAGCTTTTGACCGTCTAAAATATGTGCAAAGATGTTAAAAGTTTCAGACGCCAAGTAGTAAAACTTGCTGAGAACACGAAAGAAAATAGTGTAAAAATTGTCAAATTGTGTGAAATAAATTATTGGGAAAATATAATACGTGTAATAGTGCACCAGTCATTTGCAGCGAAGTCAACATCCAGTAGTTTACAGATATATTTGCTCTGTGTCAACACTCATTGATTCATTTCTTGCATTTTTGTGTCCAACCACACTTTCAAACATAAATGTCTCGCATTAACTGCCAGAACCATTTAGCTGTATTTTCACATTTAATTTCATGAAAACAAATCACATCTGTTGTATTCCAGTAAGCACAATTTCAAGAACATGTATTAATTCCATTTTAATAATGCCAAAGGCTCGGTGTGTGTGTGTGTGTGTGTGTGTGTGTGTGTGTGTGTGTGTGTGTGTGTTCAAATTCTCTGAAACCACTAGGCCAACTTATGCCTAATCTCACCACCATGGAATAGGTGATTTAAGATTATTCATACAGCTTAAGGTCATTTGTTGTTCCTCATTTTATAGTCAGTACCCGGGGCCCGGGGCTTTTACCAGGGGTTTAACCAAAAATATGGCCCCCGCAGGACGGGGCTTTTACCAGGGCTTTAAAATTTGAAAAGTTAAATTACCCGGTCCCGGGGGGGGGGGGGGATACAAATGACTGGTGCATAATACCATATATTTTGTACTGTCACTTGCTTCGATGACGTAAAAAGCAAGTGACCGATCGTCTATATTACAATTAGCAAGTGACCGAATTGAATTCTTCCACTGTACGGTCACAGGTGCCGTTACTTAGTTCACATTCCGCTCCCCTACTTAAGAGCATTCGTCAGTTTGTCCACTTTATTTTTTTTTTTTTTTTTTTTTTTTTTTTTTTTTTTATTTATTTATTTTTTTTTCACATAAATTTGCGCCTTGGAGGCTGCGATTACAATCTGAACTAGTGAGGTCCGAAACATCGTCTCAAACTGAGAGTGTGTCTTCTCACGAACAGATCGTGGCTCTCCAGTGCTCCAATGGATGAAAAGCCCGCACGCAAGTCGATATATTAACTATATGGGTCATTATCAAAAAATGGAGCAATCCAGAAAGGCAAAACGAAAAAAAATAATTGTCCATTTTTTTTTCTTTTTTAATGGTATAGTTTTATTAACAGGAGCATATAGAATATAGAAATAAAATATGCCGAGTTTAACTGAACAAATAGTGTACCAGCATTAATCATTTGTATGGTACCCTTGAAAAAATATCAGTGCTGTCACGAACAAACTTTCTTGCGTAAAACGCTCATTTGATAAGACTTCCCCAATCTGTAATTGGGGGCATATATAACTTGTCACGAACAATAGTTCACACAAGCCTTAAATACTTTCAATGAATTAACGAGGAAGAGATATTCAATGAAAATGCACATACTGTGATTTGTTCTGTTTCTGAAACGCTTTATTTTTGTAGACATTATCTTGTAGGATTAAACCAAAAATAAGTTCTGCTAAACGTTTACTATTTCAGTACAGTATCATTACATGCCAAAAGCAATTACTTTTATATGATGCGTTTTGAGTATTTTAAATAATTATGACCGTGACAGCACTGATATCGTGACAGCACTGATGCTATCGTGACAGCACTGATAATTATCCGATCGCGCTTTTTCATTCCAATGTGTGCGGAAATGATTAATTTCTGACCATTTACCGATGTGCTTAGGCCGGGCAGTGACTCACTTATGGTCGCAACCAACGAAGCCTCGGCTGATGCTCTAACCAGGGACACCTTTGCGTAGATCCAATGCTTTAACAAAGGACGTTCACTTCACGCAAACCAAACGCGATGTAACACGTAAAGCGCAGTAGAAGCGCTATTTTAGCTTATCACTTTAAGCTGCAGCATGAGAAAATGTGTCGTTGGGGCTTTCATCCAGGCCTGAGACAACCAGGATTGTTCACGACAAAAGACTGCATTAAATGTGGGACCCTATCACGGGTTTTAGGGAGCTGGGTAGCAGGGCCATTTTGTTTTCAGGGAGCTTGGGAGAACTGGAAAACAATTGAAGGGAATTGGGGATTACTAGAAGAGAACACTCTTAACAAGGAAAAGATTTTTAGGGAGCTAGGGAGAAAGGTCATTTTTCTTTTAGTGAGCTTGGAGCTAATACCCTCTTGGATGGGCCTCAAATTTAAGTTAACTTGCTTTCACATATATCCCATTAAATCCCACTTTTATATAATGAGGTATACAGGGTAAAATGGGGTATGCAATGTTACTTCTTTTTGTTTCTTAATTTGAACCCTAGGCGGTTCTAACGTGTACACAATTAGATGTATTTTTCTTCAATTTTTAAAGCTAAAAAATCTCTGTATATTGCATGGGTAACACATTTTTGTAATGGTATGCAACATACAAACACACTGAAAGACACATGTGTCAGAGAAGGTTAAAATTTTCGTATTTTCATGTACCATAGACCCCTTGTGTGTATATTACCGGGTTCCTTTTTTTTTCGAGGTGTATGAATTTGGTAGGTTTTACGGCACATCCGTACTAGCATTACCCCGAGTTGGCCCTCCCACCCCTCGAGGAAAGGGATGGCGTTTTAAACAAAAAGGCGATTTTTCCGTATAAAGTGGGGGCTTAGAATTTCTTTTTCATTGAAAAGGGGTAATCTAATTTGAAATGGACTACGCAAAAATGGCATTTATCGCGCGACATACACAAACTGTCTCAATAGCATTATGGGAGTACCACCCCCGGGGCTAATTGGATACTGTGGTCGACGAAGCATTTTGAATTTGTAGTTTTGTATCACCTCCCCCCCCCCCCACACACACACACACACACATCAAATGATTTTCAAAGCGATATAAGCTGCTGCTGATTTTAGTAGCTGAGACCCTCTCGTGAAAGGCGACCTAACTCTTGTCAGCCTGGGAAATTACCTGAATCCACTCCTGCTGACAGAAGTAAACTCAGTGCTGTCACATCAGTACTGTCACGACCGTGACAGCACTGACCGTGACAGTACTGAGTTTCACTCAGAATTTTAATTCTAATGACTAACAACAGAATGCAGGATGAAAACTTTGCATGTCTATTCTTACTGCTCCTAAGTTGAAATTCAGTCATGGTTTTAAAATGCATGTGATATTTGCAAGAAGCGGCAAAATGCACGTGATAGTACTGATGCTTGTAAAATTCCCACTCCAATTCTGGCATGTTTTTATGGTATAGCAACGGAGTAATGCGATTTGTCAAGTTCAAAAGTTTTTTTACCGTAACTCTTTCAGCTTGGTGTCGTCTACAAAACGCGATTGTTTTGATCCGAGAAAATGATTCGTAACTCTGGTCAAAATCGATTTTCAATAACTGTGACAGCACTGATACGTTTTCCAGGGACAACACTATATATGTGCCCCCTCCCTTAAATAGCACTTTATATATCATAAGATTTTTGAATTTGACTTCAATAATATTCTATGCAAGAGATGGTCACAGAAAATGTGATTTCTGTCAAGCTTCTTTTGCAATGGAAACAAATAAAACTACTTACCCTGACCCAGGGACACGGTAAAAATCGATAAAATAGCACTTCTAGCATCTCGTTTTTGCAAATAACGTACTCGGAAACGTGAAATCGCGTGTGATTCTAGTAAAGCACCGCGGAAACTAATATTATACATAGAAAACGCAAACCTCGGACATCGCGCTTGCGAGAAAACCATCAGGGACAAGGATTGCTCCATTTTTTGATAATGACCCATATAATTATGTTTTATTATCATCATTATATATATGTGTATAAATCTGCGTGACATAGTGGTTAATTCATTTGTCTTGTAAATCATAGGTCGCGAGTTCACTTTTTATGGCACTGAGGTACAATTTCCACATGACCTTAGCTGTTGAATGTGAGGTCACTTTAATCAAAAACACCACACCTAGTATTACTGTTATAGACATGTGGTTCCAACAAACGACGGCGAAGAAACCCATTTGACGACCATGTCCGGGCTCTGATGGAGAAACAGTCGACACAACAGATAGGTGCAACTCAGGAGTCGGACGGGGCTCGAACCAGGGATTACTCTTTAGATTTTGCGGGACAGGTCCGCACCTGGCTCACGGTTTTAGATATTGATGAAGCATTAATGACGGGCGGTAAGTCTTTTGACTTTCATCACATTATAAAAACAGGCTCGTAGTCAAATTCATTTGAAACATAAAAGCATTGTCATGAAAATAGTTCTACGGCCACTATTCCTTCTCATCTGTTTCAACAAGAGACTTATCACTACGTGGTGATCTGCCTCAGGGACGCTTTACCAGGAACAGTCTGGCTGAATGACCTTCGGCGTCCCGACATGACCTAAGCTGTTGACAGTGGGCATAAAGCACAATGACAAAAATGTATATTTTAACTTTCTGCATAAAAATCGGGTTAAAATGTTTCAAATTTCGTCGCCTAAACGGGTTTAAAATGTTCCAAGTTTCGTCGCATAAACGGGTTTAATATGTTCCATCTTTCATCTAAACTGGACGGGGTTGCTATAGTGTTCACTCTAAAAAAATGGTGCAAATTCTTTTATGTATAGCAGTTCTTGATACCAACTACTTATTTTGATTGTAGGCAAACATTAAATGAGCCTTCGCGTGAGAAACAGGTCCGACACAAGCCAGCCTGTACGGTCACAGAAGTAGGCTAGATGATCAAGATTTTGGATTTAAGAAGAAGAGGGATTGTCCTTTTTGCGTAGCGAAAACAAAGTCGCTGATCAGCTTCGTGGTTACCGTGAAGCTGGTCTGTGCCTTTGTTTTCGTATATGCAGATTCTTGGTTTTCTGATCCTGTGGCTCAGATGTCGTTATCAAGAATTGTCTGATAGAACGTGGTTGGCTTTATGTTGACCACTTTGAAAATCATGTTTTATCGTTTATTTAGCAGGGTCTCATCGAAAATCATGTTTTATCGGTCTCATCGAAAATTAATGTTTTATCGTTTATTTTGCAAGGTCTCATCGAAAATCATGTTTTATCGTTTATTTTGCAAGGTCTCATCGAAAATCATGTTGTATAGTTTATTTTGCAGGGTTTCATCGAAAATCATGTTTTATCGTTTATTTTGCAAGGTCTCATCGAAAATTATGTTTTATCTTTTATTTTGCAAGGTCTCATCGAAAATCATGTTTAATCGGTCTCATCGAAAATCATGTTTTATCGTTTATTTTGCAGGGTCTCATCGAAAATCATGTTCTATCGTTTATTTTGCAAGGTCTCATCGAAAATCATGTTTTATCGTTTATTTTGCAAGGTCTCATCGAAAATCATGTTTTATCGTTTATTTTGCAAGGTCTCATCGAAAATCAAATCATGTTGTATCGTTTATTTTGCAGGGTCTCATTTTATCGGTCTCATCGAAAATCATGTTTTATCATTTATTTTGCAAGGTCTCATCGAAAATCATGTTTTATCGGTTTGATCGAAAATAATGTTTTATCGTTTATTTTGCAAGGTCTCATTGAAAATCATGTTGTATCGTTTATTTTGCAAGGTGTCATCGAAAATCATGTTTTATCGGTCTCATCGAAAATCATGTTGTATCGATTATTTTGCAGGGTCTCACCGCCCCACTGGGTTGTCGGTAATGATTGTGTGCGCTAATTCCTTCTTCCTCACAGTCTTGGAGAGGTGGCGAATATGATCGAAAATGAACAAGCCATAATTATTTTCCGTCATATAATGTGCTGATTAAGTGACGTTATGAGCTTGCTTAGCGCAGTTGAAAACCACGAGAAACAGAAAATTGACTGTGTGTTCCAGATTTCTTTTTGAATATTGCAAGGATTTTTTTTATTGAACCGCCATGACAAATTGTAAGAAACACAAACTGTTTCAGTGGTTCATTTGGTTAGACCTTGTCCTAAGATTATAAAAAAATATTTTCATGCTCATCTCAGCTGAGCGTGGAATTTAAAGCGCTCATAAATACTAAAATAGTTCAAATAAATTGAAACTTCAGGTAGATAACCAAAATCATGTAATTTAACATGCTCATAAATGTTTAAGTGCCTACAATTGCAGGATAAGTCGAGCATGAGGAAAGTTTTAAAACATCGGGGCATGGTCTTTTTTGTGCGCCTGTTTCGATTGTCTGGTCTAAAAGTAATCGCACGAAAATGCATTGTTTGTATAATGTTGTATTTGTGATAATGTATTTCATGTTTCGTGTAGTGAAGTACGCACGTTCTTGATATGTTTTATGGGAGCTTTTAATGTTTTTAAGTGCGCCTGTTTCGATTGTCTGGTCTGAAATTGATCGCATGAAAATGCATTGGCATGAAAATGCATTGGCATGAAAATGCATTGTTTACATATTATACTATTTTATTGTTTTATAATGTATTTCATGTTTCGTGTAGTGAATAACGCAAGTTCGTGATAATTATGCTTTATGGGATTTTTTTATGTTTTTATGTTGTTGTGTATGAAGTCACACATACGGGAGGTGATACTCGTTATTTGTATAAGTTTCAATTTTATTTTTATGTATGTATATACTTGTATATATTTCTGTATGTAGTTAACATACTATAAAGATGCAAGATGCAAACGTTGGTGATGTCAGATAAACGATGCCATTACGAAAACATGCCCATGCATTAAACATAGATTTTTTGAGCTTTAAAAATTGAAAAGTTTCAGCTGAAAATTTTGGTTATTTTGCTTATGTTTGCTCAAAACATACATTGTGGGTACATGTTCGCGGTTCTAACGAGTACGCACAATCTATGTTTTGGAGCAAAAATACGAAAAACAGGTTAAGCCCTGCTTAGTTTTGCTATAGCAGAGGAAGACCAATGACCTGTAAACGCTCGCCTGAGACCTGACGTTTTTGCATTACCCGCTGGTCCTTAGCTTTAAAAAATCAGTATTGGAAATACAGGTTGCCCCTTCAAATGACATGTTAACAATTTTCCCCATTCACATGCATGGGCGACCTTGTCGTAAAATAGGCCAAGGTCGTCCCAGGGTCATGATTTATACAAATTCTGTAGACCTCTATTCCCAGATGATTCATGCCAAGTTTCAAAACCATATAGGCCTTCTGGTTCTGAAGAAGAAGATGTTTAAAGGTTTTTGTTATTTATAGCCATGGTGGCCATCTTGGTCATGCGACCATGACAATTTATGCAAACTTTCATTCCCCCTTCCTAATTGTGCTCCACATAAAGTTTGGCTTGATTGGCCAAGCCGTTTCCAGAAAGATGTTTGAGTATTTTGGAGACAACCCCATGAGCCTAAAATATTTCCAAAAGCATAAATCTTCTGTCCCTGTCCATTTGCTCATTCCTAGCAAGTTTTGCTCTTCAAATGACATTTTAGCAATTTTCCCCATTCAAATGCATGGGCGACCTTAGTTGACCTTGCCGTAAAATAGGTCGTCATCCTATGGTCATGATTTATATAAACTTTGTAGGTCTCCATTGCCTGATGCTTCATGCCAAGTTTCAAAATCATAGGCCTTCTGGAGAAGAATATTTTTGAAGGTTTTGCTATTTATAGCCATGGGGGGTCATCTTGGTCATGTGACCTAGACCATTTATACAAACTTTTGTTCCCCTTTCTAAGGATGCTCCACATGAAGTTTGGCTTTGATTGGCCAAGCGATTTCAGAGGAGAAGATCTTTGAACTTGTGAACGACGGAGACGACGGACGTCGGAGGATGGGTAAACTATACGCTCACCCTTCGTATCGACACAGGTGAGCTTCAAGGGGTTACATTACATGGACATGTATTCCTGATGCATAAGTTTTAGATAATAAAATTACAGACCACACAATCATTATTTTTTCTCCAATGCCTTTATACGAGTCAATATATTTTTTCGTAACCAAATCCTGTCCGGATAAGTTTTTTCTGAAAACCGTTTACTTCTGGTAAATGTTTTATGCTTGGAATGTGGTGTGAATCGAGGTGAGTATTAGTCATCCAAAACAAAATCGTTAAAGTGCTAGTAAACATAAAAAATTGTTACTCAAAGTGTCTAAAATGGCATATTTTCGCTGTCTGCAAAATGATTTTTTTTTTTGCTATCTGTCTCTGATTCAATGATTTTTTTGCTAAGGTGGTTGTTCTAAATGCTACTCCATCTTTATTCAATCATTCATACACGACATAATACATTTTGATAGCAAATATCCATGGTTTAAATACTAAATTTACGTGTTCAAACTTTGTACCTAGCATTTTGTCCCTGATGTAACAATTTATCTAAAAATACCAAGTACGAGGTGACTCCCCTTGCTAAAGGTGGAACATCTATCTGCATTTTGAAGAGCTACTTTGAAATTGAATATGGCTGACTGCCATGATGACACATCTATAGAGTAGATCTGAAAAAATAATAATTACAATTTTCAGGTGAGTGAGTATATTTGTAATAGTTCCCTGATGTTACAGCCTCTACTGGTTATTTGTTTCAAGCGACAATATGTAGGTACTATTCATAAAACATGCTTAGTGGTTGTGTAAACATTTCACCATAACAATGAACGCACAAGTATATTGGAAGCAATTTACAGGTGATTTATCTAAAATACGTCCCTGATATAACGGTCCGTGATGTAACGGTGAAAAGTGTTACATCAGGGACAGAAATCGTTACATCAGGGACAATATTTCGAGGAAAGGATATTTATTTCTTATATGCTTTTATACGTTTTATTGTATAACACAGAGCAACACAGCAATTCCAATACAGCCAGAGAGTCTGCAGACTTTATAAAGGGACACTGATGAGGATTCAGTACCCAAAATTGCGCAATACGGCCAATACTACCTGCATTTAAACGATTTTGCTACTTCCAAATATCAAACTTTTATAGTTTATACAATTTCAACAAATAGATGTCAAATATGTCTGTTTATCAAACACACGGTACATCAAGTAATATATAGGGTAATTTGGGGGAATATGGACCGCTTAAGCACAAAACGAATCAGTTCAACCACAGGCTATTTACGTTATTATTGTATACTGTGTCTATTTTTGAGGCAGGCATCTGTAAACCATTTTAATATAAAATTTACTTCATTTCCTATGCTAGTTTTTGTTGCGTATTACGATAAACACACCCACTGGGTGGTCCAAATTACCCCAAACATTTGAGGTAATATGGACCACTCTACTGGGGTAATATGGACCACAGCTTTAAAATGCTGACGATGTCAACATATAAATTCGGAAAACAAAATGTAAACTTCTATTTAAAAGTCTATTTAGCATAAAATAAACATAGATGTTCACGAAACAAATTCACTGGAAAAATATTTTGCATCAAAAATCAAAACACCTTGACAAACTTACAAAACGGACATTCGCAAAAATGTCACAGATTTCAAAATATGTACATTTTGCTTATAAACTTCACTTGTAAAACAGTTTACTTTCAAAGATAGCTTAAAACATAACACGCAAGTGCAAAAGTTAAAATTCTAAAAACATGTGGTATCAAATGTTCAGTGTATCACTTTCAGAAAGAGTTTGAGACAAACTTCTTAGATGGTCCATATTATTCCAAGAGGAAAATTTACATTGGGAAATTGATGGTCCATATTACCCCAGACACGACGGTTATGTCAATGGAGAAATTTTCCAACACTGAAAAATATCTCATGCAAATGACCATTTGCATCATCTTCTAAAAATGGTGTATTAAGTTAATTTTACGTGATACTTGGTTCTATATAAATATCATTAATCTTTTTATTGGTTCTTAAGTGTAAACTAAAACATTTTAAGTGCACGATTTTCACAGGCTGTTTTATTGGGATTCATTAATTTAACCTGTCCGAAAACACCAGCTTAGGTATGAATGTAAAAATGATTTCGATAATTTAGGATGGATAGCCAGGGAATAACAAAATGTTATTACTTTTTGTCAAACATGAGTCTTGAGTAAAATATTTGAAGAAAGCACAGGGTGGCCCATATTCCCAAGTGTCCATATTACCCCAAATTACCCTGTTACTACATTAAGGAAATAATTGAACATTCATCAAAAAGCTGATTTTTCTAGTAAAAAACAAGAGAACAAAGTATATGTTAAGCCAGTAAAAAAGAAACTTTCAGCATAATAACCTGTACATTTATGCCTTTGTCTTTTCGGTTCAAACTGTCTGCAAATGGCAACATTGTCTTTGTATCCAACAAACCGCACTTCCTTTGTCCAAAATATGGAATGATTGTTTTATTTGGGTTTTGGAAGATTCTCAAAATCAGCGGTATTTTTTCGCCTTTGAACATTTGAAAATTAATTTAGGTCATTTAAAAAAAAGGAGCATGGATGTGTGCATACAAAATTCATTACCACTGAACTTGGTCACATTTTAAAGCTTAGACATTGTCCTTTCATCATATGGTAAGAAACACAAGATATTTAATTTGCATATTCATGAATTGTAATGAAAATATTTAAAAAATGACAGAAAAATCATGAAAAGTCAATAAATAAACTAATTTGAGGTCGAAACTATAATTGTGGCACTTTGTAATTTACCCAGTAATAGCATATGACAAATGTATTGATGTCATGTGCCTAAATGAAAATTATCTCATTTGCATATTCATGAATATTAATAAAATATAGAAAATTAAAGAAAAACGGAGATTAACTAAAGCCATTGCAAGTTTTGGATGGGTTATAAGATCTATCTTGTATCCCTGAAACCAATTTTCATGGCTGCCAGTGTGGTCAGAGGGACCATCTTAATGCCACAAAATATTGTCCTCAACAATGAACACATTTGCATGATGTAAAAAAATCATATAGTTTCCACATCCAACCCTTGTGTGATCCTAAAGAATAGGGTTTACTCGTAAAAGTATTCATATACAAACAATAGAATGCCCTAGAATACTATAATTGGTCTGATAATGATGCATGGACTTAGCAATTTAACCTTAATACCTATTATTCAAATCATTGATTTTGCTTATTCATGAAAATAAATAAAACACACAAGAAATCGGAGAAAAAATCTTAGATGAAATAGGGGGTATACGTACAAAAGTAGAGCTGTTACAAACCGAGGATGCTAAAAGAACTATCAAATAAATGCTATGGCTATGTACTCTGACTCTTATGTCTCATATATAAGCATGATCTTATTTTCAATTTCATGAATTTTAATGGAAACTTCATAAATAGGTATGAACAAGTGAAAATTTTAACCGGCAAACATAAAAATGATGCTTTTCTCAGCAAGAAAAAGCCCTAACATGCTAAAAATGGCATTAAATGGTTGCTAGGGCAATATTATACCACAATATGTTAGTCATTCATTTTTTTATTTCATGAATATTAACAAAACCTTTTGAATTTAGAGGAAAGTTACGGAAAAATTAAGGCAGTTTACATAGAAAATCACATGAATTTTGGCTACTGATAGACCTAGAGTGCTATAGGACAATATTCTATAACCATATAACCTGTTATATAAATAAATAGTGACTTTTGTTGTATGGGTATTAATGAGATCACTAAGAATAAGAGAAAAATTAACGAAAAATGAAGTGATATACCAACACAATTGCATATATCTCAGCTGCCAATTGCCATATGTGCTGAAATGATACCAATAGAATGCTAGGATGATGCAATTATGTCATGCAGTCTGATAGCCTAATCACACTTTTTTTTTTTTAATTTTTGTGAGTACTGAATAAAATGTATGAAAAGTGTAATATTAACAGAAAATTGAAGCTTGTGCTCTAATAAATTTAATTGAATCTTGGTTGCCAGCAAGTGTACCCTTGTTTATCTGAATACATGATAATACAATATTGTCCTAGCTATTATTGATGTCATCTCCACAGCCATTTGCAGTCGAAATATATTCAATTTTGTTGGTGTATCCCTTCATTTTTCGTTGATGTTTCCTTTATTTATATAAATCTCATTAATATCATTCTAATAGAAGAAGCTTGTGATTTAAATATCAGATTATATGGTTACAGAACATTGTCCTAGCAATTACGGGGGTCATTCAAGAATTAATGACAATGGATTCATATCTCGGAAAGTATAATTAAGCTCGGCCTTTTGATATGTTACATGTGGACACATATATTATGCATTCGTGCTGAAAATTTTGTGCTTTTATCATGTCTAGATTTGACGCTATGCTAATTTGAATATGGCTCCTGAAGTGTCCATGGACGCGAAAAAGTCATTTTTTACTTATTTTTGTCTGGGGGTAGGGTAAGTAAAACGTGTAGGATTGTTGCTTGGACAGTCTTATCAGTGATTTGTGATGATTAATAAAAGCACTAGAGGTCAACAAGGGCAACCATAACATTTATGCCAATTTCCTGATTTGCAACACGCGTGGTTGCTAAGCAACAGCAGAACAGGGCAAAATAAACCCATTCTGAGCCTAACAGTGTGTTTTAAACCAAATAATGAAACAATCTAATTTACAACAGCTAGTGATGTGTTTAATCTTAAAGGTATTCCTATGGCTTCTTAACAAAAACAAAAATCAAAAATCTGAGACTGTTATGGAACAAGTATTAGATTTTAAAAAGACTAGCTAGATTTGATACAGTTAAATTTGAACTGGAGACGGTGCTGATTCATTTTGAAACTCTGTGTACAGTGTCACTGTGACCAATACCATTGACAGTCATGCTTACAACAACCACATATTTAATCCTCATGAAATGTTGTTAACATATCCAAGATACTGGTCTTCAATCCAGGCAAGTACTAGCTTTTATAAACAACAGTATGTCGCGTCCAAGCTCATTTACCTTGTATTCTTTGGTTGCCTACCACAGAACTGGCATGTTTGTGAACTTTTGGAGGAACCATTTAATAGCATACATCTTCAAATTTGGTTATTAGTATATGAGAAGCAAACAAGTGTTAAGAATAAAGTTTAATGGAATCATTGTCATTAATTCCTGAATAACCCTCGTATTTGATACCAATTATAGCTCTCTAGGTCAGTCAGTAGCCAAAATACATGTGATTTTCTATGTATACCACCTTAATTTTTCCATAATTTCCATCTAAATTCGAAAGGTTTTGTTAATATTCATAATACAAAAATCAATTGACTTATATATTGTAGTACAGGATGGTAAACTAATGTCCTGGCAATCAATTCATGCCATTTTCAGCGTGTAAGGGCTTTTGGTTGCTGAATTACACACCATTTTTTAGGTTTGCTGGTTAAATTTTTTCCATTTTTTTTTTCATTCAAATTTATGAAGTTTTCATGAAAATTCATGAAACTGAAAAAAAATAAGATCATTCTTATATGAGACTTTAGGGTCATAGAACATTGCCATAGCATTTATTTTATACTTCTTTCAGCATCCTAGGTTTGTGAACAGCCATGGTTTAAGTGACTTTGTATGTATACCCACTTTTTCTCTGATTTCTTGTGTGTTTCATTCATTTTCATGAATAAGCAATACCAATGATTTGAAAAATAGGTATTAAGGTTTAATTGATCAGTCCATGCATCACAACCAAACCCATTATAGTATTTTAGAGCATGCTTTTGTTCGTATATGAATATTTTTGTGAGTACATCCTATTCTTTAGAATCACAGTAGGGGTGGATGCGGAAACTATATAATTTTACATCATGCAAATGTGTCCATCGTTGAGGACAATATTTTATGGCATTTAGATGGTCCTTCTGAACACACTGGCAGCCATGAACATTGGTTTCAGGGATGCAAGGTAGATCTTGTAACCCATCCAAAACATTGAAATTGCTATAGTTTATCCCTCGTTTTTCCTCGATTTTCGACATTTTCTATTAATATTCATGAATATGCAAATAAGATAATTGTCATTTTGGTCCATGACATCAATAAATTTGTCATATGGTATTATTGGTTAAATAACAAAGTGTCACAATGATAGTTTCGACCTCAAATTTAGTTTATTTATTGATTTTTAACGATTTTCTGTCATTTTTAATTTTTCCATTAAAATTCATGAATATGCAAATTAGATATCTTTTAAGGGTCGCCGAATAGTGTTCTACACGGGGGAGAGGTCCATAAACTTGTTTATTAATGTCACTTTCCTATTTGAGACGTTTGAATTTTTAACAACTAACCCCTTGAAATGGTTGCAAAAATATATATTGACTCATACATGCATCTGTCACAGAAGATGAATTCATGTAAACATTAGCAACATCTTTGTGGCAAAATCAAAAGGTTATCAGCTGAAGTTTTATTGGTGTTCTTCATGGTTTTATGCCTGGGATAAAATACATGTTCCTTATAACCCTTGCATTGTTGATTGTCACCTCCCCGTGACCAACTGTGTCCCGTTTGCCTGTTAAGTTAACGGAACACAGAACCAAAGTGACCTGTTTACATAAAATGTGACGCATTACGAAAGCACATACACGCAATTTGCAGATTTTATTCGGCTGTAAAATGAAAATTTTCAATGGAAAAATTGATATTTCTCTTATATTTACTCACAATGTTTTGAGCAAAAAAAATTAAATATAAATATATTTTTTATAATGGAATTTTCAATTTTTAAAGCTGAAAAAAATGTTTGTGTATTGCATAGGTGTTTTTTCGTAATGTAAAATACGTGTTCCTTAGTATGTCAGAGGAGTTTGTCTGTCCGTACGTTGATAATCAGTCAAGGGTCACTGTTATCATTATGGCAAACCGTCAAGTACACTTCTCCGTAAAAAGATATTTACCCGTAAGGTACGTACATCTCAGTATTGTTGAGGATGAGAATAAATGATAAAACGCAATCCTTCCATCTTATCGGTCATTTATGTTTGTTACAGTATTGTGGTGCATTAATTCCTGTCAAAAATGGAGGGTGTAAAATTGCTTTTTATAATGTGCGTTGGCACTGTGTTACTTGGATTGGGTAAGAAAAAAGTAATAGTTTAAATCTAATGGTTTGTAAAGGTTTGTAGATGTATGTGTATTCGTGCAGAGCGCTATTACATGATGTCGAATGATTTGAACGGATAAAAAAAACGTACAAGTAGGCAATGATAAGGAAAAGGCGCAATCAGAAAGAAATTCCTAGATCAGCTGCTAACTGTCACTCCGCTCCTCTTCGGTACCTCGTTCGGAATACCGATGAAAATATTCCGTCTAAGAAATGCCCACTTCAAAAACCGAGGTGGGAAAAAGTAAATTGATAATTAGGTACTTACGTTTATTTTATACTTTACAGTGAAAACCAATGTATATCAAAACTTGATAAAATTGGTATTTTCATTGATATGAAATTTCACTGATATCAAATCTCACTGATATCAAAAGTCACTAGTGACTGATATCAGCCTATATCTTCACTGTAGATTTTGGATTACTTCTGACGTTTCCATTTACTTGACGTCATGAAATGTGTCTCACTTCAGAAATTCAAACGCCTATAACTCCGTTATTTATGAACAAAAACATAAAGTGTGGGTATTCATTTTCTTAGTTAGAACATAAGGAACAATGTGGTACCAAAATTATTCTTGTTTTCAAAAAAAATTTTGTTTTTGCATTTTCACCGCCTACCTTGTGCATTGGAAAATGCCTGTGCATTGTATAAAATAAAAAGAAAATTTGCTTTTTTTCGGTGAATACCAAATATATTTCATCTCGTGAGTTGACAACATAATAATTTTCACTCGTGCTGCGCACTCGTGAAAATTCTGATGTTTTCAACTCACTCGATGAAATATATTTGGTATTCACCTCAAAAAAGCAAATATCCTCTATTTATTTTATATTTAGCAGTGAAATTAATGTATATCAAAAATGGATAAAAGTGATATTTTCACTGCAGAATTGATATTGATACTTTCACTAGTGATTGATATCAGCCGATATTTTCACTGTAGAGTTTGGATTACTTCTGACGTTTCCATTCACTTGACGTCATTAAATGTGCCTCACTTCAGAAATTCAAATGCCTATAACTCCGTTATTTACGAACGAAAACATAAAGTGCGGGTATTCATTTTTTTAGTTAGAACGTTAGAAACAATGTGGTACCAAAATTATTTGTGTTTTCAACCAAATATATTTCATCTCGTGACTTGAAAACATCTAAATTTTCACTCGTGCTACGCACTCGCGAAAACTCATGTTTTCAACTCACTCGATGAAATATATATAGAGGATATTTGCTTTTTTGAGGTGAAAACCAAATATATTTCATCGAGTGAGTTGAAAACATCAGAAATTTCACGAGTGCGCAGCACGAGTGAAAATTTTTATGTTTTCAACTCACGACATGAAATATACTATTGGCATAAAGTTAAGCATATTCCACTTTCATCAGCAAATATGATGAAATCAGATGTCCGAAAATAATATGCTTCATACACTAGTCTGAGGTACTTATTTGAAGGTTGGGGGCAAATTTTTAGTTTTCAAAATGACAATTATCAACTCGAATGAACGGCATTTCGACATGTACTACCAGTAGGCAAAATGCTAAAAGTTGATGCTGTTCTAAGATAACGACATAGTGTGGGTCTAATTGTTTCTGAATTTAAGGGAATTTGTTCAATCTAAGATTTGACAGTCAAGTTTTACAGATCATGTGATCATGTAGGCAGAAAGATGAAAGTAAAAAATTACAAATTTTTATCACAAAAAGTCCCATTGTTTCAAAGTTTTGTCTATAAATTTGTTGTTTGGCTGTTTTTGCTACCCATGTTGATCCAAAGTATCGTTTGAAGATGGAAAAAGATGCACAGTCACATTTAAAGACAATGAAAACTGTCAAAGAATTTTGCAAGCCATTACCATGAATACACCTTAAATCAAATGAGCAAAATTTCATTACTGTTTTATCCCTGTATTTATTGACATGACTATCCAACTATGCCAGATCCATAAACTAGAAATGTATATCTTAAAACTTTGATAGAAAACCAATGATAAAATTTCCGAATTTTGGAGAAATACACATGTTTGGTTATAGGGGGTGTCTAATGAGGCACATCAATTGGTCTGTCGTGACGCCATAGAGACTAGTAGAAGTACATGGTTTTGAATTTTGGAATGTTGAATAACAATGCTTTCAAAAAGGCATTTAACAATTTTGGTAAACTTTACAGTCTGAAAAATATAGACAGAAATATCAAATTATGCTTAACTTTATGCCATTAGTATTATTTGGTATTCACCGAAAAAAAGCAACTTTTCTTTTTATTTTATACAATACACGGACATTTTCCAATTCACAAATGCAAAAAAAAAAAAAAAAAAAAAAAAAAAAAAAAAAAAAAAAAAAAAATTGAAAACAAATTATTTTGGTTCCTTACGTTCTAACTAAGAACATGAATACCCACACTTTGTTTTCGTTCATAAATAACGGAGTTATAGGCGTTTGAATTTCTGAAGTGAGACACATTTAATGACGTCAAGTAAATGGAAACGTCAGAAGTAATCCCAAATCTACAGTGAAGATATAGGCTGATATCAGTCACCAGTGACTTTTGATATCAGTGAGATTTGATATCAGTGAAATTTCATTTCATTGAAAATACTAATTTTATCAAGCTTTGATATACATTGGTTTTCACTGTAAAGTATAAAATAAATTTGGTATTCACCTCAAAAAAGTAAATATCCTCTATATATACTCTTCGTCAAAAGTTTAGCATAATTATATGTCTAAAATGAAGGAAACACGTCTGGTAAAAACTTACCTCAGTGAATGTATGACGCAATCGCCCCTATTCGATGCCATGGTTACAGCGGAAACAACCAGCGCTTTTTTGGATTCAAAACTCGGCAGTTATTTAGATACTGAATGACAAAAGAAAAGGCTACTGTTTTGAAAGTGCGATTTTCGACACATTATTTAAACCTTCTTAAAAACACTCAAATTCAACCTTATAAAACGAAACTTAGTAAAACCTTTAGTCTACGGACAGAATAATAATGCGGTATAGACATCATTATCCTGTCATTTGAGATGAAGATATTAGACATCTTTCGCGACAAACTTATTTTCAAAATGTTTAACATTGCAATTTTGCTATACATTCTATACATTTTTGTTCTTTCCAGAAATTTCAGAGTTTGACTTTCAGCTCTCATTTTTTGTATGTAACAGGTTGTTCCAACGTACGCTTCCTTGATCTGGGTGTAAATTTTGTACAGACGTGTCATATTGGGTGCAGAATTCAGATTTTAGAAATACGGCTTATTATCAAAATAATGCATATTGTACCACATAAATTTTAAAAATCTGAGACAAATTTTTCATGTGTTCTTTGCCACGACATGCTTCCTTTCTAAATCCGTAAATTGTGAATTTGTTTTATGTTTTTGACATTTTTTGCGGACCTTCAACTTTTGCACTTTAAAACTAGAATATGCTAAACTTTTGTCGAGGTGTATAGTTCTACTTGGAAAACATATCGTAAGCCGAGTGAGCAGCTGTTTCCCAACAGGCGGCCACTCAGTTATTCGAACTTAAAATTAAAATATGAAAAAATGTTCACAAGGTTTAAACAGAAGAAAAAATCTACTCCAAATCCAAGACAGTTTCTCCATGAAAGCCCGAACATATTTGCAGGTTACGGACAGCGGTGCCCAGTAGGTTGGATAACGTTCGGTTCAAATGCCAAGTGTTACAGATTGATGTACCGGAATCCCGTGTCCTGGACCGATGCCCGGGACATGTGTCAGATTCACGGGGGTGACCTGCTCAGGGTGGACTCCGCGGCAGAGAGGGTGAGTTGGTGTTTGCGATAATCGATTCTTGGTGATTTTTCTGTCTCTGTCTCTGGACGGGAGTTAGAGCTTTCACAGTGCCCAACAGGCTTCACGCACTCTTATACGAGCCGCGAGACCGGCTGTCGGCGATTCCAAACAGGCTTGAAACAAACCGGCCTGTACAGTCTCTGAAGAAAGCTGGCTGTAAATTTCTGATTTAGGAGAAAATTTGGGAAAAGGCGATGATGAGCAGTGCCGTGATCTGCGTGCTAGTCTGAGCCGCATCGTGAGAAAACCGGATTTTTGCCTAGGCGAAAACAAAGGCGCAGATCAGCTTCGCGGTAACCGCGAAGCTGATCAGCGCTTTTGTTTTCGCTACACGGATAGTACAATTTCTCTTCTACTTAAATCCGAAATTTCAAGCTTCTACCTCTTTTCTGAGCTTGTACAGGCCGGTTTGTGTCGGACCTGGTCGGAAACCCCGAAGACCGGTTTTCTCGCGTCGAGGCTCAGTCTTATCTTAGGTAAAGACACTAGTTAGTTGTTGACTTGGCCGGCTGCAATAGGATGGGGATAATAAGATTTTGCTATCATGGTGTCGAATAGGCCTCATGCGTTTTCTTAGAGAAAAATTCAAGACGTTTTAAGCATAATGGGAAGTTTAAAAAATGCCCCCAAAGTGTGACATTGGGTTAAAACACTAAAACTTATTTGGTAGACAAATCTGGCCTTCTTTGTACCGTGATGCCTCCAATTTAATAGTTTAAAGAAATTCAATAAAATATTAAGGATGGTTCATAAAAATGATGGCGTTTCGTTGATAACCCGTTTACACATTCACGATTTTCTCAACGATTCACCACGATTCACTCCGATTTCTCATGGTCAGAAAAATCGGGATGAATCGGGATGAATCGTGGTGAAAAGTGGAAATATTCAGTGTCACTACGATTCCAGTAAGAATGTCCACGATATTAGTACGGTGTCGCTACGAATCAATGACGATTGATGACGACAATGAGGATTGACCACGGTGGCACAGCAAATGCTCACGGTGCTTGTATGATTCGATACGGTACTAGTACGATTCACGGCGGTAGCGACTCGAGCCAATCGTGGAGCTCCGTAGCGAAACCGTGGATGATTCGTAGGACAACCGTACACAATTCGTGGTGAATCGTGAAAATTCGTGGTGTCAAAAATTCCACGACTGGCTAATATCTCACGAATAGCCGCGAATATAGCTACGGTGTCAGTACGAATAAGCACGATTCCGCTACGGTTGCGCTACGAATTAGGCCACGCCCAATAACCACCACGATTCACCACGAATGTTTAACAGTTTAAAACTTCCGTAGCGCTACCTAAGACACGGGGGTGATTCAATTGATACCACCTGTGCTGTCGTCCGAGACGTTACTGCATATATTGTTGTCGTCCGAGTATTCCGGTTTCCATCCGAGTACTACGGCTGTCGTTACACAAACAGTACACACGTAAAAGCGGCTCGTGATTGTATTTGAAGGTATTATTTATCCTTTTTTCTGCTAGAATGTGTTGTTAGATATTTGTCTATCGTGCAATATGTTTGTACGGGTTTTTGGGTCGCTAGTTTGCATACAACCATGTGTTTAATCGTAAAAAAGCAAAAATTACATAAATATGCAAATACTTTAATAATCAGCATCTCTCAGTTCTAACCATTTATTGAACAACATGGAAAAAATAACTGCAAATATAAAACCTTTTACAGTTATAAAAAAATCCAAAGCAGAAAGGGTTTGAAGGGGCGTTTAACTTTTGGTGTTATTGCTGTCGATCAGTTGTAAATATGTGTGATACGGCTGTCGGTTAAACTCGTTACGGATGTCGACAATTTAGAACAGGTAATAATTGAAAATATATGGGTAAAACTAAGTTTAAGGCATCCTAGATTTCAGAAATATGAATGAAATAACATCTATTTCACTTTGTTCATATTTCTAACGATAAACCACGGTGGGTTGGTTATACAAAGTAAGATATTTACATGACACACCGCCGCACTTTCAAATATGAATATTGAACGTCGTCTATACAGTGACCGGTTGCCTTGCTTTCTCATTTTCGCATGCATTATCCAAATCAGAAAGTGTAATGTATACAATTTAAACTTTGATGAGCGTCACGATTGTCTTACAGCGGAAAAAGACACTGTGGCGAAATTGACTGATTGATCATTTGTGTAATGCACTTTAGCCATTTGTAACCACGCCCGTCCGCCCCCATCCACGGGGAGGGTGGGGGCAGCCGTGGACTGAATGAGCAGGGCTTTGACCAAAGTTTTGCTACGACAGTGCGTGGGAAACGGGCCGTGAAATTTAAAGCAGCCTGTGGAGAAAACAGCAGTGGTTTTACCAACAAGCAGTCCTCACAGGGTGGGTTTTTAGCGAGGATTGCTTTTAGCGATGATTTGCTGGACCAAAAGTCAAAATTCCCGTTATTCCCCGGGGGTGGGGGCCCGTTGTTACAAATGACTAGTACATAATACCTTATAATATTGCATTCATGTGTATATTATCTTGTAGTCGCTCTCGAATGTCATTAAATGGCGCGACGTGTAATATTCTGCTCTGCGATACAAAGGTTCACGTGTGTTGGTTGTGCTCTGTGATACATCGTGTTGTTCTTTCTGTCCCGTGTTTTTGGGTTGGGATGTTGATTTCCAGTCGAATACAATGATTTCATATTTTTATTTGACTCCCCGCCCCCCCACACACACACCCTTTTTCTTGGTTTCGCGAATTTACTTTTTGGTGAACTAGTAAAGTTGGTCTCCTATCCGCCTAGTATCTTCTGGTTTTGGCTTTACTGCATCGGCATTTTGTATATTTATATCTTTTAGCCAGCTTAGCACGTTGTTTAATTTCATCATACCGTTTTTCCTTTTCGCAGTCCTCGTAGAAATGGTGGTTTCGCTTTCCTAGGAAAAATGGTTTTGTTGATTATAATAATAATCTCTAAATTTCTGGTTTGGATTTTAACTTAATTACATCAATTTTTTTGTTACATATGTTCGCCAGTTGAACACTATATTTATTTTCTTTCTTTATAAAATGTCCCCAGGAGAAATGATTTTCGCTGTTTTTCCCAGTAAATAAGCTAATCGGCATTCCAGGACAAGTGGTTTTTATCTTCATGATACGATTGCTAATTGAGTCCTCCGTAAAACCACCCATCATTAATATTCATTTTATATTGACCATTGAAATCTGCACATTAGCTAACGGTCAGTGACGGTTGACCAACACGTGGGTTAGACAAACAAACCAACACGTGCTTTTTACAGGTAAATACAGGTGCAAAACCACAATGTTTGTCTATGGAAATAGGGTGGGCGTGGCTATACCTTGCTGGCGGAGGAGTCAATTGTGCCTACCTCTATGTGCCCAGGAAAAATGGTTTTCGGCGTTGTCCATAGTAAATACGCTCATCGGCGTCCCACGAAAGGTGGTTTATCTTCATGACACGACTGCTTATTTTGCCTGCCTCTCTGTTGTGTTCGTTGCCTTTGATTTTGGTTGCGACATAGCGGGATGACTACCTCGTTGGGAAAGAGCTAGTTACTCTGCTATTCGAGTGCGTCGTCCGACCTAAGTTCGGAAAATTTGTGATGCCGTTTGCATGAGTCATTTGTGAAATATTTTAAATATACTATCATATGACTGTATATGAAACTGTAAAAAAATCACATACTTTCATCTGGTCGCCGAGAACACTTCGAAACATTTAAGTTCCGAAGTGTTCTAGATGTTGAAAAATGTTTCAAAGAAAAAAAGTTTGCTAAAGAGTTCTTATACTATGCCGCATGATAGGATATGTGTGAAATATTTTCTTTCATATGAATATAGCAATACGTGATTTCCGACAGTATGTGCAGTACGAACGCGCTCTCTAACGTATGCACAAAATATAACATACACAGAGTTTGTTTCCCGACACTGTGTCAGCTTATAAATCGTTTTCATTTCCAGAAAACATGTTATGCAAAGTTTGTACTTAGAGACTCATTGTTCATTCATATGACTTCACTAATTATCTCATATGACATTACAGAAAAGACTATTTGTAGCATTTGTGTTTTTCGAGGTTACTGTTATGCTTTCTAGCGATCTGTATAGTCGTCCTTTTATGAGTAGCATACGAAAATTATTCAGAAACTACAAAATAAATGCATAAAATATGTTGAATTTGATTTAAACGGGCAATATGCCATCACGAAATACTATCGACAGCCGTATCGTACTGATCAATAAACAAACACCAGCCGTATCAGGGGTCAGCGACAGCCGTATCACGCTTTTTAAAAACGGGAAATAAATTTTGAAGGAAACAATGAATTGGGTAAATGATTATAGCTTTCAAAGGCTAAATGGAAAGCGTAATATCCCTGATACTTTCGCTTACATGGAATGGTTGCATATGTTGAAAGTAAGAAAAACACGCGAGAAAACGATGTTTTGTACTAAAAATAAATTCTTGTGATTGTCTTTATGTTAAGAAAACTGGAAAGACGTTTGTAATAACGATAAATACCTTCTTGACAATTTTCGGTGATAAATGCGCTGATTAGCGACGATCTGTTGGCCCTGTGGGCACTGAAATAGGGGCACCGATGATAACGACAGCCGTAGTACTCGGACGAAAACCGGAATAGTCGGACGACAGCAATATATGCAGTAACGTCTCGGACGACAGCACAGGTGGTATCAATTGAATCACCCCCGTGTAAGAGTTTCCCGAATCATCACGATTCATCAAAATTCACCACGGTTCTACTACGAATTGCCACGGTACACGACGATTTTACAAATCATGGCGAATTGTAGCCAAAAAATCATGAATGTGTAAACAGGCCTTATAGTGTAAGAAATCTTACTCTTTAAAAAAAAAAAACAAGGGACAGAGCTAAATCAAATGTATTAACCGATTGGAGGCCATAGCTTAGTATGAACAGTAAGAAAATAAATGACGACCACAAGTATTAAAATTTATTTACCAAAAACCTTGAAATCTTACACTCCTTACAATTTGACCCCCAGTAGATTTGCGCGCGGTGGCCCAAGGGCAACGATCACTCACTCGAGAGTCAACAAGTACAGTAACTTGACAAGAAAAGTAGTTGGGGTTTCACCATATATGGGCAAGGTGGCGATCTTGGTCATGTGACCTGGATTTTCATGTACACATTGGTTTCCCCTCCCTATAAATGCTTCATATAATTTGGCTTTGATTGGCCTAGCGGTTTCTGAGATGCTTGAATATTGTGGTAATATACATACTGCCACTGGGTGGGGGCAGATGAACCCCTGGTGTCCATTTTTATCAGAATCATAAATATTAAGTCCAGTTGCAGATTTTTTCATTATCTCCAATTATTAAGCCTATGGCAGATAATGGTGCCCCTTGGGCGTGGCCTGTATGGAGCCATGAGGCACGGTTGACCGGATTTATAAAGATGACCTTTATACATTACTACATATAAAATATTAAAGGTCTTTGTCTTGTAGTTTCCAAAATGTTTCTATGTTTTTCTCATTGTAAGTGTATGGTAGCTAATGACTCCTGGGATGGGGTGATTTACCCCAGGGGCATAAATTGGCAGGATTTATAAAGAGGACTACTGCACATTGCTACATACAAAATATAAAAGCTTTGGGCCTTGGAGATTTTTTTTAATATTTTTCCCATGATGCCCCTGGGGCGTGGCCTGTATGGACCCGAGAGGCACGGTTGGTAAGATTTATAAAGAGGACCTCTATGCATTGCTACAAACAAAATAAGCTCTGGGTCTTGGTTTCGGAGAAGATATTTCTCCTGTTTTTTTCCATTGAAAGCTGTGGGAGTTAATGACCCCCAGGGCGGGGCCAATTTTTACCCCTGGGGCATTGTTGGCAGGATTTATAAAGAGAATCACTATACATTACTTCACACAAAATGTGAAAGCTCTGGGCCTTGTGGTTTCGGAGATTTTTTGTTTTTCCCATGACGCCCACGGGACCACTATACATTGCTACACACAAAATATGAAAGCTCAAGTCCTTGTGGTTTCGGAGAAGATATTTATGTTTTACCATTGTAAGTCTATGGGAGCCAATGACCCCCGGAGTGGGGCCATATTTGACTCTAGAGGACCACTGCACATTGCTACATACAATATTGAAGTTCTGGGCTTTGTGGTTTCGGAGAAGAATTTTTTAATGTTTTTTTTTGTTGTTGTTTTTTTTTTCCATGTCGCCCCTAGGAGCACGGTTGGCAGGATTTATAAAGAGGACCACTATACATTGCTACACAAAATATGAAAGCTTGGGCCTTGCGGTTTCGGAGAAATTTTATACTTTTCTCGTTTTATGTCTATGGGAGCTATCTGTTGCCATGGAAATCAGATTTGATCCGACCTGGCCCCAAACCTAATGCAACCTTTTCCCCTCCACAATGATGCTTCAGATAAAATTTGATCACGATTGGCCTTGTTGTCTTATAGACTTATTTAAGTATGAAAATGTGAATGGACACGCACGGACGGGCGGACGTACGGATGGACGCCGGCTCGACTACTATAGGCTCACCTGTCAGCCTTTGGCTCGGGTGAGCTAAAAATCTGAAAATACCCGAATGGCTGTGTTGTTCATTATTTTTATCTCTGTATTCATATGTTTGAATATATTTTATCGCTTCAATTTCTATTGCTTAATTTGATTCAGTACGATAGCTTTCAAATTTGATTTTAATGAAATATGTCACAAAAATGTTGCACTCCTTACACATATATGTATAACTTATTTATAAAGTTACATCATAAAATTTTGATTCAGATCAGGCCCGTCTGGTTTACTTGTTTCGGTATATCACTCGATAATTTCCATGCATACAGGACAGTCTCACTGGGGTCTAAAGCCTCAAAATTGTCCGTATCCAAACAAGACGGTTTGCTTTTGTTAATGTAATTCGGCAACATTCTTATCCATTTGCTCATACGAAGACTCGCGAATTGTAATGTCACTCACATTGTAAACCAGGAGTCTTCGGATCCCAGTGAGATGATCTAGTGGTTAAGCGTGGTAATGAAAAAGCGCTTTTAACCACTCGGTCACACTCGGCCATGGGGGCGTCTAAAGGAATATTATATTAATTACGCTCCCCTCGGGTCCTAGCCAATGTTTAAGGAGTGAAAAATCATATTTGATCTTTATCTTATAAAATAAATGAGCCGCCTCGTGGGAAAACCAACAATTTGCATATGCGAAAACAAAGGCGCAGATCAGCTTCGCGGTAACCGCGAAGCTGATCAGCGCCTTTGTTTTCGCTACTCGGATAGTACAATTCCGATTTCTACTTAAATCCGAAATTTAAAGCTTCTAGCTATTTTCTGTGCTTGTACAGGCCGGTTTGGGTCGGACCTGTTCGGAAACCACATTGTTGGTTTTCCCACGAGGTGGCTCAAATACCTGTGTCACACGATATTAACAGTCTTTTATTAATGAAGTAGCCGTGTATTCATGTGGCAATTCGCGTGCGAAAATCATGTTTGATCCCTGAATTCTAAACATTAGATTAAGGAACTACGCTGAAAGGAAGCTTGAATTGTTTAAAACAAAGAAATATATAAAGCAATGTGATACTTTGCAAGTTTATTATATTACTTGTATAAACAATAAACAGAATCACAGTCTTGCACTGGAGTCGCCATTAGAAGGTGTAGAAGAACATGACTGCCATTGCATTAAACAACCAGAAATTACCTGAAAGTAGAAATATAATGTATATTTAGAATTTGACGTTTATCCTAATTTTCCCCTCGAAATAACTTACTATAAATTCAAAATATTGAAATGATTAAAAAAAAATAAGGTTTTTAATGTAAAAATGGAAACCATTAGTTTAATCTTCCCTCATGTACCTTGAGCAGACGTCTGTGGGCGGATTTTATTTGAGCCTGTGCGTGAGAAAACCAACAATTTGCATGGGCGAAAACAAAGACGCAGATCAGCTTCGCGGCAACCGCGAAGCTGATCAGCGTCTTTGTTTTCGCTACACGGATAGTACATTTCCTCCTCTACTTACTCCCAAATTTTCAAGATTCTGGGTTTCTTCTGTGACTGTACAGGCTGGTTTGTGTTGGACCTGGTCGGAAACCCAAATTGTTGGTTTTGTCATGTACAGGCTCATTTATAACGTGATCGCTCCTAGGGCTTGGTAACCACATTGGGGTAATAAGTCAATTTATTCACCCATCTACCCTTTTTGTATACTAAAAACTAAGTCAAGAGGGGTATATATTTGTTTTTAAACAAATTGTACTAATACAGTCGGTGAGCGAAATTAAGAATATCAGAGAGTTTCAACTGTTAAAATTAAAGTACAAATATTCTATTGGCGTGATTTCTAAACGGGGATCACTTACCAATAGCTGAAGCAGCGCTGTTCTGAGTCGGTACAATGTGCATAACGCTGCCCGTAGTGAAGGTCTTCTCGTCTCCCTGAGGTGCTAGGGCACGGACACTTCGCTTTTTCACGCCGCATGACTGAAAGTAGAAAATAAAATATGAGCCGCCTGGTGGGAAAACCAACAATGTGGTTTCCGAACAGGTCCGACACAAACCGGCCTGTACAAGCACGGAAAAGAGCTAGAAACTTGAAATTTCGGATTTAAGTAGTAGAGGAATTGTACTATCAGAGTAGCGAAAACAAAGGCGCTGATCAGCTTCGCGGTCACCGCGAAGCTGATCTACGTCTTTGGTTTCGCCTTTGCAGATTGTTGGTTTTTCCATGAGGCGGCTCATATGGGAAACGACAGTTAAAAAAATGAGACTTGGGAACTAATTTATTTTTGTTCCTAATCCATGACAATGAACAGGACAATGTAGGTAACGTGGAGTCTCCTGTGTAACCATTGTAGTTATTATATTATTTATTGTGGCGCAGATTTGAAAATGGATATCAAAACATTCTTTGGATCAGAACATACATGAAAAGTCTTTTTAACTTGTGGATCACGACTAGTTTAAATCAATCTTGTGTCCAAATGCAAACTCACAATATCACAAGCGGTGGAGCCACTGGGACACAGCTTCACTGTACACTTGAAAAATACGTCATCGCTGTTGTAGAACTTGAACACGTACAGGTTTACGTAGTAACGTTTGATGAGAGGAATGCTGGTGTCAACGCTGTCGAAATCTGCGCCCAGAATGTCAGAATCCTGACTACAGCTGTAATGCATGTGGTTTGGCTGATTAAGTCAACATTTTTACGTTGATTCGAATAGTGAGGAGTCAACCGGAACATGTAAAAGGCCACAACCATTCTTCATTTTTTTTTTTTCTTCTTGGTCTTACTGACAACTAAATTTTTTCTAAAAAGTTGCGGAAAATGGGGAGAAAAAAATTAAGTTTGTTGATTGTCAATTTTCATGGCACATCCAATGCACAACAGTTCAAATATAAAATATTAGGAAATATCTGCAAGATATTCAACAAAATAAAAACCGGAAGTTCCAAAATGTCAAATGTAAGCAACAAACATCTTTCAATCGGGACTATTATATAATAATAATAATAATTATAATAAAAATAAACATTCTAAATATTCTTAAAATGTCAGCGAAAGTGACTTATCCTGGCATGACACTGTAAAATATTTAGATTATCAAATCACTAAGCCGAAATCTTCGTGAAAGCGTGATACGGTCTACCTACCCATCCAAAACCAGTTGTTTGCTGGGTGAGCCACTGGCAGATGTTCCAGAGTAGGCCCAACAGGTGGGGGAGGCACTGTAATCACCTAGAGAAGAGTGGTCCTCATTGTATAGGGCAATTTAGCTATCAAATGGGAAAACCAACAATTTGGGTTTCTGGTCAGGTCCAACAGACTGACCTGTACAGTCACAGGAGCAGGCTAGAATCTTGAAGTTTCAGATTTAACAGGAGGATTTGAACTACATGTGTAACGAAAACAAAGGCGCTGATCAGCTGTGCAGCTAGTGCACAGCTGATCTGCGGCTTTGTTTTCGCCTATGCAAATTGTTGGCTTTTTTTTTTTTTTTTTTTTTTTTTTTTTTTTTTGATTGTTTTACGTCCCTTTCAAGCTTTTTCACTCATATCGAGACGAATCAATCGGTAGGTGGGGCGAAAACCGGAGTACCCGGGGAAAAACCACCCGACACACCCGCAAGCAGAACTTGGCTTGTCCCACATGTGACTGGTGCCCCGAGCGAGGCGCGAACCCACAGCGGTGAGATGATCGAATGATTAAGAGCACTGAAGTCAGCGACCTTAACCACTCGGCCACGGGGGCCGCCTTGTTGGTTTTCATGCAGGGGCTGAATTTTTCACTGATTTACAGGGATTATAACTATACATGTCCCGATTGTAATGTTGAATACCGTAAGGGCACCCCACTAACCTTGGGACCGGGCGAGAGTCCCGTTTGTTACTCAATTCAGTTATCAATTAAAATCTTAAGCACTATTTCTTAGTATCTATGTTAATGTTGTATTTGACAAGTTCTGGCACCTACAAAGCACCGTACTTGCAAAACAAGAATGACGCGAAATATTTTTAGTCAAGGCGCCTTACTTGGGATATCAATGGTCCAGTAGATTTCTGCTCCTACCAGTTCCTCGTAGACTTCTGATCCCAGCTGGTCGGGTTCTCTCAGAGCAGAGGAGATCGCGAATGACGGTGTAACAGCGTCCTGGGTGGTCACTTCGAGGCTGAAATTTGCATGGCAGACCGATATTTTAGTATTGAAAGTTTATGAAGGTTAACGACTTTTCAGTTATTGTAATGTATTGTACCAGTCATTTGTATGTCCGGTCCGCTATTCCCCGGCCCCAGAGGAACCGTGGATAGAAAGGACTGGTGCATTAAGGCACGTCTTATCAGAAAGGAGGCTAGGTTGTGCCATTAACTCAATGTTTGCTTAGAATATAGACAAACTACTCTTTACATTAGTGATTTCGAATACAAATGTATTTTTCTGACTACTTACGTAGCACCAAGTAGGTTAGATACGGTTCTATCAACACCGGAGTCTGGGATATCCGCACATTCAATCTCGTAGGAAATATAGTCATTGCTCCCGAATGTTTCCACACTACCAGAACGCTGGGAGAAGAACGCTACGATCGTGTTGTCCTGCAAGTAGGAGCTTCGTTTTAAAAATGTATTTTGACATGCTTTTGTATGATAATTTAAATTTTTGGTAGAAAAATAGCATGCTGGGTGGTTTAACATGCCAGTTAGCATCAGGAAAAAATGTCCGTGTAATATATACCTTCTTATACCCCACTTTTGTATAGTAAAATTGGTGTATACAGGGATATACCTATTTCTTATTTTTACATCGAAACAGATTGTGGGTATTCGTTAGAACCGCCTTGGTTCTAACGTGTACCCACAATGTTTTATAGCAAACATTTTAAAATATGCTTTCAGTGAATTTTTTTTACACCAAAAGAAATCTATATTTTGCATGGGACTTTGGTGAGTTGACGTGTTCTGCAGAAAGACAGCACTGTACCCAGTTGGGTTCGAACGCAAGACCTCTCGATTCGGATTCTTGTAGCCATCGTGTTTTCCTAATAACATTACGAAAATACGGCCATGCAATATACAGAAAAAAAATTTTGGTTGTAAAAATGAAAAATTTCACTGGAAAAAAAGAAGATATAAGAAAATATATAATAAGAAAAATAGGTTTACCCCTGCAAACCCCAGTTTTAGTAAATAAAAGTGGGGTTTAGGGGGGTATTTATTGCACGGACATGTTTTCCTGATAAACTGCTCAAAATCAGTTACACCACCGCTGAAATTTCTCAACAGACTTACTGCAAAAACCTGCAATTTTGGTTTTTGATAATTTTTGACTGAATAAACGTTTTTGGATGCAATTTTCAGCAATTCAGCTTGAATTATTCTTCTAATGGTTTGATTTTTATTCATTTCAGAAAGTTTTCTTACAATGACATGTTGTCAATTTATTTATATTGCACTGGTATTAAATTAATTACTGAACGCTCTAGCTCTGTATATGTTCTCATTTTCGACCATAGGTATGCGTTATCAGTTGTTTGGAGAAAACTTTGTATATCAAAAGTATTGTTATTTATTTCTTCGATTATTCATTGCTTAGTCACAGTATGGACTGTTTTCTGCACTATGCAACTGCTTTGATCTTGTAAAGCAAATAACATTTTGTTTACCAGACTAAGTGCGATTTTTTCCACATTTCAGAAATTGCTGCTTTTACTTCATTTAAGTCTTTAAATCTATAGACTAGATAGGTCTATAAATTTAAAGACAGTCTTTTTAAAGACTGTGTGTTTTATGTCGGCTAATAAAGGTATATAATTCTCGCTCACCTGACTACATCCCGTGATTAAGCTGACTCCGCCGCTGGTAGAAACTGAGCATTTTACAGCCGAGGACGAGCCCTCGTCCTGGACGGCAAAACAGTGGGAGTAGGAGAGTGGGTGAGTCACCTCGACGGTACCATTTGGATAACATGCTGGAATTAAGGATGACATTAAATCATTTAAATAGTTTTACATAATTTTGAATCATTCTCCAGGCCATTATTTGATGTAATCTGTGTTAAATACAGATATATTTAGAATTCAACTATTCATATCCATGAAGAAGCTTAATCCCCGGACAGTCTGGCATTAAACCTTTTCTAAAAATAAAGCAAAATCACACTTACTGTGAACTAGATTGAGTACTCCACCACCAAGTGCTAGCTGCGCCACGATAGACAGAATAATGAAAAACAACATATCGACTTTCAACGAACTTCCAACCACCACAGTGCCAGTAACACCCTGATTCTCCTATGAATGACAAACTGGCAAAACATTTGGCTTTTATACCCCAAATTACATCAGTATTCACGTGTTGCACGAACAGCACGTGGAGTGAGTGAACTTGCTACGCATATGTAAGAAATTGTATTTATGCGACCATAAGATGCATATGTGGGTTTTAACGAGAAATCTAGGTTCACGTTTCATCTGGTATTTCTTTTGACATGTTTGTGATTGGCGTTATTATGCATTTTACGATTCCATTCAGAACGCTGGATATTACGCTTATGCAAACTGCGAAACTTGAGGTCTACACACGTGCATGAACATGTATTAATGACAATGTTCAGGCACGTTTATGAATGCAAGTGCTTAGAAAAATGTTACTAGCAATACTAACTCAGCCTTTTGAAAAACTGACGGCGTGATAATTAAGAACTTGACACGTCTATAAAACACAAGAAACATTATTTTGCAATAAACAGGAACTGAGAAACTTGATATGTTTGCATGAAATGAGCGCATGCACAAACAAAGACGTTGGGAGTCCGTGTAGAAAAAAGATCATAAACAAGCAATATAAAAACAATTTATAAAATACAACTGGTTACTGGTATTCTCAACCTCCACACCCTGGGGTTTTGCAATGATTCAATACAGTTTCCTCCTTTATACGTTGGTTGATCTTTATTCAGTCAATTTGGCATCGTGTCCAAAACGTGTACCGCTTTGAATCAAAGAAAATTGCAAACCGATGCAAATATAACAGGTTGCAAGCAGCTGTGGATGCTTTGGAATTCAACCACTACTGTCTTGTAAAATATGACTTAAAACAGAAAAATGTTGAAGACCTTATGGACCAAGTCAATTTATCTTCTCATCTGCACCCAGTTGTTCAAAATTAACGATGTCGTTAGTTAACGATTCGTTAAAATTTCAAATGGCAATATTACAAATACACTGCTATTTTTGTTGAAAAAATGTGAGAATCCTTTGCATTGCAAAGGATTCTCACATTATTTCAACAAAAAATAACATTGTATTTGTTTTTGAAGTTGTTATATAGTTAACAAATTGAGGGCTTAACGACATCGTTAAGCTAACGAAGTTTTGAACAACTGGGCCCTGATTGTTAAACCTTTCATGTAAATCCATCTGACGTCTGTGTTAAAAGCTGAGTATGAAGGGTGGTGAATCGCGATAAAAATCGTTTTCCGTTCACATGCTTGCAACATATGAAAGTCAATCACAGTTTTTTTTTTTTTTTTTTTTTTTTTTTTTTTTTCAAGTAAGATTTATTGTTCACATGCCAGTTGTTGGTCATACAAGCGAGTAGTAGTCCCGGACTCCTCGTGCAAACAGGTGAGACGGATGGTGAAATGTAACAGGTTGGACATATGTCCCGATCTGGGTATTTTATATTGTTCTAGGTATACTGATTAAAACTGCTGTTTATGCAATACGTACTTTCAGAGACCAGAACGATGGCTGTGGATTGACACGTGTTATAAAAAAAAATAAGCAATGTTTGAATTGAAAAAGTGCATTTATTGAATGTCTGACCATTAATACAAGAAAAATGAAAGCAAATTAGCATAATGGCATTAATATTTTGTAAATGAAAAGACTCATTTGACAATTCTGAGCGAAAGTAAGCGCCAAGCATAAAAGGGGCTGACGGCAAGCCCAGAAGCTGCACAGCTGATCAGCGCATTTATTTTCACCACACGGATAGTACTATTGCTATGAAGAGCATGAACAAAGTTGTATTACCTCCGGGCCTGGTGTCGAGGTTATAAAACTTTTTTTCAGGCTCATCTCAGATGAGCATGAAATTTCAACTGCTTATAGATGATGAAAATAGTCAAAATTAGTGGAAAATTCAGGTTCAAAATTCAAAAAATAGTAATTTATCCTGCTCATAAACGTTAAAATGCCAATAATTTAACATTTATAAGCGAGATAAATTTTAGTCTCAGCTGAGTTGAGCATGAAAAAGTTTTATAATCTCTGGGCCTGGACGCTAGCTCGAAATTAAGCGTTAGACTCTGTCTCCATATGCAGTGGATGACACAGGTTTTCTATGACACAGAACCTGCTGAAGCAAATTATTTTCGGTCTCTGTAAGTATGCAGTGGGTGGTTTACTGTATACTAGTATATTACTGCCATCAACCAAAGTGCCAGTAATATTTCTCCGGTCTAACAAAACAGCGATTAGCTAAGGTAAAGTGTATATTCATTTAGGTACTTATACCAAGAAAACATATCGTAAGCCGAGTGAGCAGCTATTCCCCAATAGGCGGCCACTCAGTTACCCGAACTGAAATAAAATATGAAAACGTACATAAGGCTCAAACAGCACAAAAATTCGACCCCAAAACACAAAACAATTAGAACCACAACAGAAGTATCGCATTCGAACGATCGGTAATATAAAATTACTGGGGATCACTTAAAAGGATAATAAAACTTTTATCATGTTCAACCCAGGTGAGCAGAAATATATATCCTGCTTCAAAATATTAAAATGACGGGAATTATTGGCATTTTAACATTTTTTTTTTCCAGAACTGGATATTTGTGAAGATCAACCAGACAAAGATCCACTCCAAGTTGCGCTCTGATGATTGGTGGATTGGGCTTAACAACAGAGAAAACGCCGCCTACTGGGTGTGGGCGGACAATATGGAAAACAAACCGAATGTCTTGTAAGTACAGACAATATGGAAAACAAACCAAATGTGCTGTAAGTACAAACATCACCAACTCCAAAATATGCATATGTTATACGTAAATGCATGTCTCATTGATTATATCGAAATTAGTATCATTATCTGTTCACATGTGTTATTTTTGACAGGCCGTGGAAGCCTGGTACCCCCAACAACATAGGTGGCAACGAACGCTGCGCAGTTGTGAACAAAGGCTTACTGAACGACGCTCCCTGCGCAGCTCAACACTACTTTGTCTGTTACAGATACAGGGGTACGTTACATCTCGGGGCCATAAAAGTTGAGCCGTAGTTATTTTGTGTCATATGCTTTTATTAGCATTAAAATCACGACGTCTGATTATACATGTATGATTTAAACTTCTGTTATCCACTTTCAAATATAAGCAGTCGAGAACTACATTTACGCAGGTCGAGAACTACGTTTACGCAGAGACATATACAGATTCATCTCAGATTTACGTTTTCATTTTTTAAACTAATACGCGGTTATTGACCCGTGCAGAGTACATGCCTGTCTCCGCATATGATGGAGCTGTTTCAGTTGTAGAACGAAGCTACATGTGTTTAACACTTTCTGAAAATCGAACCGCTTTGCTCACAAACAGTTCTAAGTGTTTTCTAAGTTTACTCGCTAGCCGAAACCGCGGTATGACCCATCTCTTTTCTTGTCAATATTGCCATTGCTCTTAAAGGATCTCAGTTTTATTGGAAAAGGTCCCTCAGGACCTTTTCCACAGTGTTTACTTTGAATATGACGAAAATTCTACCCATGATCGACTGCTCTTTCTCAATTACGCGTTTTGTCACATAAAGCGCTTAATAAAAACTAGTGAACCCGTCTATACTGACTAGACAGTTAACCGCAATCAATTAAATTTATCCATTTTTGACACTCCCCGTCAAATAGCGGTAAAATCTAGCAAGCAGTCTCGATCGTGGTGACTGCTTATCATAGCGCATCTAGGTTTAGATCGTAGATACCCTGACGAGGGGTACAGAAACTATAGGAACTCTATATGGCTGACTTTAAGTCCATTACATCGGTCCCATGGGTCTGTTTCTGGTAGTGTGGCTGCAGGTAAAAATTCAGAACTCTGTCACAAATTGACTGCACTGCAAAATGGTTTTCTACACATCGACATATTGATTGTAATCATGTTCCCTTTAGTATTGGCTTTGGTTCCATAACATCAGAAATTTTGGTCAATGCCTTGAGTGACAGATACACACACTCGTCAAGCGTTCATAACAAGAAACGACATTCATGTATAGGAAACGAAACTGAAACATATGAGAATCGAAATTAATGACAAACCAGAGAATCAACAACACTGAAATCTAGAGCAAAAGAAGTCTCTTATAACAAACGGCTGCTGACCTTTTCATTGGTTTCTTTTTAAAGAAGCCAACTTGTTTTTATTTGCTATTACTGCAGCTGGTGTTGTGTCGTGTGGCGACCCTTACATCACCCATAGTGCAGAATATATTCTCCTTTTGGTCCTTTGAGATCATTGAGGGAAAGAAATTCATTATCGGTTTAGATTCATTTTCTAAACGACGTTTTATATATTTAGCTCTGTTTGGATAATACTAGTCTTTGTACCGACTATCTTGTTGAAAGTTGCTTAATTACAGTATTTCTCTCTGACTCCAATTTGCCACATTTAAAGCCCGGGGAGGGCACTCCCTGGTAAGCAGTGTACCGATGCGTGATCAAAGGATTGTTGAACATACCCTAAACAGTGTGATCGACATTTAAAATTTGACCCCCCTTTTCACTGTGTTTGCTTTAAAATGTGACCCTTTCCACTGTGTCCCGTCAAAAAGTACCCCTTTCCACTGTAGTCAACTAAAACACTGGAATGCAATAATTCTTTTATAACCACGTGAAGATGCTATATGTGTAATATGCAAACAATCTGCCTGATGGCTTCAGAGAAGTAATTTTAAAATATAGACAGACTACAGTAACGGAAGATGGATGCCAGGTACCTGCCTATCCTATAAGATCACCTTTGAGACTTTGGCTCTGTTGGGTTAAAATGCTTAAAAATGTGGAACTGATATGATCATAAACAAACATTTGGTCATGCAATCAACACATGAAATAGCTAAAGTTACAAATAGGCATTCGGTTCGGTTCGGTTCGGCGACACGGACACAGAATTTTGAAAGAGAAGTTTTTTTTCTATTATTTTTCGAATTTCCCATTGTTTTTGTTTGTAAAACTTCCCGACTTTAGGTCAAGAAGTTTGGGACCTGCAATTTCTCATTGTTGGTCGCTGTTTTCCCCCAAATTAAGAGTCTAAGCATCGATTTTCTTAGTCGTGCGATTCGCGCCAAAACGATTCGTACTTTACTTGAAAATTTCTTTTCTTGAAACTTTTTGGCCTGAGAGCTGACAAGCTTTTGGACCAGAATTTGTTCAAGCTTCATTGACAGTGACATTGAACGGTTCTAGCAGGGCTGCAACGATCTGTCATAAAATTTAAAGAATCTGAATAGTTTTTCTGGTTTGACCTTCCCCCACCCACTTTTTTTTTCATATTGTGATTGAAGGTCTTTTTGTTTAATCATTTGAATTGGAACTCATGGCTTCAGGTTTTGTCGGTCCAACTGTGGGGCGGTTGACTTGTCGGGGTGGAAAAGAGCTGGTATGTTGTTTCCATACACCGAAGTCTTGTCCGCTGCTCCTCAGGTTGGCTTTGTTGTTGGTTTTCGGGCTCTGTGTTTGGAAGTGGACAACATCAGGAGATATTTTAGATGCGAACCAGGACTGTAGTATAGGATTTGGTAAATCAGTTGGTGGAATTGCTCAGAGCTTGGCTCTCACAAGGAAAATTGGTAACCGAAGAGGCTCCGAAGGATTACGCAGTTTCAATCCTTCAAAGGGAACAAACTTGTTGATTCTTATTATTTTGGCTGGAGATAAAGAAATGAACCCAGGCCCCAGGTTCCAGTGCCGCACGTGCAAGAAGTATTGTAAGGCGGCCGAGAAAGCAGTTAAATGTGAAGATTGCGAGAAACGCTTCCATGCGTCTTGCGTAAATCTTGGTCCCGTTGAGTTACAAAAGATTGAGTCGGGTAATGATTCTTGGTATTGTTCAAACTGCAAAGCTGAGTGCAGCCTATGCAGTGGTGCTGTTTTGAATTCCCATAAGGCTGTCCAGTGTGACAAATGTGAAATGTGGGTGCACAATAACTGTTCTTTTATGTCAGACTCAGAGTATGAAATGATGCAAAACTCAAACTGTACATGGATTTGTCCAAAATGTGACTTTTTCAATTTCTCAGACTCTTTTTTCAATGAACAGTTTAACTTGGAAAGTGAAAATAGGTTTGACCTACTTGCAAGAGGTCATGAAAACAAGTCCACTGAAACCTTGAATAGCAAAAACAGTTTTATTAGTGGTCTGAAATTTTCCAGTATCAACATAAACAGTATAAGAGGAAAAAAACTTGAGTTGTTGGCCTTCATTGATTTTCATCAATCGCAGATTTTGGCGATTCAGGAAACAAAAATTGACAATTCCATATTAACGTCTGAATTATTTCCGGAATCTTTTCCATACAGCGTGTACAGAAAGGATAGAACCTTAAATGGTGGTGGTGTTATGCTTCTTGTACACAAGGACATCCCACACATGCCCCTCACAGAATTGGACAATGACTCAGAGTCAGTTTGGGTCAAACTTTTTGTAAATAAGAAAACTCACTTTGTGGCTAGCTGGTATCGACCACCTGTCGATGGTCATTTACCAGTATCGGACAATGGAAATGACTTATTGAATTCACTGGAAAAGTTTGACAATTTATTTAGAGAACAGCTTGACAAAATTAAAAATATTAATAAAGGCAACAAACCCCCCTTAATTCATGTTTTAGGTGATTTTAACTTTAGAGATATTGTATGGCCGGACAGACTCAGCAAATCTGGGTCATCATTGAGTCAGACGGAGGGTCAGATTTTGATAGATATCATGAATGACCATGGTTTGGAACAATTAGTCAATTTCCCCACCAGAGAAAGAAATACTTTGGACTTAATTTTGACCTCTCTTCCTGGTCAGTTTGTAGACATTCATTCCCCGGATAAGCTCAGTGATCATGACATTGTTTCTGGCACATTGAAAATTGCTATCCCCCCTATAAAGAAACCTAGGAGAAAAGTGTATCGTTATCAGAAAGGTGATTATGAATCTATGAGAGCAGAAACACTTAAATTTGCAAAGGAAAGATACTTCAACGGTTACTCAGATACTCGGTCGGTCCAGGAAAATTTCAATCTCATTACATCGTTTATTCAGGAATCGGCAGATAAACATATCCCCTCAAAAACTAGTCGCTCAGTTTCCTCTGTCCCTTGGATAACACCCGAAATAAGAAGGAAGATTCGCAGAAAAAATGCAACTCATGCAAAAGCTAAAAAGACTGGTAGTGCAAAATTTAGATCTAAATTTGAATCTTTACGGAAAGAGATCAAAGCTGATATCAGGAAGCAGCATGATCTTTATGTGAACAACTTGGTAGGAGATGTTAAGGCTAATCCTAGAGATTTTTACAGGTACATAAACAGTCAGAAAAAAGATACCCAAGGTATTCCCCCGTTGAAAAAGAGAAATGGAAGTGGAATAGCTCAATCTGAATTTGAGAAGGCGGAAGAATTTAATGGTCAGTTCTCGGATGTTTTCACTAAAAGTGAATACAAACAGGTCCCTCTTATGGATAGATCTGCCCCATTCATGCATGATATTGTGGTCACAAAGGAAGGGGTGACCAAACTTCTCAAAAGTCTAAACCCGTCTAAAGCCTTAGGGCCTGATGAGCTTCATCCCAGAGTCCTAAAGGAACTGGCTATGGAATTAGGGCCGGTATTCGCCCATCTCTTCCAGCAGTCAATTGATACAGGTGAAATTCCTAAAGAATGGTCTCTTGCTAATATTTGCCCCCTGTTTAAGAAGGGCGACAGGTCACTTGCCCGCAATTACCGCCCTGTTTCTTTGACATGCATTCCTTGTAAGCTTCTTGAACATATTGTATGCTCAAATATTATGGCCCATCTTGATGATTATGAACTCCTGTCGGACAGGCAACACGCATTTAGGAAATGGCATAGCTGTGACACTCAGTTGACTACAGTGATAAATGACTGGGCCAAAATCTTAGACAAAAAAGGCCAGGTCGACACTTTTATACTCGATTTTGAAAAGGCTTTCGATACTCCTCCCCATGAACTCATTAAAAGCAAATTGTTCAGCTATGGAATAGGTGGAACAACACTGAATTGGATAAATGCTTTCCTTTGTTTCAGACAACAAAGGGTAGTGGTTAATGGTATTAAATCGGATTGGGCTCCAGTTGTGTCGGGTGTCCCTCAGGGCACCGTTCTCGGCCCCTTGCTGTTTTCCTTGTATATAAATGACATCTCAGCAGACATTGAGTCTGAAATAAGACTCTTTGCTGATGATTGTGTTTGCTATCGTGAAATCAAGAATGAAGAGGATACATTGAAACTTCAAAGAGACATTGATCGCCTAGGCAGTTGGGCTAGAAAATGGGGAATGAGATTTCAACCCGTCAAATGCAACATGATGCAGCTGACAAATAAAAGGTCTAGTAAGATACAGGCTAACTACACCCTTGAGGGCACTTTACTGGAAAACGTTGAAAGCATAAAATACCTGGGTGTAACTATCACAAATGATTTGAAATGGAATACTCATATTTCCAATGTTTGTACAAAGGCTAACAGAACTCTCGGATTCTTGAGGAGAAATTTGTATTCTTGTCCCCCAGATGTGAAAGAAGCAGCTTATAAAGGACTGGTGCGGCCGGTCTTGGAATATGGAAGCTCAGTTTGGGACCCTCACACTCATGGCCTCCAGGAAGAACTGGAAAAGGTCCAAAATCGTGCGGCAAGGTTTGTGACGGGAAATTATGTTTTTGAAACTGGGAGCATGACTGGCATTTTAGGTCAACTGAAATGGGAATCTCTTAAGAAAAGGAGGAAGGATAGTAGACTTATATTGCTATACAAAGGTCTAAAGGGTAAAGCCAGAATACCCACAGATGACCTTATCCCAAAGAATAGGCGTTGTAGAAATCAACACTCTTTGGCTTTTCAGATACCTTCAGCTAGCAAAGAAGGGTACAAAAGTAGTTTCTTTCCACAGACTATCAGGGACTGGAATGACCTCCCTGATTCACTTGTCTCCTCTGCTGAAATGTCTGATGACTGTGTGTCCAAGTTCGCTTCACTCGTGCGTTCAAGGGACTAATTTCCCCCCCATCCGAACCCCCTGGTGAAATAATGTCATTTGGCGTGTCACCAGTAAACTATTCAGATTCAGATTCAGGCAACATACAGGTACAATAAGAAAAGATGGTAAACCTTAAAATGCACATACAAAAGAAATTGTCATCACTGAAACGAAAAACAGACTAACCACAGAGGAAGTATCGCCTTGGAACTGTCAGTAATAAAGTATTGGGGGTTTAAATTGTTTCAGGGCTTTCAAGCTTTGCCCTCAGCATCTGAATTTGTTCAAATGTACACAGAAAATTGACACAAATATATATGAAATAATGGTTGGTTGGTTAATTTTGTGTTTTGTCCCACTAAACAGCTAAGGTAATATGGCGATAGGAAATTAGTTTAAGTCTTGTACGAAAAACTGGAGAAGCCTGGAATTGACCCCTGGTTTACAAGGCAAGCAGCTTTCCCACTACACCACTAGGCTTCTATACATACTTGAAATAAATCTTGATATAGTAGATAAATACCAAGCACTTACATATAGCAAGCATTATGGAGAGCAGGGTACAAAAGACATGATTTAATACAAACCATTTTTATTTGTATGAACTACTCAATTAGCAGAAACAGTAATTTCTATTGAAGCAACACACATTGTTGAACAGAAAGAGAAAATCATATCTTATTCCTTAGGTTTTAGACATTTTAGTCATTTCGGCCCAAAACATATCGGCCAAGGACGCCTGGGTCCACCCCTTTTCACAGCGTTTTAGCAGAATTGTAAAAAACATACCCTTTTTCCACAAAAACGACATTTTGCCTACCCTAAATGATGTCAGCGCTGCGCACTGCCCTTCTTGAAAAAAAGTACCCTTTCTCATCGTTTTTTTGATCACGCATCGGTACACTGTTTACCAGGGATTGCCCCCCCCCCGGGATTTAAAGGGTAACTGAAGAGGCTTAAATAGCCGAAACCGCGGTATGGCCCATCTCTTTTCTCATTAATATGCTGCTCTTAAAGGATCTCAGTTTTATTTTTATTTGCTATTACTGCAGCTGGTGTTTGCGTGTGGCGGCCCTAAAAAGTCTCCACGTACATCATCCATAGTGCAGATTATATTTTCCTTTTGGTCCTTTGAAATCAGCTAGGGTATTCTGAGAAATCAGAAATCAGAAATATATTCTCCTTTTGGTCCTTTGAGATCATTGAGGGAATGAAATTCATTATCGGTTTAGATTCATTTTGTAACCAACGTTTTGTATATTTGACTCTGTTTGGATAATACAAGTCTTTGTACCGACTATCCGGTTGATCCGGCTAAATTACATCTCTCTGGCTCCATTTTGCCAAATTTAAAGGGTCACTGAAGAGGCTTAAGAAGCCGAAACCGCGGTATGGTCCATCTCTTTTCTCATTAATATGCTTCTCTTAAAGGATCTCAGTTTTATTTTTATTTAACAATTAGATGTTTACGTGGGGTTTTCAGGCTCTTAAAATAAATCATTTGAAAATCTGTTGCAGCAACACGTTTGTTTTTACTTTTGCATATACTGGAACATATTTTATTACATGTTTAGATTTCAGTGGTATACATGTTTCTTATTTCTCCTTCAAAACAAATAATTGAGCCGCGTCATGAGAAAACCAGCAATGTGGTTTCCCAACAGGTCCGACACAAACAGAGGTGTACAAGCACAGAAGATCGCTAGAGACTAGAAATTATGGGTTTAGAAAGTAGAGGAATTGTACTATCCGTGTAGCGAAAACAAAAGCGCTGATTAGCTTCGCAATTACTGCGAAGCTGATCTGCCTTTGGTTTTGCATATGAAAATTGTTGGTTTTCCCATGATACGGCTCTTTTTTTTTGTACTCTTACTTGTAGCCACGATCTATGTTTTGTGCAAAAAATAAGAAAAATGTTCAAAACATTAAATGAAAATTCATTGTATTTTTTCACACCTGATAATATTGTTTGTTGCATAGGCTTGTTTTCGTAGGTATACCTCTGGCATGTGATAGTGACAACGGATGGCAGTCTTTAAATGGACAGTGTTACAAGGTCTACACAGCTAAGGCCAGCTGGTATAACGCCAAGTAAGCAAGATACACTTTTATATATCTTGACAATTTTCATCCGTATATCATATATAGCTTTCAAGTTAATGTCAATCTTGTTTCAGTTTTTCTCCCAGACATTCGTACAGAGTCTTCCAAATACTACACTAGTTTTTGCGTTTTCCTCTATTGCTAACCAAAAGGCGACATAGCTTCAAACGATTCATCTTAAAGCTGTGTACATATTATGCTTACATATATTTTTTCTGGTTTCTGTATTAACAAACTGTGTTGGTTTCCAGGCAACGATGTGAACGTGATGGCGGTGGCATGGTTACCATAGATACACAGAATACCGAAATGTTTATGCATGACTTTGCTATATCCTATAAACAACAGCTTTGGATTGGACTGTATACGGTGTTGGTAAGAAAACCTAGGTCAAGCAGATTAATACTAAAAACAAACAAACAAACAAACCAAAAAAAAAAAAAAATAGGCTATTTTTTCTTACATTTTTTTTTTATAAAACGGGACAGTTACAGTTGGACTATCACAGCACAACCAAAGTAGCTCGAATGATATACTACAAACCCCAAACTCAAATCTAAATTCGCGTATTTCTATTACTATTCCAACAAACTGTTCGCAAGCGAATTGTTTACATGTCTGTGGTAGTGGTGGATACTTTGTATGACAAAATGATGCCCATATTTTATCAAGGATGCTGTTCAGGTACTGTAAATGAAAAGATGCTGGATTATGTTTCAAAATTATTTATTTATTTATTGTTGCTATTGTTTCCTTTGTTTTCCAGCAACCTGGTAATTTTGTTAAGTGGAACTGGACTGATGGTATAGATCACTTCACTAACTTCTGGCATAGCAATCCTATCGTAGATAGGTAAAAGGGTTATTACTCATTTATACGGAACACTTCCCATGCACCACACAGAGAATTTTAATTTTTAAAAATGAAAACATTTAGATGAAGATTGTTTTAATATTGACGTATTTTTGCTCAAAATTTGATGGTGGGTACTCGTTTGTGTACAGTTGGAAATGAAAACATATGCCATATTTGCATCAGGAAAACAGCTCCGTGCTACGTATACCCCCTTAAACTCCCTTATTTTTAATAAAAAAAAGTAGGGTTTGCAGGGGTATATCTAATTTTCTTATTTTTGATCCAAAACATAGATTGTGGGTATTCGTTAGAACCGCCTCAGATGAATTTTTTTTTCTAATGGAATTTTCAATTTTTACAACTGAAAAAAAAGAAAATCTTCATATTGCATGGTCAAGTATTCGTAAGTTAGTTATTCTCTCTATGTTTGCTATAGTTTGGTCAAGTAAACAAGGATAGTATTTTAACATTATTCCATGTTTCAGTGCTCATCGGAATAGTTCTTGTGCGGCAGTATCTAACACAGTATCAGATGTTAATGCCTGGACAGTTCAACCATGTTCTCGTCCTAAAGCGTATGTTTGCAGCAAGCCGGAAGGTAAAACTTTCAGCTACCTCCGTAGATAACTATTGCCGACACACTTTGTGATAACAATGGCAGATGTTTGTTGCTATCCATGGGCCAATGAGCTAGACAGACCATCTACAGAATTTGATAAAAGTTGCCGTATACGGCATTTAAAAAAAAAAAACATATAACAAGAACCTCGGCATTGAATCCTGGTGGCTAGAAACAACGAATCGCTTCCAAGGATCAGAGATGATGAAAGTTATACCCCCATTCCACTGGACGGCGTTTCCACTACGTTCATGGCGTTCTTAAAAAACTTGTGAAACGCCGTGGAAGCGCCGTCATGTAAAAAAAAAGGAAGAGTCTATTGACAGACGTCTGTCAATAGCAAATACTCGGTAAATGTGCTATTACCAGACGTCTGTCAGTAGCAAATTTTCGGTGAATGTGCTATTACCAGACGTCTGTCAATAGCAAATTTTCGGTGTATCTGCTATTACCAGACGCCGGGCAATAGTTAATTTGGCGACTTATTTGGCAGATTGCTTAAATAGTTTTATAGTTGTAAATCAGCTGGTCAAGATGAAGCCATTGTAATAATTCTTGAACCAATCGGAAATCTAATGCAAGAGACTGAGAACGACCTGTGTGTGTACTCAGTATTATGTTGATAATACGGACTAAAATCAGTCACACTTTAGTGTATAAGCCAAACGCACACCGGGCGTGTTGACACGATTGTAAAATCCAGCGTACGTCAGGAGCACGTCAGAGACACGTTAGAAATGCGATACATGCGCGTTTTGTACGCTTGGTGTACGTTGATATATGTCGCTGTAGGTCGGTGCGTGTTTCACGCGTGTTTGGGCTCAAAGGATTTTTAAGCATGTTTAAATTTTCTCGAAGCCCGGCATGTCGCGGGCGTGTGTCTTATACGAATAAGGTCCAAGCGCGTTACATGCGCGTAGAAGACGCTTTGAACGCGTTTGGTACACGTTCTATGAACGACAGTGTACTACTGCGTTTACACTATGTTCCCGGCGGCCACGGCAGCCACGTTTCAGACAACCGTGATCAAAACGGGATAAACGTGAGGCAACGCAGGGGAACGGGATAGGCAAACGTAGCACGCCGGGATAACCGTGGACACCGTGGCAAATGTTTTGACAGTTTAAAAATCCACCACGGCAGTCACGGCGGAAATGAGAAACGTAATGGGCCGTGATAAAACGGGCTGAACGTAACACACCGTGACAGAACGTAACAGTACGTAGCGAAACAATAGTTAACAATAGAGACCATGCGCTGCACTATGCCATTGAAGGAGAAATAAAATCCCAAACTTTTTTAATCAACTCTGCGGTCGGTTGTTCGTATTTCAAAGGACTTATTGTTATATAAAAGGCACGACGACGGACGACGACGGGGACGGACGCCGGATCATGCCTATATTATAAGCTTACTTTGAGCCTTCGAATGTCCACAATTACGATGGTATAGAGACATCGTAGCTAAATAGCAAAGGTGTCATTAGACGCGCATGCCAATCTACACCTACCGCGATAATTCACACCAGGGTCTCTCTTCTATAGACAGACCTTGTTCTTAACAAAAGATGCTCTGTCACCTTCTAAAATATTCCAGAATTTTTATACATGTACTCGCAATACATTTAAAATAAGCATAGCCGTGGGTCGGTACCGGTCAAAAAGCATTTTATTTTTCATTTATTTTTCTTTGCTCTCTAAATACGTAATTGTATTTATTAAAATTGTAATTCTTCTCAAGATGTCGCAGTTTCTTAAAGTTTGGTGTATATAATTACAACAAAAAAATACTGTCAAGAGAAGGAGAAGGTGTGAAAGGAGAAGTGTTTGCCATGCGCACTATAAAAACATTTTAGGGATATTCTAGTTTTTATGACACCTGAGTCGGGCCACAAAAAAAGACAACACACATTTAAAATTGTTTAAAATATACAAACGAAAACAAAAGTGTGGTTTCTACGCAGCTTATTGACAACAATTGCATTACGCACAATTTCAACTTGAGCAGTTTTTCGATAGGTTTCTATAAACTTGGATTAATTGACTATGCGGTTCATCGTAATTTGCAAAAGTATATCAATATGCCTCAAGGCGTGAAAAGAGAAGTGTTTGCCACGCGTACTATAAAAACATGTTAGGGGTATTCTAGTTTTATGACACCTGAGCCGGGCCAAAAGAAAACAAAAGTGTGGTTTCTACGCAGCTTATAGCCAACACCCCTCATCTCACTAATATTAAGCATTATTGCGTTGTTTATCCGGGTTCTCAACTTCCATTAGATGTGTCTGTCAGTTTCGATTTCGAATCGACCATAATGCGGTTTTTTTTTTAGTTTGGACACACATGCACGCCCGCGCACCAGCACACATTTCCAAATACTCAGATTTGGTCATATTTTATGTTCGCGCTTGATGAACAATGATTTGTTAAGATTTGCCGAGTGAAAATAACTTCTTTTTTTCATAACTCAACTGATACATTTGAATTTAACCATACCGACAAAATAAGAAACGCAATGGTTCCAAGGTGCACGGAAACATATTCTATCCATCTTTTATCCTCATTGTTGTTCAAACATGGGCTCTAAAGGATTGACAGCTCTTCTAACATTTAACCGCATCTTGAATAAAAACATACACGTGGTCGGGTGGGAATGTGGGCCCCTGCCCATTGGGGCCTAGCAGAAATAGATTGGCTGCTTGTGCCTCCAGGCAAAGCTTCTAATCTACTGACCGACCATCTGATTACTGGATAACCGCTTATGTCTGAGCCTGCCCTGGAAATGTGGTATAGTCAAACCACCCATACTTATAAACCTTATTGGCTTAGTTCGGTGCATGGTTATAATTATGAAGCACATCTTGAGTGTCATGACATCCTAATGTTGGGTAAAAGTCCCATGAAATGGAGGCAACGTCCCGACATGACCATTGCTGTTAACAGGGACGTAAAGCATCAACTCAAACAAACAAACAAACAAAAACAAACATGCATACTGGAGATAAAAGCTTATAAACCATGAAAAGCTTTAAGCATAATATGAAGTGTAACGATCATGGTCGATCAAATTAGAGATTTTATAGACGAAAACTTTTGAATCATCACATCCATACGTACGCTCAATATGAAATTCACGAACGAAAATAGATTTGAATTTCTGGACAAAACTGTTTTTCTTAAAATGAAAAAGTAACTTCAGCATCATAGACGCTCGTTTGCACACACTCACACACAAACACACACGTGAGAAATTTTGTAAGTTCAGCATTTCTCAAAAAAAACAAAAAAAAAAAAAAACAAAAAAAAAAAACAAAAAAAAAAAAAACAAAAAAAAAAAAATGCATTGAGTTTACATGTATCTGTGTCTCTTACAGGTCTCGTATTTCTTTTTCTACATCCGGCATCCAGGGTTTTATCAATAAGTTAACAAATAAAATTATTCGGTGGGCATTGTTCATGTAAATGGGATATGATGTGTCTGTCAGCAGCAGAAAGTCGGTAAATTTGCTATTACCCTGGGCGTCTGTCAATAGCAAATTTACGGATTTTTTGCTGCTGACAGACGTCTGGTAATAGCACATTTACCGAATATTTGCTATTGACAGACGTCTGGTAATAGCACATTTACCGAATATTTGCTATTGACAGACGTCTGTCAATAGACACTCCGAAAAAAAAAAAGGATTCCCACGCTTTTAGTACGCTTCTAGTACGCTTCGACTACGTTCTCGCTGCGCTAGCGACGTTCTTGTCGCGCTACTACAGCGCTTCTACGGCGCTTTAGGAATCCCCAAGCCGCATCAGCTACGCTTCCACGACGTCGAGGGATTTCTGTCTACGCTTTGCCTACGCTTACTACGTTCCTGCTGCGTCCTTTCTACGTTTGGAGCTCAGACACTGCGTTTCTGTTGCGTTTTGTCCATGAAAACTCAACAAGTTAAGATCTTTTTCATCATTGGACAAATAGTCTTCAAAGAAGATGCAGCGTATGGTGCCAGTATGGTTCAATTGTCGGAGGCTGGATGGCAGTACTAGTAGCGTTTGCATTTCTTCCCTTTCGAGATGGCATTTTCTTTGATGTGGATTGCTTAAATTAACATTTAACAATGAAGACAATGCTAAAACATGTGACCCTGGTTGGCACGTGCGTGCTGTAAATCACAATGAACGTAGCTCAAACGCCAAGAGCGTAGTAGAAGCGTAGTGGTAACGCAGTCAAGACGCCAAGAGCGTAGTGGAAGCGTAGTGGTAACGTAGTCAAAACGCCAAGAACGTACTGGAAGCGTAGAAGAAGCGCGTTGGTTGATATTGGTAATTTGGTGGAATCGTAGTGAAAGCGTGAGAAGCGTGGCAAGGACGTACATAGCGTAGAGGGAGCGTACTGGGATCGCGGACAAATATCGCTACGCTTTTACTGCGATGCTGCTACGCTTCTTCTACGTTATGCACGCTACGGCTACGATACTGCTACGCTAATGCCGTTCTTACTACGCTTTTACTACGCTTCCACTGCGTTTCGAGTCCACGGCGTTTTCTCTACGTTTAAGTTTTAAATTTTTGAGCAGGGTCAAAACTTTCAAATTTGGGTGGCGTTCAAGGCGCTACCAGTACGTTTCTACTACGATCAAGGCGTTTCGACTACGCTTCTGGCGCTCTCTCTACGTTTCACGGTATTTTATGCCCATATTTGGAAACGTAGTGGAAACGCCGCCCAGTGGAATGGGGGTATTACATATAATATCGATTTCCACAAAATCATGAGGATACTTTTCTTACACTTAAACAATTTCTTTCTGATTGCGCCTTTTCCTGATCATTGCCTATTTGTACCCTTTTGATATGTTTTAACTTAGGAACATGTTTTCCCGGCTGGGTAGGCCATCAGACATGGTGCTATCAGTTTAATGTTCAATACCGACTCTCATTCACTGCAGCCAACAAATATTGTACGGACCAAGGCTCGGAGATGCTCAGATACGCCCGGTAAGATTATCAATAAAGCATATCTATCCCGAGGTAGGTGTGCAGTCTTACGGAATTGGACTAGGGGTCGAACCTAGCTTCTATAAGTGAACCGACGCACAACAAAGCTAACAGTGTCTTGTAAGTACGCATCAGAGAACCAGGATTTGACAGTTTTGCATTTGTTATAAAAAACGTATATCCAAATGATGTGGAACTAGTCTTGAATATACGAGCATATGTTTTAAAAAGCGACAAAGTAAATTCAAGTTTAACTCATTCTGAATATTGTTTTTAATTCAGTTTTACGTCCCTTTCAAGATCATTTCAGCTCATATGAGACGGGCCAATCAGTAGGTGGGGCGAAAACGGGAGAACCCCGAGAAAAACAACCTGACACACCCGCAAGCAGAACTTGGCTTGTCTCACATATGGCCAGAGCGGGGCTCGAACCCACACCAGTCACAGCGGTGAGATGATCGAGTGATTAAGAAACAGCGCTCTTTACCGCTCGGCCACGGGGGCCGCCCATTCTGAATATAAGGGAATGTAAAAATAGAAGGCATATAAAACTCGATGTTGTGATACAGCGTTGATTTGCTTATTTCACGTTTTCAGCTCCAGTACGGTTTTATTTCTGAGAGGTTATCGGCAAGAAATGATTGATAGCGGAGCCAGTAGTTTCTGGATAGGAGCATCAGGTCAGGCGATAAAAGCGGTTTTTAACAACAACAAAAACAGCATACACTGTTTAAGAAATCTTATTTTGGTCGCTGGACCAAATCGAATTACTGAACAAGGTGTATCGCACCTCAGGTAGATTTTTTCAGTTTAATCTTTCAAATAAGATTCAATGACTTTTAGTTGTCTTGAAGGAAGCTAAAAAATCTACACTCAATCGGATATGCATATCATGTTTGGCGATTGATCATAAATCTGTACTGCGAGGCTAAACAGTTGGAAAGTTTTTATATCTGTTAGGCACATAGGTGAAGGTGTGATGCAAACATAACCATTTATAACATACGCATCATATTTAATTCAGTAACATATATCGTTCAATAGATAACAATGTTAATGGCGGACCATATAAATGGAGGAACGGGCAGAACGTTACGTACAAGTATTGGGCTGCCGCACATAACAAACCAACAAATACTCCAAATAAAACAGATTGTGCTTACGTTACCACAAGTAAGTCACTTGACATCCAAAATTGTTAAAAATATAAACTATTCTATTTTCAGACGCCATGCAGTAGCTACAAACACGCGCTTTAATTGACAGATATTAAATCTTACCTACCCGTTTACTAATAACAATACTAAAGCAGAAGTTTTTTTATCATTCAAATAAATTGTTATAGAGTATTAGCTCATGTTTTGTATCACCCCATAATTTGATATTTTCATGTTGGATGGAAGCTGTTTAATATGGGGACGGTTATGACCGAACAGATTTCACGCAATAATTGCAGGTGATAGATATGGAAAATGGCGAACAACTGCTAACTGTGGATCTACGAGAGCTGTTATATGTCAAGTGAGGATGGATCAGTCTATAGTAGCTGTACCGAAAACACCGAGACGTAAGTGGCCAACAAAAGGAAGCGGGGAATTTTAAACATGCATGAAGTGAAATGGTAAAGCATACAATGACTGTGACTGTTGTTTGATATCAATAGATTTGACATAAGCTATTATCTTAAAAGCATTTTATCAAATGTTTTACTCACAGAAGGAGGCCTGGAAATTTATATTATACACGCTAAACCGAAAAAATTGGGATTTAAAGAGTGACTTTGAGAACTTAGGAAAGTAAAAGCTCCAAGTCTGAGTAAGAGTTTGAAACAACAACTACAATTTCTATATCATGATTTTATAAATGCCTCTTGCGAATGTAGAAACAGCTACAAAATCAAATATTTTTGTAAATTTATTTATCTTTTACTTCCAGCGTATTACGGTTGTTCAACTAACTGGCATCTGAACAGTGGGAAATGCTTTAGAATATTTGATCAGGCCTCTGACTGGGTAACAGCCAGAAGTAAATGTCAGGCTACCACTGGGGCTGATCTAGCTGTGATCAGGTCGCAGACAGAACTGAATTTCGTTAACCGTAGGTAGTCTTTACTAAACTCCAACTTGCGTTCACATGTCTTCAAGTTGCAACAGCTCAGTGTTGGTTGTTTGGTTTAGGGTTTAACATCTTATCAGCTGCTTATGTAATTTGAAAGGGGACTTCTGTTTAAAGTCTCAGTCGATAGACTAAAGACGCCCAGGCGACACGTGGTTAACAAGGCAATTGAATTTCACCCATGGTACGGGGTCTGTCCCAGAAATACGTAGACATTTGTGATAAAACAGTAATTTGTCGGCAGATTTTCATGAAATTTATATGATCTGTCTGCATACATCTAAGAAACATTTCGTACAAATATGGATGAATTCACCCCTTACACAACAGATTTATATGCATTTATTCCAAGGGGGGTAGGTGTCTACGGCGCACGTCAAAAACACTGTTTTGAAATTCATCAAGATCAAATTCAACAGTTACTGTAATTGCGAGTTGAGGTGCTATTACGCAATTCTAACTATCAGTTGCACGAGTAATTATGTAAGATAAGTTTTTGAAAATTTGAAATAATTTCCACCGTCAGCGTTGATTTTATAGAAGTTTTCTTAAACCTACTGCAATTATTTTATTGGAAAATAGTGACGTAATGTAATATTTGCGGCGCAAAATTAGACCTTCCCCAAGCTTTTCTTTCCAGTTAAGTATATTAAACAAAATTAATTTATAAAATCAACCTTGTATTGTGTCATTAATTATCCTGTGATGATGCTGTATGCATTTTTTCTTTAAATATTCTAAATGTTCGCTTCTTATTGTCATTTTAAACAAGCGACATCTTTTTGTTTTATTTCAGTCTAAAATAAAATTAGCGTTTCCTCATATAAAATGAAACTGATCATGCTATTTTTTCTACTTATCATTTATAATTTAAATTATTGACTATAATTTTAACGTAAAAGACTTAATCAATGCTTAGATGACAATATTTATCACCATTACGGCTCTAATAAGGAGACTGCACACAAAACAATTAACCTACCCTCCACAAAGACGTAGCAAAATAATTTTCAACGTGCGCCGTAAACGCCGACACACCATCATATAAATCGCCATAACTTTTGCAATTTGTAAGCGATTGAACTAATATTTTCACAGATTGCTCAGTACAAATGTAGTTTAAAAGCAAGAACACATCTTAAAATTTCAACGAACCGTTTACGTAATATTGGACATCTTTATGATTTCCCGGGACAGACCTCGTATAAAAGGCGAATGACTTCTACACCAAAATTGTAGCTTAAAAGCAATGTAATTTTCACGTATAGTTTGTTGTGCGGAAAGCAAAGTATTAAATATGCAAACTTTCGGTTATTGTGTAATTGCTTCCAATCAAGTCGTAATAGATGTTATTCGCAGTAACTGATGAGCGCCTTTGTTTTCGCTACACGGATAGTACAGTTCCCCTACTTTCTATATCCAAAATTCCAGCCTCTAGCCATCTTCTGCAACTACACAGGCCGCTTTGTGTCGGACCTGGTCGGAAACCCCGAAGCCCGTTTTCTCGCGTCGCGGCTCATTTTATATGCCTTAAAATACCAGATATGGCGAAGAGTGGTGTCCAATACTGGCTTGGTTTGAACGACAGGGCAACGGAAGGTATCTATGTATGGAACGATGATACAGTGGCGGTAAGTTAAACATGTATCGGATAGGAGCCACCTCGATAATAAATCAGCATTTTTATACTCTGGTTCAGCCTGATGCGTAACATGCTGTAAAACCAACACAAAGTCTGCTTCAGAATAAATAAAATGGTGAATCCTCTTTTGAAGGAAAAAGACAAGGATCAACCGCACGTGTCTGCTTTTCCGCTTGCGTAAAAACTCTTCAGGGTGCCTTGATCTTGGACCGTGCCACATCTGTGGCTATACTGTTTAGTGTTTGTATAGAAGTACATGTAACATTCCACAAAAAGACGCCAGACTTAAGTGGATTTACATGTATGTGGCTTTGATTACAAATAATTTTAGGTTAGGATTACCTCTTCATATATTATTTCCAGGATATTCATTTATTTGGAATGTCGTCAACACCATGTATTTTCTTTTAATTATGATCCAAAGAAGAGTGTTCAGAGTACCTAACAAATCTATTAACACATCATCTATTACCTTCAATACCTCTGTTTACAGGCTACTTACTTAGCATGGGCTCCCCATCAACCCAACAACTACCACAATGTAGAAAACTGTGTGGCTCTTGACAAGCGCCAGTGGCGTGACCTACCCTGTGACTTTCAGAAGTCATTTATCTGCTCGAAAGATCCGAGTGAGTACCTAGTTTAGACCAACATGTAGCTAAAAGCTTGATGTTGTTGCAGACCTATTATTAAAAGGTACAAGTAGGCAACGATCTATTTTTGGTTTGGTCCCATCTATAAAAGGAACTGTCATGTTGGTCTGATTTTGACAGGTTCATTCTTGTTTTGTATGTGTGAGCAAGCGAATGAAATAATTATGTTGTTATTTGCCTTACGGAAAATTTCAAGATGGTTTTGCATTCATTAAAACCGCTAGATGTCTGTTGATCTCAGATACGAATTTATGAAATTAAAGTTATATGATACGGTTGCAAGATCACATAAAATGAAATAACTATAGACGGATGACAAAAGTTGATAGTGACGATAGAAGCTCTGAAGAGCATTCGAGTGTAAGGCCTTTGGATTTCTTCAAAAGGTACAAGTAGGCAATGATCAAGAAAAATGTGCAATCAAAAAAAAATTCCCACTCCAAAACCCGAAGTGGGAAAATCGAAATTGACAATTAGATACTTGTAATAAAAACATATTGTAAGCCGAGTGAGCAGCTATTTCCCAATAGGCGGCCACTCAATTTCCTGAACTTAATTAAAATCTGAAAAAGCACATAAGGTGCAAACAGCACAAACATTTAACACCAATACATAAAACAATAAGAACCACAACAGAAGTATCGCATTGGTATAAGAATGTATTTGTAAGTTTGCAGATATCTGTTTTCCATTGGACCTTCGTACATGTAGTTCAGTGAGGCGTAAGGTTGTGCATGCATCTGTTTCATCCATTTTACTTTATTTGTTCCAGATACTATTTTACCGCCACTTTCAACTACACCAGCGAGTATGTACTTTACATCCAACTTCTACACGTTAAGCTATATGGCTATTTACCGTCAACTCCGGCTAGCTTTAACAATACCAATGGACTATTTTAAGGCAATATTTTTATCCAAAACTGTTTAACTGGCAATCTACAATAATTAATATTGGGAACTGTTTTAGGAAATATCAATCTGAAATTAGCATCAATGAGAAATGATGGCATTCAAAACATCTCAGTTTCTTTTACATGCGATCGAGAATCTGACTTATTACGCTCATAAGTGACACTTGAACCTTTATAATAAGGGAGTATGTCTTTCTTCAAGCAAATAGTATAATGTACAGATGTCTATGCTGGTTTTAGGCTTTTGTTTCACGTGCGTGTTTCACAGGTTTTATCTTAAAAAGATGCAAGTAGGCAAAGATCAGGAAAAGGCGCAATCAGAAAAAGATTCCCACTCCAAAAACCGAGGTGGGAAAAAACCAAACTAACAATCTGGTACTTATACCATGAAAACGTTTCGTAAGCCGAATGAGCAACTATTTTCCCAGTAGGTGGCCACTCAGTTACCTTAACTAAAAATATGAAAACATACATAAGGCGCCAACAGCACAAAAATAGTTTAAACACCAAGAAATAAAACAAAAAGAACAAAAACAAAAAGAACCACCACAGCAGAAGTATCGACTTGGAACGATCAGCAACACAAAGTTGTCTCATTTTCAGCTGACTGGACAGTGAAGTGTGGACTGGGGTGGCAAAGTAACCCTGTCACACCCAACTGTTATATGTTTGTGGACCAGCCCCTGTCATGGCTAGATGCCCTAAATCAGTGTAAACAATATGGCGGCGATCTGGTTGCTATAGAAACATTGGAAGAGCAAAACTATCTCGCAGGTGAGTTGATGTACTCAAATATACATACCCAGTTATGTTTTGCCCATTATTATTTTTATTTCAGTTTTACGTCTCTTTCAAGATTATTTCAGCTCACATGAGACGGGCCAATCAGTAGGTGGGCGAAAACAGGAGAACCCCGAGAAAAAACACCTGGCACACCTGCAAGCAGAACTTGGCATTATTAATGGTCATTCATGAATTGCGAAGGATTTTTGTGTTTCCTTGATGTTCTGCAATTGGACTAAATATGGGAGGTGTACTCACTTCCTGATACAGCGATGCATAACCTTGAAAATCCAATTATAAGTATTTTCATAAAGCATCTTCACTCATGTTTATAAAACCTACCAAAGCAAAAGCTTCATTGGTTTTATTATGAGTACATTATGGCAATAATTTCTGCTTATCATCCCAAACTTCGCAGCAACTTTGTTATTAGCCTCATAAAAGGAAACGCTGCTTCTTTTGTAGACACGACTCAAGCAATATTTTGTAACTGCTTTGGGTATATTTTGGCTGCTGCCTTTATATTTCCAGCTACACTACAAACGATGAATTCTATAGCTATGTGGATAGGGCTGAATGACCGGGGGACAGAGGAACTCTGGCGCTGGTCTTCAGACAAACCGTACGCCTACCTTAATTGGGCGGCAGGTATAGATAACGAAAGCACGCCCATGGAATGTATAGAATTGTTTCAGCTCTGTAAATATAGATAGATCGTGGGTACATGTTAGAACCGCCAAAATTTATGTTAAATATAGTACAAACAATAGAAAATGATCACGTTATCCTGGTGTGCAGTCACTGTGGCCACATCATTCTGGGAATGATACACTTCATTCTGACTTTTCGCATTAAAACAATATCCCAACCAAGATTTCCCATTACGGAAATATGTAATTTTAAAATCATATGCCTAATGATTTTTTTTCTTACTTTAATTTAGGAACTACAATCTGATATTAATTAGACATTAAAGTAAAGACTTTGACCGTGCTGGTTTACCCCGAGTGATGAAGTTTTGTTATACATTTTGTTACGAATGTACTTACTTGTTAAACATTTCTTTGTTACGAAAATACTTGCTTATTAGACATTTTCTTTGAAATACTTGCTTATTAGACATTTTCTAGTGTCATTTGAAGCATGTGGAAATCTTGCTTACCATAATAGAAAGTGTGATTAATTAAAACTTAATGATTGTGTTTGAATACTTCCGATGATCGTTTCTTCTGTACAGGGCAGCCTGGTCGCAATGGTGAGGGGACTGATTGTGTAGCAATGTATACCAGTACTGCACAGTGGGACGATTTAGAATGTCAACAGAGAAATGGATATATCTGCGAAAAATTAGGTAGATTTTCATCATGATGTAAATTCTAATGTGTGATGCATATACGTTCGGCAAAGAACAGAGGGCTTTCAAAGGTTAACAGAAATATGTTTGTCTCAATGAGTCTTGAATGTTTCAATCAAACACAATCGCAGTAAGCAGTATAAGGGTTCCCACGGGCTCTGGAAAACGTGGAAAATGGCTGAAAAATGCAATGCATGGAAAAGTCATGGGATTTAAAAAATGATGAAACATCATGCCAAAATCCCGGAACTTTGTTATGAGATGCCTTTTTGGATGTCAGTGACACTCATTGTTTTCCTCGCTCGCTTCGCTCGCTCGACAAGTTGATAAATAAATTTCTGATTTTCAACAAGACATTTCAAATATTTTTTCTCCATCAGAAAACAAAATAATACATAGAAGCAAATTAATTTTGCAATATAATTATCTGTGTTTGCCTTTTATACAGTGTTATATGGCAAAAATGAATAAAAAACAGAAATAATAAACCTGGAAAGGCCTAGGGATTTAAGGATGTTCGCTGCTAACATTTGACATTTCGGAACTTCCGGTTTTTCTTTTGTTGAATATCTCGTAAACGGTTGCAAATATTTTCCTAATATTTTATATTTGGATACATATTGATGATATGCATTGAATGAGCCATAAAAATTGTCAATCTAAGGAACTTCATTTTTTCACCCCATTTTCTGCAACTTTTCAGAATCTTTTAGTTGTCAGTTAAATTTAGGGGGTAGGGTAGATTAAACATGAATGTGACACATCTTCAAATTAATTGCACCAGTTCGATGTTTATTTTAGCAGCAGTATATATGTACATGGTCTTCTAAGCCAGTTTTTCTGTCTTTGGTGTGCTAGTTTTAAAATTTTGGGTGGTTTTATGAAATAGGCTTCAAGAAACAAAACAGCCGAAAAACGGCTCAAAATGGCGATTTTCAAGTTGTTGGTTCTCTGTTATATGCACACTACCTTATAAATTTCATTCCTTTATTCGAATAATACTTCAAAGCTCTATGTTGTGTGAAAATACAAGAAAAAGTTTGAATCTACAAATATGGGTTTGGCACATTTCAAACTATTGATTTTTTCCGACTTTTCAAGTATGGGGGTAGGGTTGGAAAACGACTCGTAAAATTTTGTTATCCACTTCAAGATGCAAATTTTTCTATGCATTTGGTCCAGAACAGTCTTCATTACGTAAATATTATGACTTTTGAAGGCAATCTAGGTGTATTTTTGTTCAAGACAGGTTTGTTTCAAAAAATAAAAAAATAAAATAATTTTACTAAATTTAAAACATGGTGTTCAGAAGTCTCATTCAGAGGCATGTAGCTTGAAAAAATGCACACTACCCTATACTTATTTTGTTTTCAAATGTCTTGTGTTGTATTTTGGAATCAAAAGAAAGTGGTTAGAAGAAAAGTTTGAATACTTTTTCATTGGCAGCGAACATCCTTAAGGTCTGATATCGGCCTCATGCGTTGGTAAAAATTGAATTTTGGAATTGCAAGGAAAAAAGTAGTGCAAATAGCAGGTATAGGTCCCTGCTTACAAAATCTAGCACAACTATCAAATTCAAATTGCACATGTTGCCATGGCAACGCTCCAAAAGGCATAGAAATGCCACTTTTTGCAATTTCGGGTCTATTTTTCACAATTTATTATCATTTTCAACTACCGGCCCACGAGACGAACAATTTCTTATTATGAAATAATTATGAAATATCATCCAGAGATATTGTATGCAAAGTATCATTTTGCTCGTCGTGTGGGCCGGCACTTAAAAATTTTAAAACTGTGTTTAGAAATGGTCAAAAATAGACCAAAACGTCCAACATGTGCTCTATGTGCTCTATGGTTCTTCTGCGCGTTGCCATGGCAACGCTATAGGATAAATGAAGTACTTGTTCTGGTTTTTAAAAGACGAGACATATGGCTGTTTTTAGGAACAGGTTTCTCACCTAAATTCCAACATGTTTTTTAGCAAATTCTGAGGCCAAATACAGGCCTTAAACGCCCAAGGCCTTTAACACCGATCATGGAATTATCATGGAAAAGTCATGGAATTTTACTTTTTACTGTCTTTGGGAACCCTGTATACTGCTTAGATACTCAGTCAATCATACTCGAAAACCTGTTTAAGTCTAATACTGAAACCTTTATTCCACCATGTATCAGTAAAGTGACTGCAGAACAATGGATGATGCTCAATATCGTCAAAAATGACATTCATGTTTTGGAATCAACCCTGGGCCTTATTTGTCTTCTATCGTTTACCACTGACACAGTATTTGGATACTTCCAGGTATCAACCCTACTACGCACACGCCACCGAAAACAACTAAGGCAATTCCAGGTAAATATTGAGGAAAAAACATAGTATTTTCAGTTAAAAATTATTGACTGGATATTACTTTCAACTTTAGCTATCATTTTATAGTAAATAACGCCTACCAACACCGCGTTTTGCATGTGAACGTCAGCAGAAATTAGGTTACGTTACAAATGGGAAGAGTACAGGTTGCAAAAAAAAAAAAAGTACCCTATCGAAATCCTGCTTCATTCAATTCGACAAAAAAAGCTTTTCATTTGAGCCACAGCATGTGAAAACCAACAATCTGCATATGCGAAAACAAAGGCGCAGATCAGCTCCGCAGTAACTGCGAAGCTGATCAGCGCTTTTGTTTACGCTACACGGATAGTACAATTCCTCTACTTTCTAAATCCAAAATTTCCAGCCTCTAACCATCTTCTGTGACTGTACAGCCTGGTTTGTGTCAGACCTGGTCGGACCCAAATTGTTGGTTTTCTCATGCACAGGCTCATTTGTTGTTCCAGCTGGCATGACGCTTGGCTGTAAAACAAGCTGGAAGCCATACTCTGACTACTGCTACCTGTTCCAACGAAACCACGTGTCTGGTACCGCGGCACAAACACTCTGTCACAGTCATCGGGGTCAGCTGGTCAGCATCCATGACAAAAATGAACAGGATTTTATAACAGCCAATGTCTGGCATGATGGTGAGAGCTTACTGTGTGAATATACCTCCCATTTTAACTATTGTTTTCTTGAAATGCACATTTAACCTTACCAAAAATGTTGAACTTGTTAGTGTACATTGTATTTATTTCAAAGTCAAAGCTAGGTAATCACGAGCCAGGCACTGCGGCACAACACTCTGTCATGGTCATCGAGGTCAACTAGTTAGCATTCATGACAAAAATGAACAGGATTTTATTACACCCAATGTCTAGTATGATAATGAGGACTTATTGAATGTTAATGTACTTAGCGTCAATGAAAAAAATACCAATAAATCAGGTTCAATTAACACACGGCAATATTTGATTCTTTCTGAAAAGAAAACTGTCGGTGCTTCAGCATTCATTTTAATATTCATGGCATAAAATGCCATCCATCATTGCTATTGAATAAAAATTAAAACTGAGATCCTTTAAGAGCAGTGAACACATTAATGAAAAAGTGGATGGGCCATACCGCGGTTTCGACTATTAAAGTCTCGTCAGTGACCCTTTAGATTTGGCAACATGGAGCCAAAGAGAATAACTGAAATTTTGCAACTTTCAACAAGGTAGTCGATACAAAGACTAGTATTATCTAAATGGGACCAAACATTGGTTAGAAAATGAATATTTTATGAAAACGGTGCTCATCACAGCCGAAACGATTATGGGCAGTCCTGGACAAATGTCAGAAATTTTCATTAAAATGTATGGGGAGAATTTTAGTACATGTACCACGTAAAAGTATAAGGTCCTCAATTCCGGCAGTTGATGAAACATTTAAACCAATTTGGTGACGTTTTACCTGTGGGTGTTAGATGCATAAGAAGACATGACGACTTATGAAAATAAGGCTTTCTAGTTCTCAAAAATTTCGAAAATCACAAATTGCACGTATTGCACGTGCACCATAGTTCCAGGGTTAGTGGAACTGTTGAATGCCTCTTAATCAATTTGCTGTTGACCAGAATGATGAATGAAGCTAAAACTTTTAAAAGAAATTTTATATTAGTCAAGATTTTAGCCTGATTGTAACTTTTCATTGACGCTGTGTATATATTTCATCTCGCATATAATTACTGCAGAGCTTTAAAGAGAAAAATCTGGAGGTGTTCCTATGTCCAAATTATAGACTCGGAGTTTGACAGTGGAAACGATTAATGGATGAAATGATACAAAAATATGCATATCGAAATATAATATTTATTGTATTCCCAGGGATCACCACTTTTTATCATCATTTGTCCTTTTTCAACTATACCACCACGCGAACTTTATGCACTGTATATTTATTTATTTATTTTGCAAATTTTCCATTGCCATTATAGTTTTCTTTGATTCGCGAGATGGTACTCTGCGTTAAAGCTTATGTAAGCTACTGTACTATTAGCGAGATCGGAATTAGCGAATTAGGTTATCGCGAACATTCCAGAACTTTGCGCAAGTTTTATTTTATCTAGGGAAAGCGCCATTTGACACGGTCTGGATAGGCTTGAGTGACCTGCAGCTCGAGAATCGGTTCCAGTAGAGTGAGCGAACTTTGTGCAAGTTTTATTTTATTTTATCTAGGCAAAGCGCCATTTGACACGGTCTGGATAGGCTTGAGTGACCTACAGCTCGAGAACCGGTTCCAGTGGAGTGAGCGAACTTTGTGAAAGTTTTATTTTGTTTTATCTACATGTAGGCAAAGCTCCATTTGACACGGTCTGGATAGGCTTGAGTGACCTGCAGCTCGAGAATCGGTTTCAGTGGAGTGATGGCACTGATGTGACCTATACAAACTGGCAGACCCAGGAACCCAATAACCTTGGGAACGAAGACTGTGTCGAGGCTCGTATCAAGGTTAGTCAAACATGCTTGTTACTTACTATCAGTCTTATTACGTACGTATTAATGTTACTTTAATGTATTGCTATTTTTTCAATCGTGAACCTTTATTTTACTGATATTACCTATACCAACTGGCAGACTCAGGCACCCATTAACCTACGGAACGAGGAGTGCGTTGAGGCTCGTATCAAGGGGCAGCAAAAATGTAATTTTTGTCTTTCTCTCATTTTTCTTATTTTTAAAAAGAAAAATTATGTATATTGCAGGCAAAGGAGGACGACGTTTAATGAATTTTAAAAAAAAGTAACAACAATGATAGGGAACTGGTGCAGGAGGAGCGAAAGCCTCACTAAAAGTACACGTAGACAAACAAAATTTCAAACAGTATCTTCCATTTATATCTTATCTTTATAATAAAATATAATTGTTAGATACTTTGAAAGCAGTAAAACCATTCAAAGAGAGGTGGGCCATATTGTACAATTTCGGGTAATGAACCTTCATCAGTGACCCTTTACAAAACTGGCAGCGAAAGCCAGACATTCATGATTGCTGCAATTTCAAGAATTTTCACCAGTATAGTCTAAGTCAAAGACTAGTATTCCCAAAGGGGCCAAAATATTCAAAATTCTGATAAGATGATGATTCTTAACGTACAATATATTTGAAATACTCCAAATATCTTCTTTGATCTCAAAGGATCAAAAGAAAAATATAATCTGCACTATGTATGATGTACGGGGAGACTTTTTATGGCCGCCACACGGCACAACACCAGCTGCAGTAATAGCAAATAAAATATATAGAGGATATTTGCTTTTTTGAGGTGAATACCAAATATATTTCATCGAGTGAGTTGAAAACATCAGAATTTTCACGAGTGCGCAGCACGAGTGAAAATTATTATGTTTTCAACTCACGAGATGAAATATACTTGGTATTCACCGAAAAAAAAGCAAATTTTCTTTTTATTTTATACAATGCACAGGCATTTTCCAATGCACAAGGTAGGAGGTGAAAATGCAAAAACAAAAATTTTTTGAAAACACAAATAATTTTGATACCACATTGTTCCTTATGTTCTAACTAAGAAAATGAATACCCACACTTTATGTTTTCGTTCATAAATAACGGAGTTATAGGCGTTTGAATTTCTGAAGTGAGACACATTTAATGACGTCAAGTAAATGGAAACGTCGGAAGTAATCCAAAAAATCTGACGTCATTACAGTGACGATATAGGCTGATATCAGTCACTAGTGACTTTTGATATCAGTGAGATTTGATATCAGTGAAATTTCATATCAATGAAAATACCAATTTTATCAAGTTTTGATGATACATTGGGTTTCACTGAAAAGTATAAAATAAAATTGTAGATCCTTCGAAACTGAGCAGTAAAGGTGGGCCATATTGTACAATTTCGGGTAAAGAACCTTCATCAGTGACCCTTTACAAAACTGGCAGCGAAAGCCAGACATTCATGATTGCTGCAATTTCAAGAATTTTCACCAGTATAGTCTAAGTCAAAGACTGATATTCCCAAAGGTGCCAAATATTCAAAATTCTGTTAAGATGATGATTCTTAACGTACAATATATTTGAAATACGCCAAATATCTTCACTGATCTCAAAAGATCAAAAGAAAAACATAATCTGCACTATGGATGATGTACGGGGAGACTTTTTAGGGCCGCCACCGCACAACACCAGCTGCAGTAAATAAAATATAATTGTTAGATCCTTCGAAAGCAGTAAAACCATTCAAAGAGAGGTGGGCCATATTGTGCAATTTCGGGTAATGAACCTTCATCAGTGACCCTTTACAAAACTGGCAGCGAAAGCCAGACATTCATGATTGCTGCAATTTCAAGAATTTTCACCAGTATGGTCTAAATCAAAGACTAATATTCCCAAAGGGGCCAAATATTCAAAATTCTGTTAAGATGATGATTCTTAACGTACAATATATTTGAAATACTCCAAATATCTTCACTGATCTCAAAGGATCAAAAGAAAAATATAATCTGCACTATGGATGATGTACGGGGAGACTTTTTAGGGTAGGATAGGAAAAATGTGTATAGGAAATGTCGTTTAGAAGAAAAGGGACTACACCTGTCCACTGAACGGATGATGCTCTTCATTCCCGATGAAAGAGAACTTTGTTGACCCATGCCTATTCACCAAATGGTGTAATACAATAATTTCTGTTTCAGGACGGAACGTGGAACGACGAGGCATGCTCATCTGTAAGAGCCGGTTATATCTGTAAAGCTCCTAAAGAAGCGGTGTCAGCCACTCAGAATCCGTACCAAATAGGATGTCCATTGGTAAATGCATCTGTAGTTGTTTGTATGTGTAGAGCATTGTTAAATGATCATCCGTTTTTGTCTATACAGACCCTACCTTAAATCGCCCTTGTCAGTCGGACCCGGGATCGGACCAAAGTCACCGTGTACGCATGTTAATCTGGATCTCTTCTCATCATATTAATCAAGGATTCACAATATAAGTGTATTTAAGCTAAAGCTGGTTTACAATGTATGACGAATGATAAGCACGCGTTCAATAAAAGCCTATTTCTAGTTTCACTAAAACTCTGTCTGTTTCCAATTATTTATGACTAGACTCTACGGAATAATTTGCATAGTTTTGCAAAATGTATCTGACCTAAAATATATACATGCATATTTTATGTGCAAACATTGTGGTTTGTACACCTATTGTACCAAAGGTGGCTTTGAATGTGCTAAGATGTAATATAAAATGAGGAAGGCTAAAAATACCTATTTCGTATATTGTGTTTCGCAAAATGTATGTACATGTATCTGACCTAAAATATATACATGCATTTTTATGTAGATGCAAACATTGTGGTTTGTACACCTATTGTACTAAAGGTGGGTGGCTTTGAATGTGCTAAAATGTAATATAAAACGAGGAAGGCTAAAAATACCTACTAGTTTCGTATCTTGTGTTTCGCAAAATGTATGTATCAGACCTAAATATATATACCTGCATTTTTATGTAGATGCAAACATTGTAGTTTGTACACCTATTGTACCAAAGGTGGCGTTGAATGTGCTAAAAAGTCATATAAAACAAAGAAGGCTCAAAATACCTATTCCTAATATTGTGTTTCCAGTACTCACTTGGCTATGGCCCGCTGTGTTACAAAATGTCTTGGAGGGCTGCAGTAAAATGGACTGATGCTAGAACTTCTTGTAACAAGACATACCATGGCAGTCTGGCTACTGTTAATGATAGGTGGGAATATTTTATGTAGACTTAATAATTTTAAATACCCATAATCTGCTTTCTCTATCATACCCGAATCAGATTAGTATGCTGGTGAAAAGCCAAATTGACATTAGCACACCAGAGAGATGGAGCTTGACCGGATGGGATAAAGGAATAGAAGAAATACAATGTACATATCATTTAGAAACTTTACCTGGCATCCCTGGTCCACAAAAGCCCATACATGTACAATCACAACATATGGAGTCTTTCTATGAGAAACCGAATATGTCCTTTTGTGTCTCCTTGCAATACCTAGGACGTATATTTCGCAGCATTTATAACAGTTCCTGTTCATGAGATACTGGAATTGGGACAATAATTGTGGAACTTTTTTCATACCCAAGTATAATGATTGACCTAAGGTTAGCGGAGTTTCTAGTATGCTGTCTCAAACTAAACCATAGCATTACCCCATTAGTTCGGCAAAAGTTATCCACACAAGTGGAAGTTAGCGGGTTTTTTTTTCGCAGGTACATCCAGGCATTCCTGTCGAGTCAATTGCTGTACAGGACGGGGTATTTCTGGCTAGGTCTATCAGACACTGCTAAGACCGGGACTTACGCCTGGGATAGTGGGGATAATGTGATGTTTACGTACTGGCATAACACACATACCGGTAAGATAGAGTCGACTATTAATATGATCTAAGTATTCAACAGCAGGTCGTTATACAGAAAGCTTATGAAATGTAAATGTAGGCAATGATCAGGAAATGACGCAATCAGAAAGAAATTCCCACTCCAAAAACCCGAGATTGGAAAAAAACTAAATTAAAAATCAGGTACTTATACTGAGAAAACATATCTTAAGCCGAGTGAGGAGCTTACCCAAACTTAGCTAAAATATGAAAACGTACATAATGTTTTCTAACAACACAAAGATTCAACACCAAGAACCACCACAGAAGTATCGCCTTAGAACGATCAGTAATGTAAAATACCTGGCGGGCTTATACTATTTTAGTAAAATAATTTTACAGGACTAACCTCACCCTCAGCTATGGTTCACAACATTTAGTTAGTTGTTCGGTCTTCGTGGTTAATCTCTAACTCATCTATGAATCATCAAGGACAAACACATAAATCATGATAACGTCCAAGTTGAATCGAAAACGAGGACTCACAGATTCAAGAAATCAACTTTTCATGAGCCGGCCTGCTATTATTGATGGGTTTCGAAACAGGCCTGTATGGTACTTCTGGTTTATATAAACAAACCGATTTTAAAATAATATTTTATTTTATCACCACAGGCAACGAAAAGTCAACGTGTGTTGCGATGCGAGCCGATCAACCTATTGGTCTGTGGGAGAATCTTAACTGTACCCAGAAGGGCAACTACATCTGTCAGTTTCCACGGACCGGAGGGTTCTCCACCGTACCCACAACTCCGACCCCCTACCCAAATGTCCCCTGTCCGTTCGGGTGGTTTGCTGTACAAGGAAACTGTTACTATGTACGTTAGCAATAATTGGAAAACTTTATTGGGCAAAGGTTTATAGTACCATTTCTTCTTGCTGGCTTCCGTTACTCTTGAATTTATCTCAAATAGTGCTGGCAAAGGACCAAAACAAATGCACAATGATATACCAACGGAAGGGTCAGGGAAAGCCACAATAAAATGATAAAATACCATAGCCTATCCCAAGTACATTGTACCCGGAGAAAGAGGGGACAACTTTGGACAAAAAGGTGCATGTACATTATGAACACTATGGTAGAAATATGTCTCTCTCTCTCTCTCTCTCTCTCTCTCTCTCTCTCTCTAGAGAAAATTCTCCCACCAGAACACAGCAAACAACAGAAAAGGCAACGCGATATGACATACTAATACCAAATCCAAATAACATCTACTTAGATAACACAAATCCTTTAAGAATTACAGACCTTTAATTGTTTATGCCTAGGCATTTTCTCAGAAGACGGACATGCGAACTTGGATGGACGCTGCTGCACACTGCAAAAACCTAGGAGGCGACTTGCCCAGTTTCCATAATACACTGAACGACTCTTTCATCAACAGTTTTGTCAAGTATGTCAGTTCCATGTGAAATTGAAACTAATTGTTTATTATATATTGCTTTGGTGCTGTTAATTTTAAAGCATGGAGTAGTGACACTTCCAGAGGAAGAAACAAATAAAACAACCCTTATTCCATAAAATGGCCCATATCTCTACAAGGAAAAATGCATTGAAAACATTTTACGAAGGGGATACTTAAATGCCTTTTGTTTAGAAATGACCCCTTTCCAGATTTATTCTCTAGCTTAGACACACAATACACAGAAACTATCTGTAATTATTTCATGGTTACTGTATTACTTAATTTTCCAGTGCCAAAGAAGGGGCCCGGCAGACATTTTGGATAGGGATCAACGACAGAGATAATGAGAATGGTAGCATTTAGTTTGACTACCAAACCAATTTTATATCAGTATAGGGTTTTCGGGAGGTTTTGTTTTTTTTAAATGTAATTTACTGACCATCGAACGTCTTACATTCTGAGCATTTACTGCATAGATAATAATACTACTACTACTAATAATAATAATGGTATTTTAAATCACCGTTTGATCACTGTATTTTCTCACTTGGATTACTGTACATACTAACTAACACATTCGTCTTTTAGATCTACATGTACTCACTTCTCATAAAATGTTCGTTCGAGGGCTACATTTTGTCTTTGATTGTATCAGTCACTGGTCACTAAACCCTTTACTATTGTTATGATTTAAGGCTATGTTTGGAGCGATGGAAGTGCCGTAGATTATACAAACTGGCTTAAGGGAGAACCTAACAACGCCTACGGGAGCGAGGACTGCACCTTATACTTAACTGACAGGCAGGGTTGGAACGATATGAATTGCTATGCTACATATAACTACATTTGTGCCATTCCAAGAGGTAGTGTTACAATTGTTACAAGTGAGAAAACCAACAATTTGGGTTCTGGTCAGGTCTGACACGAACCGGCCTGTACTGTCACAGAAGCAGTCTAGAAACTCAAAGTTTCAGATTTCAGAAGAAGAAGGATTGTAATATCCGTGCAGCGAAACCAAAGGCGCTGATCAGCTTCGCAGTATGTAGATTAAACAAACTGGAGGAAATGGGTGGGGCAAGTAAAAGCTAATGTATGGACCCAGACCCCAATTAATTTTACTATATAGTTTAATCATTTGTTATGCCTCCTACCTTTCTTACTGACATTTCTGGCTTTGTTTTGAAGCTTTTCTGCAAGCTAGCAGGGCATGCCAGATGTTTTAATCAAGTTTAAAGTATATCGTGACCTGCTCGTTTTCAAGCTATTTTAACTTTAAAGACACCCATTATTTCGTTTATTTTGACGAGATATTGCAATTATACATTGAAGGGAGCTCTTACAATAACAACGATGCTGTTTGATGCTTGGTTAAACGTATCATAGTCTTGGAGCTATTCAAAAAGTCAACCGACCCCCTACTTCAATAAGTCCAAAATAAGACAAATTTGCCTCTCTACATGGTAAAGATACAGCCACTGAATTAATTCAAAGCATTGGCGCATCACCAATTCTGGTATCGTTTTGTTAAGTACTATGACAGGAAAGGTTAGATAAGGCAATTCAGTGACCTTGACCTTTGACCCTTGACCTTTATGATAGTCACAATTCTACACTTAAAATTGGATTTTTGCACCAAAATTACCTATTCTTCACAAAATAACGGGTAAAAGCTGTGACCTTGACCTTCAATTTGTCTGTTTTGTATATTGTTCTTTTCATTTTAACATTATGATGCACTATCATGGTGAGTTTAACATTATTACACCAGAGAACGAGAAAAACTTGAAAATCATTAATGATTACATTATACATTATAGGGGTCATAACTGCACCTTGTTGACTACTCAGAGGTGTTTGGAACCACTACTGATGCAATGGGTGAGGTTTGGTCCAGTAGATTTCGTTAAAGCACCCAAGTCATTTCTTAGATAACAGTTCCAGTGCTGTTCTGTTGTGAAAAATCTTTATGTTGTCTGTTTATTGATCTGTTTGTATGTGCATTTTTATGTGAATTTTTCTATTTTAAAATTCGAGGATGGCCAGTTTCTGTCTGTTCCGCCTTGGGCTTCAGATGTGAAATCATGAAGAGATACAAAGGGGGTATTGGTTCCTGAAAACACACTTTCATTTCAGTGTCGAAACAGGGAGCACGCCTGAAGGTGATATTCTCTTTAGGGCAGAGACCTCTAATTATCGTTCCCATAGACTCCCATTGTAATTTGTCCCAAAACAATACTCATTCTTAGGCTTCACAGCTTATAGTGGACCCCGACACATTCAGCAGACGAGAGATCGCCCCAGGCCGTGTACAAGTGCAGCAAAAAATAGGGCGTTAGCCAGCATTCAAGGACGGTACTTTTCGCTGTTTAGGGACACCCCAAAATCGCTCAACAATGAAAAAATAATTATTCAAAAATAACTACATCCGCAATTTGGCCATAGCATGGCGAAACAGCAGCCGATTAAATAGAAATATATAGCAAAATATTCAAGAACGACCATACTATCATGTGACAAAAGACATTTGATAGATACGCATTTATGACCAATGGTAGGTAGCGTTACATCTTAAATTTGCCGCGGTAGATCTGCCCACACTTCGGGCCATTCACAGGCAACGTTACATTTACTGGTCTCTGTCCTTTTCAAATAGGACTATTGGTCTGATGCTCGTGCGCCGTGTTTATTAGCACTAACATGAGGGAGGTAATTCGCCCCCAGTATTTTACCAAATAAACAGATACATGGACTGTTCTAACATTTTCTGAAAGCTCATGCAATGGTCTATTCAGAATGCTACAACAAGCAGAGTGTTCACATAAACTGGCAGTCTTACACCCCAGTGAATGGGGGAACTACTTTGTGTGAAAGTATATCCGGATCGTACAACGAGTCAAGGGAAGTAATTGTGATCTGATTCGGTATGGAGTGATGAAAGTGGCGTAGTTTGAACAAACTTGAGAAAGGAGGTGGATCAAGTAAAACCTTATGTATGGAGGGATGGAAGTGCCGTACATTAAACAAACTGGAGAATGGGGATGGGGCAAGTAAAAGCTATGGAAGTGCCGTAAATTAAACAAACTGCAGAAAGGGGATGGGGCAAGTAACGGGCATGGAAATGAATACCGTGTCCTTTACTACGTAGACAGCCACGGGTGGAATTTATGTAATGTACAAATGTTGTTTTCAGTAATTATTTCCGATTCCAGGTTCAACGCTACCACCCGCGACGGTCATACCAACACCTGCAAGATGTAAGTCTATGAAACCGTTGCAGGAATAACTTTTTCATAAGCAAAAGTCGATCGTAACCATAGACTCAATGATTTGAGCGTACTGTATTTACTGTACTTTTTTAAGTATAGCTCGTGTCATTTTTATGTAGATTTAATGCACCAGTCATTTGTATTACCAGCTCCCCTAGGGCCGGGGAATAGCGGGGCTTTTAACTTTTCAATTTTTAAAGCCCGGCTAAAAGCCCCGGCTCCCCGGAGGCTGACAATAATGTGGAACAAAAGCTGGGAGTTGTCCTGATTAAACAGAAACATGAGAGAAGGGCTTCAATTTATGCATGTAAATGTTTAGGTGAATTTGCTAATTAAGTAAGTACCATAAAAGTAATTAAAGTTAAAAATACCATTTACAACTAATTTGAATTAATGTTACCGTGTATTAGCGAGAAATTAAAACCCCGGCACATCCCCGGCACTGCCGGGACACATCAGAGGCTAAAGCCTGGCACTTAAGCCCCGCTGTGTCCCCGCTATCCCCGGGCCTAGTGGGGGTCGGGGGTGCAAATGGCTGGTGCATAAATCATTGTCATTGTATTCATGCAGCTGACTGTATGTGTTTAAACTTTTTGTGGCTTCTTTATTTTTTCACAAATTGTGTTGTTATTCGGGCATTGAGACTAAAAGGCTCCATCAACGATAATCTGATAACCAAATCTTTCTTCGACTTATTACTCACTTATTTTACGTCCTGTTTGAAAAGCCAATCTGTGTGGAAGCGATCCAAACTGGTATTTCTTCAACAACAACTGCTACATGTTGAACCCCGTGTCCGGACCCAACTCCACCCTGAACTGGTACGACGCCAACAGCTACTGCCAGGGACTCGGGGCACAGCTGGCCAGCGTACATAATAATGATGAAAATCACTATATATATGGCATAGTGAGTAGCTTAACCCTTTCAATGAATGAATAATGGATTCACCCATCATTATCATTTGGGTGAGTCCACTTTCATTTTAGGGGCTTCAGGTGTGATTTTAAAATTTTATTCCATTGTTCGACGAATTTCCTCTAAGCAAACAGAATAGCCCCAGATGGGACGCCGCGTTTTGCGGCGTCACATCTGGGGCTATTCTATTTGCCTATGTCCCATAAAAAGAACGCCAGGCTGATATGAGTTAAAACGTTGCCCACTTGTGACGAATGAACGTGTCCTTCATTTTCATATGGATTAGTCCACTTTCATTGTAGGGACACCAGGGGTAATTTTTTGGGGAAAAAAAGACATTTCATTTTCCGATGAATTTGCCTATGTCTCACATACATGTATATAAATGTACTAATATATGAATCTAAAAAAAATAATACCAGTCACAACCATTTTCCAGCAAAGCTTATTTACTGAACATCACGCCTTGTTAATGCGATTTATTCCAACTATTTCAGACTAACTTACGAGATATAACTAACTACTGGCTGGGTCTAAACGAACTTGGGTCCAACGGTTTTGAGTAAGTACAAATAATCCGTCGTAAATACATGCTGTTCGAATGGTCTGTGCAAAGTTGTTACAAGACAGGTATGTACATCCAACACTCTTTCATCTGCTATGCGTCGGTCGTTCTCATGTGCGTTGGCCAGTATCTCTTGGTAACCGGTCTGGTTTTGTATTTTCTACAACTATCACTTATATAGTCGTTTGAAACAATGCTGTTAAATGTTTTCGGACTTAAAACAAGTTCTTGTGCGTTTAGATGGACCGATCAGACACCACTCGGATATACTATGTGGGACACCAATGAACCCAATGACTACAATGGGGCAGAACTCTGTGTAGAGATGAGAGACTTTAGAGCAGGTACATCACTAATTTATTATAAAAAAAACTATCCATCCCTTCATTGTTGCCTTGTTTCCGAATTGGTACTATTTGGTTATAAACGTTCATTATATTTGTTACATTGTATTTTCTGATTTGTATTGTTGTGCTCAAGGGCATTGGCCTACATGTATTTAATAACTTTTCTTCTTCTTCTTCTTCTTTATAATTAACCCCTCATTACGCAGTGAAGTTTCACTAGTCTTATATGTTTGTTCGAATTGATGATTAATACCCCGGTCAACAGCTATGGTCATGTCGGTACGTTGCCTCCATTTTATAGGACCCATCGTCAAGATATCATGACATCCAAAATGCGCTACGACTATAAATGTTACCACCCAAGATGTAACGATGGATTCACTAAACCACTTGTCTTTATTTCACAGAAAGTGATACATTTATTTCACTGAAATTGGTAAATTTATTTGGTAAAATATGACATTGGCTTAGCATAGACCTTTTAGATGCTCTCTTCGGTGGGATGAACAGACACTGGGACAGAAATATGCCCTGTCCGATGCCGAGCCCGACGACCATTTCGAGGAAATCCAAATACAGTGCTAAGGTATTTTATGTTCGATTTCCATCTGATTTATCTGTGTATTTATCTTGTTTTTGTTTGTATTTCAGCTCGTTGGAATGACGAGAATTGTGGAATGAATAGGGGCTATGTATGTAAGAAACCAGTCACTGGAACCGTGGTTATCCCTTCCCCATCGCCCTACCCACCTGGGGGATGTGCCAACGGGTTTACAAGAGTCCCTGGCGGAAGTAAGAAGGAACTTACGCAATTATTATCAAAAGGGAATTAAAATTATAATTATGGCGTGGTTTAAATTATGCGTTGAATCCACGATAGTCCAACACTTGAACGACATGTTTAGATAATGTATCGTGCTTGTGTGGATTCACTATGTGTTGTCTTAATACTAAAATAGCTCAAATAAGATAATACCGTTCCCTTCTGATAGTTTGCCATTCATTCGGTCAAATACACAATGACAGAGTCGTCCACTGAGCGAACCACTTCCCATTCATTTGACCTTGTTTTGCAGGAAATAAATGTTTCTACCTGAATCATGATTTGTTAAACTGGACCACAGCACGTGATCATTGTCAGCGGTTTGGTGTGGGCTACAACTTGGCTAGCATTGAAGATATTTTTGAGCAAGGTCAGTAGTTGATTCAAGCGTCACGAAATCTCTATCTATCTTCATACACCGAGTCGATCAATTTCTGATCATCATCTCAGGTAATTTCTTGACCTTGAAAATAAAAAAGGATATAGTTGATGTTTTTGTTGTATTTTCCATATTGTTGCGGGCGTTCACGAACGCCCGCATATATATACGTTGATGCAAACACACATCAATCCGGAAATGACGGCAATTAGACCGATCCCACTGTTGCTCCCGCATCATCATAAGTCAGTACCTGGCGAAAAACGAGTAGGAAACCAACCATAATGATACATGCTAAGACAAAAAATAAGATCGTGAACGAATTATTTCGGAATTAGACCGAACCCATCATTGTTTCCGCGTCTTCATCCACAAGTCCACAGATGGCGAATAATGAGTGGGGAACCAAATCAGCTGTTCCAAGAATTGAACATAATGGCAATTGATTCCATGAGTTAACATTATTATTATTGTGAAAGATGATAAAAATAATCCAAAATTACTGTTTTGATTTAAAAAAAAAAAGGCCATTTAAAAGTTTTATTTTGAATGGTCAGAAAACCATTGCTATCTTGAAGCCCAATATATTTTGATAAAATAATACTTATTTATTTGGAGTTTTTCTGATGATACATGTATTAAAAGCGAAGCATAGTAAGGTCTATCTATGCTGCGAAGATGAAGTTAGCGGAAGCGGATCAACTCGGCCTGATACCAACTCGGCTCCTGAGTCAACTCGGTCCTGTGTGTACTTGTTCTAATATTTGACTATCCTTTTTTTTCTGCACACCAGGAACCAGGAATTAAAGCACATATGTTGAATAGGGTCAGCTTTCATCCTATAACTAGGGCTAAACGCCCGCAAGCTTTTTGAAAAAGCTAATACTTGTTGGTCAAAACATTGATTGTGGGTTCTCGTGCAAGGCGGTTCTAACGATTACCCATAATGCATGTCTTAGATTAAAAACAGTTTTACTATGTAAAGGTCGGGGTGAGGGATATACATCTCATGAAAATGGTTTCCATATGTACACTGTTTAAAAGAAAACATATTAAGAATTGGTGCTTATTTTCTGAGGCCAGATTAGACGAACTGTACGTCCTTTAGTTATTCTTGAGTTTATATATTCTATATTTCTTGTGTAATAAAACCCACATATGTTTCGTTGTTAAACAGATTATTTCATGGCCATGACTGCCAAGGAAACTAGCCCCTTTTGGATAGGGCTGAGTGATAGAAAGTCCGACAACTTGTTCCTTTGGTCTGACAATGCCCCTGTAGTCTACACCAACTGGGATAGAGGCCAACCCCCATCTACAGACAGTAAACTTGTATGTAGAAACCACAGAGAAACAATAGAACCAACGAAGTTACTGTCGATATATCCACATTTCAACATTGCTTGCTTGCTTTTACCGGAATAACAGTTTCCTATCTGACGCTTTAATACGATAACCACACCACCAAGTGAACACAAATAGTTGTCCGTCAATGTTTCAGTCTTTCATGTAGACAAAACGTAAAAAGGAAAAATAAAACACACTAAAATGCTCACGATCTATCCCACAACAGCCATCTCTCTCTCTCTCTCTCTCTCTCTCTCTCTCTCTCTCTCTCTCTCTCTCTCTCTCTCTTCGACGCTATCATATAAGACGTCTAGTGAAAAATGCCAGAAATCAATACTTAAGTACAGACCTTTGTGTTTTTAAATACAGATCTGTGTGTTCCTAAGCATAGATCTGTTTGTCCAAAAGTACAGATCTATGTGTTCTTAAGTACAGATCTGTTTGTCCACAAGTACCAATCTTTGTGTTTTTGACTTCAGAAAAACTGTGTGATTGCCAAGAATAAGAAAGGGCATGAGGGAAAGTGGGCAGACAAACCGTGTAGCAGTCTGTTTTACTCTCTGTGCCAATCCAGACAAGGTAAAAACCATAACTTACCCTATATATGACAAATTGACTTGCCCATCATTATCATTGGGGTGAGCATTGTCTTGTTAGGGGCATAAGGAGTGATTTTGAATGTGTATTCCATTTTCCGATGAAATTCCTCCGAGCAAACAGACTAGCTCTGCGACGTCACATCTTGGATTATACTATACTATTTATCTATGTCCCATAAAAAAAAGTCGCTAGGCTTATATGAATTAAGACATTGTCAGAGTCTTAAATCCTTAAAAATATTTTCTTCTTGATATTAAAATTTGAACGAAATAAAATAAAAATGTTTGTAAATGGTTCTTGTCAGTAGTAATTTTCCTCAAGATTTCCTTTACCTTTACGAAAAATTGCTTTCTCCATTTTTCAGACCCTAACCTACCGATTTATCCACCACCCTCTAACTGTCAGAACGGATACCAGTCTTACCAGCAATCCTGCTACAAGGTTGTTAATGATGGTAAGTGCACTACAAAATGCATGAATGAATGAATAATTTTGTTAAAGTGTCACCACTGTATACAGATATAGTATTCAAAGAAATGTTCATTTTAAACAGTGCCAGCCTTTGAAGACTTACGAGACACTGATGAAACATTGAATATATCATCAAAAATACGTAGGTCATTCAAAAAGTAATGCAATATGTAGCATATTTTTGTGCATTTTTATTTTACAGAGGTAATGTTTTTAATTTCTGAAAGTTTGATTCAATCTGCATTCAGGAAAATAAACATCAACTAAATCGGACCATACACTTAATGTTGCTTAGCAACCATAGAATGGCAGCGAAGGTGTCGTGGCCGCGAAAACCACTTTTCAAAAATTGAATAAATAAACATAAAGTTTTGGTATTTCTTTGGCGGTGTTTTAAACAGCTACCTATATACATGTTTGTGTAATGTCGCCTTAGCCAAAACTTTCTAGGCAACTACAATGTTCATACAGGCCCACGCGTGTCAACTGTTGCTTAGCAACGCCAAAACCTATGCGATTTCGGTTTAATGCATTTTCCATAGATTTTGGTTGCTAGGCAACGAAATATGTTATCTGAGATTTGCATTTGATAGCAAGTAGTTTTAAAAGCGTCAATAGCAGATACAAGTAGGCGTATAAATATTCCATTTAAAAAACTAGATGTCAAATTGTAGCAGAAATTTTATCTCTACCCCCATTTTTCACCCTTCGATTGAGAAATTTTAGTCATTTTTTCAACTTTGATTGAGTGTCATTTAAAATATATCAATCAGATTGCATTATCTTGAACTTTAAATGCAACTATTTCAATTTCGGTATAAGAAAATAAATCAAATACGTTTAGTTTGGTTTTCCTGTCACCATGGCAACGGTTTTAAGAGTCGTGGCCAAGTGCCTTTACACAGTGTTCTATTGTTGCTAGGCAACAGAAAGTCGAGCATGTGACAAGGTGTTGAACTGTCTCGCAGAGGGCGAATTGAATTTATGTTTCCCGAAAGCTAAATCAAACATAAGTAACGTGTTCAAACAAAAAAATATGGTCAATATTGCATTACTTATTGAATGACCCTCGTGTATATAAAACTACACATAATGTTCTAACTTTGAACACAATCACCCTTATGTTCTTAGTATGTTCTTAGATCTTATACTGCAGGAGGGGGTCAAAGAAAAATCGAACTCAGTAAATGTAGACCGCCCTTAGAAATCGGTTACATGTATTTTGTCCCATCAAATGAATTAGCTTCTCTTGTATTTCATTCATATTCGTATGGTAAACAGTGGGCTGGGCTTTTTAACTGTATTTATATAGTTTTACGTATGTGAAAAATAAACCATACTGAATCATGTATTCTTGAGGTAATGCCATCTCAGGAACCCATATGTGAAGCTATATGACAAGCCGTTTTTGCAATGTATGTCACATAATAAAACTTACATTTACTAGAAAAGGTTGGTGTACATCTCTACTAAGAGAGCCTTTTTTAAGTGGCAGCATGTAATATATCGTGTCTGTCAAATACTGCATAGGGAGAATTTTGGCATATCTGCTAGACCAAGTTTCTGTTCCAGTGGCGTCATGGTCTGATGCGAGGACCGCATGTAAGAATGACGGTGGTAATCTTGTCTCTATTTCTGATATCCACGAGTCGGGATTTGTTGTCACCCTGGCTGGGCAGAGTTCGCCTTTCTGGATTGGACTATCTGATGAACGAGTATGCATGCTTGTTATTTATTCTGTTACTCATTTTTTTCGCATTTATAGACAACACAAGTAAGTTCATTATGAACCACATTGCTCAATGAAGTAAAATACACACGTTACTATTATCGTCTAAGTTCTTATCATTGCAAGCAAGTTCGAATGGCCGCGGTGTCTCTCACATGCAAGCGGCTAGGACTGTGTTGTTATTGGAAGAAAGAATACAAGTTCCAATTTACAAGACCGTTCAACACCTATATTTTAGTTTTATTGTCGTTATCTCATCCCTGTTCGTAATCTACTGTAATTTGCAATCTGTAATTTTATCTGCCCTTATCATGATACTGTAAAACTGACCAATTCATTACGAAAACACGCCCGTGTAAATTATATAAATTTTTCTATAGTTGTAAAAACTGAAAATTTTCTGCAGAAAAAGTTTTATATTTTTCTTATTTTTGCTCAAAACATAGATTGTGGGTACACGTTAGAACCGCCTCGCCGAGGCGGTTCTAACGAGTACCCACAATCTATGTTTTGGAGCTAAAATAAGAAAAATAGGTATACCCCTGCATACCCCACTTTTGCTGTATAAAAGTGGGGTTCAAGGGGATATACATTACACGGACATGTTTTCGTGATGTTGAAAGAAAAATGCCCGAGATTAGTATACATCTTTCACTGGGGAGGAGTTAAACTAATCATTACGTATCTTAAAGGTCCACGGACTGTATGGTTGGTCCGATGGCTGGCCTGTGAGGTTCACGAACTGGGGTCGTCATCAGCCCTCCTACCCCGTCAATGGAGGTTGTGTAGTGACTACTGAGAAAGGGACTTGGATGGACAATGACTGTTCACAGAAATATCGCTATGTCTGCAAAATATCGTCAGGTATTGTTAAACCATTTATGGCGAATGGACTTTCTCATCCATATTATTTGGAGGAGCCCACTTTCATTGGAGTGATGTCAAATTTCAATTTCAGTTTTGGGTGAAATGCATGTATGCAAACATTAATGCCCATAAGACGCAGGCTTTTGTGGGTTAACTCATATAAGCCTGGCGTCCTTTTTATGGGACATAGGCAAACAGTATAGCCCCAGATGTGACGCCGCAGAACGCGGCGTCCCATCTGGGGCTATTCTGTTTGCTCAGAGAAATCTCATCGAAAAATTGAATAAAATTTTAAAAATCACTCCTAACACCCCTAAAAATGAAAGTGGACTCATCCAAATGATAATGATGGGAAAATCCATTCGTCAAATATGGGTTAATATGGATTCACGTTATTTTATTCCCATAATAACTTGCATCTTTTTCGAGTGATTCATTAAGTTTTTGTGCATTTTAGTTCATCCTGCCTCTACATTAAACCATTTAAAGAATGATTATTAACTGAAATAGAAAGATTTTCAGCCAAACATTTGAAGTTCGAATAAATAAAGTGTTTACTTGTTAAACCCCAAAACACTTTCGACATCTCTTTGCATTACATAGTTTGGATCTGGAATATGATAGCGACTTACAAACAAAAGTTCACTATTAGATTTTGGAATGTATAGTAAGCTTTCTTTTGTTGACCATATATAATAATTTTTATGCATATCTGATGTAAGCTTGAGGAATGCGTGCATCATGAGAGCGTTTTGAGAAAAATAAAGCCTCAGAAAATGTCATCCAGCTCAACTGATTTATTTTTCCTCTCTCTCTTGAAAGCCCATTACTGAGCTTTAAATACATGTCAGTACATGTTTCATTTTCCAGCCACACCACCGGCTACAACCGCCGTGCCACCCGGGAATTGTTCGAATCCCAAAGCGATTCCCAACGGTGACTACTGTTACATTGCTTTTGAAAACCACGTGCGCTCGTGGCCGGAAGCAAACTACGCATGTCAGAAGAACGGAATGCAGCTAGCATCGGTTCATTCTAAAGCTGAAATGGATTTTATCTCCGCCCTGATTTCCCAAGCAAACATAACGGATCCATCAAATAAACCTAACACGTGGCTTGGTCTCTCGAAAGGCCCTGATGGTAAACGTTCTCCACATTTGTTTTGATGATGATTACATTGAATATAACTTTTTTGTATTTTCTTACCCCGTATTTAGTCAATGTATATTGGTTTCTAGATAAAACCGTTTTCAGTATGCAGAGAAAACGAGCACTGTACGTTACAATAATGGGCAGTTATTTGTTTTGCTTTCTATTTCTATTCTAGTCCGTTCATATCTCTGCTGGGAATTCCTGAATTGAAAGAATTTCATTTAAAGATGTATTTATTTGTGCTAAACTGACCCCTTTGCTACTTTTGTTTGTCATGTTGACAGGCTCATTCATGTGGTCTGACAATTCAGCAGTAAGTTTCTTGTACTGGAACCCAGGGGAACCTTCGGGGATAGGGAAGAATGGGCAAGTAGAGGAATGCATCGAAGTGTCTAGGACGAGTGGACAGTGGAATGATGTTGACTGTTTTTATACAAGAGGATATGTGTGTAAAGCATCTAAAGGTAACAAATAGGTCCTGTCAAAATGTTTGACGCAAAAAAACCGACTAGGCAACTAAGTCTGGCTAAAATCAGATTCCGTAAAGCTGAAAAGACTATAGAAGAGGAAGGCTCTTATTAAATTACATAAATATCATTGACGTAGTGCCCATATGAACGGACAATAATCCGCTTGCTGGGCTCATTTTCACAAAATACCCTTGCACAATAAAATCAGGGACCGCGGCTCAAACCTTTGACAGATACTTGTAATTAAATCGACATGAACATTGGATTTGCATATTTGCATTAATTTCTTGTTTTAATAAATTCATTGTCTTTAGTTTTTCAGACTACAGCTGCCACTGGGAGCCAGGTCACAGTTCCTGTAAACCCTGTCACACAACCAGTTCAAACCAACCCACCGATTCAAACGAATCCACCTGTACAAACCAACCCACCGGTCCAAACCAACCCACCAATTCAAACTCAGCCTCCTGTTCAAACCAATCCGCCAGTTCAAACAAATCCACCATTCCAAACATACCCACCTATCCAAACTAACCCACCAGTTTTAACCAACCTTCCATTTCAGACATTTCCACCTTTTCAAACATACCCTGTGTTTACTCAGCCTAAAGTTACGTATACGCCCGGACCAGCAATAACAGCCAAACAACAGCAGCAACAACAACGTTCCCCGGGACAAAGTAAGAACTTGTTCGGTTTCGTCATTAGAGATTAAAAATGAGCATCAGCCATTAAAACACTAAAGATCGTGCTTTATAAATGTTTTAGCGTCATTACCAATTGTGAATGAAATGACGCTTAAACAATAATTAATTGATAAGACAGTTTCAAAGAAATCCATTTGTAGAAACAGATTCCAAAGTCTAAAAGTAAAATGAACCACGCTAACAGGCATTAGTCAGAGTCAAGTAAAATAGCTACTAGCCAACAAAAATAGTACTTTGAAACTGCCAACAAAACGATAACAGAGAAAATAAACTTGAAATTAACAATGATAACTGTTTTCCCACAGGTGGTTCAAGTGGTGGTCTGTCAGGTGGTGGCATTGCAGGAGTTGTGATAGGATATCTCCTAGTCATAGTCCTAGCAGTTCTAGTCATAGTGATACTAGTTCGGTGAGGAGTCGTATAGTCACCAATATAACATTTTGACCTTTTTTCCCCGCAGGTGGTTCAGCTGGTGGTCTGTCAGGTGGTGGAGTTGCAGGTGTTGTGATAGGATCTCTCCTAGTCATAGTCCTAGCCGTTCTAGTCATAGTGATACTAGTTCGGCGGGGAGTCGTTAAGTCACCAATTTAACATTTTGACCTTTTTTCCCGTAGGTGGTTCAGCTGGTGGTCTGTCAGGTGGTGGCATTGCAGGAGTTGTGATAGGATCTCTCCTAGTCATAGTCCTAGCAGTTCTAGTCATAGTGATACTAGTTCGACGAGGAGTCGTTAAGTCACCAATACTTCACCGGGATAATCTGGGGTTTGACAACGCTCTGTATGATGCTAAAGGGGACGTCAATTTAAGTTACGGTGTTGGAAAGGCATGACGTTGGGAATGACACAAAAAAATCGTGACATTTTGCAACTTACACGTACATCACAGAAAATGTTTTGAACTCTGTTTTAGCAGGCCATAAGATTTTATCACAAATACGTTTAGGAATCGATGCTATTTACGAGGGGTGTTCTTTAATACTTGTCATTTGCTTGATTATTTTTCTGTGGACAATCAATGAGAATGTTGTTCATACGTGGTGAAAGCCCGATCTGTTCTGCTCACATTGGTATCAAAATTATTGCTGTCCGACGCACGGTTATATAGTAATCGCATTTTAAAACAGGGTACAGTAATGACACTGCGTTAATTTTCAGTTAATTTACAATATGTTATTTCGGTCCCTAGTATAGAAAAGGCTATAACTTTCGCAATAGTATATACAGGTCCACTTTTATTTTACACATTATGTTGTCATTCATATGAGCAACAGAAAACACTTTTGTAGGATATTTTTATTTCGACTTTATGGAGTTATTGCTCCTGCTTTATGACGTCATAATATTTTTAATATACGTCATTCAAAAATCATCGCACAGGTAACACCTTTTCGTAATTTTAAATTTTGTCAATTGAATTGTGTGGTGAATATCTCAAATTGATAGTTATCTCAAGTTTGTCTGAAATGGTCTAAATGGACATTCGCTGTAAGTTACTATACAGGCAATTTAACATTTCCTTCACATATAAGGTGGAGCAGGTGCTTAATTTCTAAGAGAACTGTCCGTCTCTATCATAATAGAAACACTGTCAAATTTCACGATTGAATACGTCAACCAAAACGCTTCCAGAACTTGTCAAGTAAATAGATTTTTTTAAATTGTAGTAGTATTTGCTATTATTGTGGTATGGACAGCTCTTCCACTGACATTTTGTGTATCTTTCAAACTGTTATTACTCATAAACCAAGATTTTAGTGGATAGATAATCCAAAACTTATATCAATGGAATCAGCAAAGATCTGACACGAAGCAGCATTAACATTTTGGATGAGTCATAACTGGACAGGAAATTATTAGGCTCTGAAACTTCTATTCCGACGTTCATTCAATTTATCAACACGTAAAAACTGGCATAGTACTATGTTTACAGCTCTCGTAAAACTTGTAATTTCTCTTTTAGGAAAATAAATTTTCACCTATGCGTTTGCAAGGTAATGGAGATCCCACAGGTATACAATCGTGATTCTAACCCTTTTAATTCAAACATTATACTGTTTATTGGGACAGGATGAAGAAGGTATTTGCAGTGTCATAAGGGTGCCCCTCTTGAGAGTCTCAGTTTTCTACGATAAATTGCACCGTCCAAAAATGTTTGGTGATTTCAATATCGCAAAGAACCCATCTATAATTACCAAGTCTTTTTGCTCTGGTACAGATGCTGGTTTAGGAGAAATTTAGTCAATGACAAGAATTAAAGAACACCCCTCGTAGTACAACATGAAATAAAAATAAAATAAACGAAAATTTTACGATGCTGCCATTTGAGCTGCAATATCCGATTTTACTTAAAACATTTTGCCTAAACTGAGCGTCATGGTGTTTTACTAAATCGGTTGCATAAATGGAATTTTGAGCAATAGTGCTAGTATTAAAAAACTAGTAAAGAAGTAAAATGCTGGAAAAGCTACCACCTGATTTAAAGAACGTTGTTTAAACCTTGGTGTGGATTTTCCCTAATAGGCAGCCATCCAATCGATGAAAAAAATCTTTAGATGGCAAAATGGGGTAGAAGCTGGCATCCATGCTGATATTGTTCCTAGACATGTACTATGACATATAGGGGTGGATGCCAAGTCTGTAAATCGCCCTAGGTCTCAGAATTAGGTCAAAGGTCAACTGGGTGCAAAATAACAAGAAAATGTATGAAAACTCTTTTCAGTGTCATTCCTTTGCTGTATTTTCCACAAAATTTCACCAAACTACATTATATACACTTATTATGTATGTGGCATTTACAACATAACAAATAAAAGTGCTAAGCACTTGTCCTAGCAAGGTTAAAGGTTATTTCAGTGCAAAATTACGAAGATATTCCTAAAATTCCCCGGGAGCTAATTTGACCTACCTTGACCCCCATGACAACTTTTCATGGGTGCCAAATCATTAATTTGGACCCCAGAAATGCAAACATTTTTTTGTTCTCAAAGTTTAACTCTTTTGCACAAGAAAATATGCATGATTTCCATGGCAACCCGTCGACGTGATTCTTGAGCATAAGGGTGGGCATACAAACTTGGTCATATCTCCGCTGTTACTTGTCCTAGACCACTGAGCATGGCCTCATTTCAAAGCTAAGACATTGCCCTTTCATCCAATGGTAAGTAATGCTAGTTATCTAATTTGCACATTCATGAATTTTAATGAAAACATTGAAAATGACGGAAAAATCGCTAAAAATCTATAAATAAACTAATTTCAGGCCCAAACAATCATTGAGACACTTTGTTATTAAACCAGTAATGTCATTTCACAAATTTATTGATTTCATGTGCCTAAATGAAAATTATCTCATTTGCATATTCATGAATTTTAATCAAATGTCGAAAATCGAGTAAAAACAAGGGGAAAACTATAGCCATTGCAAGGTTTTTGCCTAAATGAAAATTATCTCATATGCATATTCATGAATTTTAATCAAAATGTCGAAAATCGATTAAAAACAAGGGGAAAACTATAGTCATTGCAAGGTTTTTGATGGGTTATATGATCTATCTTGTATCTCTGAAACGAATTCTCATGGCTGCCAGTGTGGTCAGAGGGACCGCCTAAATGCCATAAAATATTGTCCTCAACAATAAACACATTTGCATGATGTAAATTTACATAGTTTCCACCTCAACCTCTAGTGTAATTCTAAAGAATAGGATGTATTCACAAAAATATTCATATACCAACAAAGGCATGCTCTAGAATACTATAATTGGTGTGATAGTGATGCATGGTCCTGGCAATTTAACCTCAATAGCTATTATTCAAATCACTGAATTTGCTTATTGATGGAAATAAATAAAACACACAAGAAATCAGAGAAACGCTGTGGAAAAAATAGGGGGTATACTTACAAAATCACTTAACCAGAGCGGTTAACAAATCCAGGTTGCTTTAATAAGTATCAAATGGATGCTTTGGCAATGCACTATGACCCTCAAGTCTGATATAAGAATGATCTGATTTTCAATTTCATGAATTTTAATGCAAACTTCATAAATGGGATTCGAAAGTGGAAAAATTAAACGGGTAAACCTACAAAATGACTTGTATCTCGGCACCCAAAAGCCCTAACATGCTGAAAATGGCATCAAATGATTGCTAGTGCAATATTATACCACCCTGTACTACAATTTGATGAATATTAAAAAAAACTTTCAAATTTAGAGGAAAATTATGTAGAAATTGAGGCGTTATACATAGAAAATCACATGCCTTCTATCAGAGATCCATTTGAAGAAACACTGAACATTATCTATTTAGAAATGTACTAGCAAAATGAGCTATCTACACAGATGTCCAAAATGTTTTTTTTTAAAAAAGCCAGGTCTTGTTTATATTGGTTAACTTTAGATAACTTGATGGAGTATGGTTCAAGATTCTTGTGTTACAAAATACCAACTCTAACTACCACAACTCTTCGATACCGTATTGAAGGTCATTAGTTGACCGTCACTCGTATCTCGTTGTATAAGCGATTCTTACGTTTCTATCCATGGACTTGTATTAGACATGGACCTGAGGTGTGGTTTTCGGTTATACCTTTTTCTTTCATTCGAAAGATTTTGCATTACGATTAAGTGCATTATTTATTCTATAACCGGTATGAGTGTCGCGCTCCTTTTGGCAGTATCAACACAATACTCCCAACTATGACTATCACAAAAATATTAGGAATTACATTAACTCCCCTTAGGTTGCATGCCGCGTCTACTGTACGGATTCCTCATTCAACTAACAATTTTCAAAATTTATTACCTACTGTAAGGGTGACACCTCTTAATTTATTTTCGGCATCTACTGTTAATCTACACGGAGCTTCTAATTCTAATATGTTTCGTAATAATCTTCAGATTAGGTTATCTCCACTCAAATCACCAATTTTACGTAAATATATTAATCCGTTCAAGAGACCTGGAATGTACCCTAGTATTTCTAAGTGCAATGCCAAAAAGTGCAACTGTTGCAATCATTTATGCTCTAAGACTACTACCACTTCATCTGTGAATGGTAGGACATTTTCAGTGGTTAATGATTCTGATTTAGACTGAAAATCAATGGATCTTGTATATGTTCTTACTTGAAATAGTGTCAATGAAGGCCAAGACAAACTTCCTACGATGTATTGGTTACCTAAGCTTCACAAAAGACCATACAAAGCTAGATTTATTGCAAATTCTAGCTCTTGTACTACCAATGAACTTTCTAAATTATTAACTTCCTGTCTTACTGCTATCAAATCTCATGTTATAAGATACTGTGAGACAGTGTATGAAACTTCAAATAAAAATTGGCTTTTATCAATTAAAAATTCTGGTGAGGTGCTCAGTAAATTGAAGTGTAGAGGGTTCCGTGCGACAAGCTTGTCCACATATGATTTTTCTACTCTGTATACAACATTACCACATAATCTAATAAAAGAAAAACTTCTGGATTTGATAGAGTGGACCTTCAAAAGGGCATTAAAAAACTATGTTTCACTTTATTTGGCATGTAATGACAGAAGGGCTTTTTTCACTTCCTCTGACCAAAGTCGGTATACACTTTGGTCATGTCAGAATGTATGCGACGCCTTATCCTATCTCCTTGATAATATTTATATTAGATTTGGAACCAAGTTATACAGACAAATTGTTGGAATTCCGATGGGTACAAATTGCGCACCTCTCGTAGCTGATTTATTTTTATACTGCTACGAAAGAGATTTCATGGATTCTCTTAACCATGATAATCAAGCTGATGTTATCGAGGCTTTTAATTCCACATATAGGGTACCTCGATGACCTTTTGAACATTGACAACCCTTATTTTGAAGGTATGGTCAATCAAATTTATACACCTGAACTTCAGTTGAACAAAGCCAATATCACAGATACTGAAGCCCCCTTTTTAGATCTACATCTTTCTGTTGCAAATGGATTTGTTTCTTCTAAAATCTATGATAAGCGCGATGACTTTGATTTTGATATAGTAAATTTTCCTTTTTTGGATGGTGACGTTCCTCGTCGTGCTTCTTATGGTGTATACATTTCGCAACTTATTAGGTTTGCTAGAGTCTGCAATCATGTTACAGACTTCAACGCTCGAAATAAATGTTTAACGGCAAAACTTCTCCAACAGGGCTATCGGTATCATAAACTTCGAAAAACATTTTCTAAATTTTATCGTAGACACTATGAATTGATTTCCAAATATAATGTTGGGTTAAAGACGCCTTTAAGTGAGGGCCTTTCGGAACCTGAATTTTATGGTGACTTGGTTTACAAATTTAAGAAACTTCAAGGAATTAATGATTTTTCTTTTCAGTTCAGAAAAATCATAACACGTTACAGACGTATAGGTTATAACTTGAATGTTATGCGACAGTCTGCATGCTTAGTTTTTAACCCAATCATGGTTGATAACTATGCTGCCTTCTTTAATTGCACGCCGGTGGGTCAGGCGTCAGACTCTATGATGGCCCCGACATAAAGCTATTCATTTTAGTTGGTTGGGGCCGGAGCTTCTTGTCTGTTGCTTGGCCCACCGGGGTCCAACTGGTGTTTTTCTTTTGCTCCGGAGTTAGTAGGTTATTCGGCGCCCAGGGATCTCCATCGTCGGGCAGCTTACTCAGTCTGTGAGTCCTGGTTTTTGATTCATCAGGATGTTTATCATGATTTATTTGTTTGTTCTTGATGATTCATTGACTAGTTAGAGATTCACCACGAGGACCGAATAACTAACTAAATGTTATGAACCACTGCAGAAGCTGAGGGTGAGGTTATGGCCATGTAAAACCGGTTTAAGCCCGCCAGTAACTTTGTGTTACTGATCGTTCCAAGTCGATACTTCAATGGTGGTTCTTTTTGTTTTATGTCTTGGTGTATAAATTTTTTTTGTGCTGTTGGCGCCTTTTCTAAATTTTATCGTAGACACTATGAATTGATTTCCAAATATAATGTTGGGTTAAAGACACTTTTAAATGAGGGCCTTTCGGAACCTGAATTTTATGGTGACTTGGTTTACAAATTAAAGAAACTTAAAGGAATAAATGATTTTTCTCTTCAGTTCGGAAAAATCATAACACGTTACAGACGTATAGGTTATAACTTGAATGTTATGCGACAGTCTGCATGCTTAGTTTTTAACCCAATCATGGTTGATAACTATGCTGCCTTCTTTAATTGCACGCCGGTGGGTCGGGCGTCAGACTCTATGATGGCCCCGACTTAAAGCTATTCATTTTAGTTGGTTGGGGCCGGAGCTTCTTGTCTGTTGCTTGGCCCACCGGGGTCCAACTGGCGTTTTTCTTTTGCTCCGGAGTTAGTAGGTTATTCGGCGCCCAGGGATCTCCATCGTCGGGCAGCTTACTCAATCTGTGAGTCCTGGTTTTTGATTCATCAGGATGTTTATCATGATTTATTTGTTTGTTCTTGATGATTCATTTACTAGTTAGAGATTCACCACGAGGACCGAAGAACTAACTAAATGTTGTGAACCACTGCAGAAGCTGAGGGTGAGGTTAGGTACCTGTAAAACCGGTTTAAGCCCGCCAGTAACTTTGTGTTACTGATCGTTCCAAGTCGATACTTCTGTAGTGGTTCTTTTTGTTTTATGTCTTGGTGTTTAAAATTTTTTGTGCTGTTGGCGCCTTATGTATGTTTTCATATTTTTAGTTAAGTTAAGGTAACTGAGTGGCCACCTATTGGGAAAATAGCTGCTCATTCGGCTTACGATATGTTTCATGATATAAGTACCTGATTGTTAGTTTGGTTTTTTCCCACATCGGTTTTTGGAGTGGGAATCTTTTTCTGATTGCGCCTTTTCCTGATCTTTGCCTACTTGTACCTTTTTATGTATGTTTTCATATTTTTAGTAAAGTTGAGGTAACTGAGTGGCCACCTATTGGGAAAATAGCTGCTCATTCGGCTTACGATATGTTTCATGGTATAAGTACCTGATTGTTAGTTTGGTTTTTTCCCACCTCGGTTTTTGGAGTGGGAATCTTTTTCTGATTGCACCTTTTCCTGATCTTTGCCTACTTGTACCTTTTTCTAATGCAGGCTCTACTCCAGCCAGGCGTGAATCTTTGCATGTAGAACGTATTATTTTAGCTGTCAAATCCTTGATGTAGTGATTTTAGAGGAATACTCCGGAAAGACAAAATATGTCCTGTCTTTTTAAGACCATCAGCAATTTGCATATGGAGGAAAGGGGCTCTAGCATGATGTACGTTAACACTTTTAAGTAAAATTGACCTTGATTACAAACAGTGCAGTGCACCATACCCAGACAATGAAAGTCGGATGCCACTGACAAGCATTACAGAAACCTATCGCCAAAGCGGCCAATACCACTTCCATTCTGCAATGGCAAATGTGCAACCCTACCTCATATAACACGAATTAATGTGAGGCCCAAAGTAGAATACTCTCCTACCAGTACAGGTAAACACACAAAAACTGAACCAACAACATTAACTTGTTCCCAAATCCAACATCCACAAATATTACAAAACTAAGCCCAAAAGATTTTGTACATAGTTACTAGAAGATGCAAGTCTTATCTTTAGCATCCACACCCACCCCTGTCTCTAATTGTAATCATAGGTAAAAGTTGACCTGTTACATTAGGTGATTAACTTTAAATGATCAACCCAATAGATAAGAGAATGTCCAGTCGAATACAACATCAAAAGAAGTAAACATGGTAAAGTAGAGATTCGTTGACGGATTGAAATGGTAGCGGAATATATTATATTGTGTTCTCAGGTATAATGCACATTTGTACTGGTTTGCTCTACAAGTCGGCTCTTACAGCCATGTAGTAGTGTTGGCTTATCACGCCCTGGTTCGATCCTTGCTCGAGGCAAACGGTAAAACAACAGTAACTTTTTCACCTGTTACAATATACCTACCCACTGTTCCTTAACCTACCATACACCAGGGGAGTGTGGTAGCCTGGTAGTATAGGACCAGAGCAAGAGAATTTTAACCATATCTCCGCCAAGTATTAAGTCCCTGATCAAGACACTTTAAAATCCTAGCTCATAACAAAAAGTTGTGGCTTTATTATACTGGCTGAAAAAAATATTGTATAATCATCTGACCTTTAAGCTTACAATGAGCAAATCTCTCGGGTGAGCTACAGGACCATTGGTCCTCTTATTTAATGCAGCTATCTTGGATTTTTGAGGCCATATTGATTTTTTTTTTAATTTCTTCTTGTTTCAAAATTATTTAAATGTTAGTTTTATGTATTTACCACTTTAAATGCCAAATGTTTAGATTTTATCACACACGTACGTGAATTTTCTATCAAAAACCCTTATTTTGACAGCCATCTTGTAATTTGGCGGTCATCGTGAATTGTCCATGAATGTCAACCAGCATCATCTGGATTATAAATCAGGATATCAATGTGAATTTATTTCTGTAAAAATATTTCTATAAACGCTATTGTACTGCAATCTTGGGTTCATGGCGAACTATTTAAAAGATGTTTACCTTTTTAGCAAATGTGTTGTTATGGAAATGGTAAATGCAATTTAAAATAAATGTCTGAGACTGAGCAATCTATTCAGTGATGTTTTAAATGTATTTGTTTCAATAAATGGTATAAATTCATCCATAAAATGAGTTTAATCCAAAGATTTTCCATCATTCTAATGAACATAGGTGTATTTATCTGAAAATTTGCTAAATTGCACTTATTGACCTTTCGACCTTTTATACCCTGGTTCAGACAAACATGCTTGATAAAGTGACATATACAACCTCTTAATTTATTATTTAGGCACTAGTATACCAAATCTCAGCATTCAAACCACTAACTTTGGCCATGATTATACTTGTATATTCAGCTGTGGTAACGTTTCTTAACTTTTGCTCTCATCGAACTTTGACCTAATTTCTGACCTTAATAGGCAAATGTGGACATGGCATCAACCCCTATGGCTTCAGGAATACATCAATTAACATGTTTATGACAACAAATTGCTTCTACTCAATTTTGCCATCTTAAGTGAAAATAAGCCTCAAATGATTGATTGGATGGCTGCCTATAAGTTTCTAAAATCTTAATAATTAAAAAATAAAAACAAAATAAAAATAATTACATGTTGATTATATTTATGATATATTTACATGTAATTTTAATACTGACTTTGCGCATAAAAGCGTGTCAATCAGTTTGCACACCAGCACAGTCTTATATTCATCTTACAAAACTGATTAGTCTGCGCATTCGATTGCAAGGTGAACCATCACCCTAAACTTGCTGTCCAATCTAACACATCTACCAGAACCTTTTGTTTCGGCATCTTAGATTTCAAAAAGCAGAGCAGTGTCTTTTGAGCTCTGCGTTTGTCGGGTGGAATCTTGCTTCGAAAACGCGCTGTACATGTCCTGTGAGAATGCAGCATTTTTTTTTTACTGACCTCCGTTTCCCCATTATAACGCCACAACGTGTTATACCGACCTTGTGTTGAAAGTAAAGCGTTGTGTTCGATACCAAAGGTACCTACATCACTGTTTGCCCCCAGCTCAGGTTCATTGTTTAAATTTGGCTTTTTTGCAATGCAGCACAGTCTTTTATGTAATTACACTTCTACCAGTTAATCGCAAAGTCGCTAGATCTTTTGAGTCCTCGATTTTGATTCATCAGGGTAGTTATCATGATTAATTTTATTCGTCTGTCCTTGATGATTCAATGACTAGTTAGAGATTCACCACGAGGACCGAACAACTGACTAAATGTTGTGAACCACTGCAGACGATGAGGGTGAGGTTAGGCGCCTGTAAACCGGTTGAATCCCCCCCCCCCCCCCAGTAATTTTATATTACTGATCGCTTCAAGGCGATACTTCTGTTGTGGTTTTAATTGTTTTGTGTTTTGGAGTCGAATTTTTGTGCTGTTTGACTGTTTGAGCCTTATGTACATTTTCATATTTTTAGTTCAGTTCGGGTAACTGAGTGGCCGCCTATTGAGGAATAGCCGCTCACTCGGCTTACGATATGTTTTCTTGGTATAAGTACCTAAGTGTCAATTTATATTTTTCTCACCCCTCAGTTTATGGAGTGGGAATTTCTTTCTGAATGCGCCATTTCCTGGTCATTGCCTACTTGTACCTTTTTCTTATACTACAACCAAGTAAAATAATTTTTACAAATTGTTGTCCAACAAGGAATTGAATGGCTTCCGATAGTTATTTTGTTCGGTACTGTTATATGGCGCAATGTCGTGTAGACAGGTTGTCTCGGTACTTCCGGGTATATTCACTGTTACCCCGAGGACGTCCTGTTCGTGTACTGGTATCAATGTTGTACTGGTATCACTATTTTGCACTAGCTGTCAAAATGGCGACCGCGTTTCCTTGTATCGCTTTGGTATAAAATGGGGTGCATGTCCGACCATCGTCACTAGCTACATTTGCCAGTGAAGAATAAGGTAAGAAGATTTACTATGATTTGTTTTTCTTATTCACATAACGAAAACATGCCCATGAAATATAGAGAGATTTTTAAAGTTGTAAAAAAATGCAAATTTCAGAAGAAAGTTTTTGATATTTTTCTTATTTTTGCTCAAAACATTGAGGCGGTTCTAACGAGTACCCACAATCTATGTTTTGGAGCAAAAATAAGAAAAAAATATGTATAACCATGCATACCCCAGTTTTGCTATATAAAATGGGTTTATGGGGGTATGTTTTCCTGATGATGAATCATACGTTCATGCGGATAGCAAGTTAACCACTATGCACTTTTTTAAATTCTTCTTTCGGTTATACATATTTAAATATTTTCTGAATAAGCACTAGGTAAACACAAATACAATTTTGCGTTAAAAGAATTATTCATGCGGGCATTTGCTTGATTTTGGTCTATTCGGAGCACAATCTTGATTAGAAAATTCATTATGACCGTATGGATGTGTTCGATATCTCGTATGCGTCTTACTTTATTTTCTGACTAACCTTGCCAAACCACAAAGTTGATGGCAAAAAGCTTGAATTAGGATGATGTTTTCTTATAAATATATAAAATCCAATCAGAAAACAATCGCTCGAACATACGCAGCTTCTAAAAACGTTATTTCAAAATCAGAATGTAAGGTATTCCTCTGGATAGAAGTAACGCATATCATTTTATTTAAAACGTTTGACATATTTTCAGTTTCGTTTTAATATCGCGACTTTATTAAATGTTTTGAAAATTATGCACACTTCGACGGTATTAGCTTTATCACTAAAATATAGATGCTATAATCCAATTATGTAAACATGTCGTGGCAAAGGTCACTTTGGTTCCATGTTCCGTTAACTTAACAAGCAAGCAAGCAAGCAAATTTATCAGCAAATCTACAAAATACAATGCCTTTGGCTGTACAATACATATAAACAGCAATATGACATAAATGTACAAAAGCAAATATTGAAGCAATACAATGTAGTACATAGGAGTTATCAGGAGACAGCTAGAGCAGATAGAGCCTGAGCTCGTGCAATATTTGCAGACTTAATAAATCTAGCTAATTTCAGAATAAAACGGGGTGAATTTGACGACATAATATTAATAATTTTGGCTACTGATGGCCAAGAGGGGCTGGTCAAAAATGATTTTCTTAAGACAGGTAAACGGTACACAGTTGGTCACGGGGAGGTGACAATCAACAATTCAAGGATTATAGTTCGTATTAGGCGTATGACATGGCGATCAGTGCAAAGTTTGTGCTACCTGTATATCATTAAAACAAAAACGTGAAATTTATATACCCTTTAACCCCTCTTTTTTACAGTAAAACTGGGGTATACCATTTTTTTATTATATTTTTTTATCCAAAACATAGATTGTAGGTACTGGCTAGAATCGCCCTGCAGAGGCGGTTCTAACGTGTAACCACAATCAATGTTTTGCGCAAATATTAAAACTATCAAAATTTATGAAAATTTTCACTTTTTTCAAGTTCAAGAAAAAATATGTTATATGTTACACGTGTGTTTTCGTGTTTGATGCGAAAATCCAAGGTGTATATAGATAACCATGCAACTGAACTGTGTACTCGCCTGTAGATCAATTCACATATCATTACGAAAACATGCCCATGCAATATACAGACTTTGAAAATTGTAGAAAATAAAAATTTTCAGTAGAAAAAGATTGACATTTTTCTTATTTTTATTTTGTCTCGGCGAGGCGGTTCTAACGAGTACCCACAATCTATGTTTTGGAGCCAAGATAAGAAAAATAGGTATACCCCTGCACACCCAGTTTTACTACAGAAAAGTGGGGTATAAGGGGGTGTTTATTTTTCCTATGTCTTATGTTTATATGTCTGGAAATTCGAAGATACATGTATATTTCATGATTCTGATGCTCATTTAACGCTAGATTTTCTCTCTTTTTTCAGACTATCACAATGAAGGCTATCACATTCGCAGTTCTCGCCCTTGTCTGTGTTGTGGGTATGGTAGTCGCCGACTACGGGTACGGTGGCGGTGCGAGTTATCTGCCCGTCTATGGGGGCGGCTATGGTGGTGGCAAGGGAGGGTTCGGAGACGGAGGGTTTCTCATGTTGATAGGATTCCTCTTCATCATCTTGTTCCTCTTCGGCGGCTTCAACCGAAGCACTGGCTCAGTCACCATTGTCAACGCCACTGGTTAAAATTTGCAAACACTTAAAACGTGCTTGTAGTGAAACCAATATCAACACCACCTTACCTACTAAAAATAGATTTCTTGACTAATCGTTTGGAGCGGACATAAAATGACGGATTTTATTGTTTGGGACTCAAAATATTACCGTGTCAACATAATCTTATTAAATGAAAAACAAAATAATTTTGAAAACAAAAAAAAAAGTTTCAGTATGAATGGACAGATTCACAAATAGTTTATATTAAAATCCTTCACGATCAAACCATTTTGTGAATAAACAAATATGGTACTTATTTCAGATGGATGTTTTTAACGATCGTCGTAAATTGTTCGATAGCTTTCTGATACACAGCTGCGTAATCCTAATGATCAATTGATCTCTATTTATTGATATTATTGTTATTGTTGAATAAAAATGAAATACTAAAATATTCGTTATGTCTTGCAATTTGAGCCGTGACGCAAGAAAACCGGTCTTCGGGGTTTACAACCAGGTCCGACATAAACCAGTTTGTGTAGTCATAGAAGATGGCTAGAAGCTTGAAATTTCGGATTTAAGAAGAAGAGGGATTGTACTATTCGTGTAGCGAAAACACAGGCGCAGATACTGTGCAGTTACTGCACAGCTGATCTGCGCATTTGTTTTCGCATAGACAAGACTCCGGTTTTCTCACGACGCGGCTCATTTGTAAATTATCTTAAAGAACAAAATAGTGTGTATAAATCAGGACCAAGCAACATATAGTTTTAAGCGTACTCTGAATTCGACATGAATGATCAAGGATTTGGAGATCGTTTACATTTTGTCGAAAGAGAAACGATAATCTGGATTAAATAATTTTATTTTTGCGTACCGAGTGCGGTCGGTCATGTGTTTGAGTGATAACCCAGTATTAAAACCCGATTCACAACCCGATTCATAACCCGATGCTACACATCGCATCAGGATAACGTGTCCATGAAATATATACCCTAATTAAATCACACTTTTATATACAGCTCGATTTTGACCTCAGACGCGTCAAAAGATCGGGCACTGATCGACGAGTCTACTTAGTAGAACCTGGAAAGATATTCAGAATGCAATAGTACAAATACATGTACATACTGTGCGTGCAACCGAAGTGTAACGAAAACCCCGCGGCATTTCGTACTGATTTACCTTTCATGTGCTACTTCATGGACTCGTCGAACTTTTGCGCGTCTGAGGTCAAAATCGAGCAAACTTAAAGTAGAACATGTAGTCGTATAATGACGTTATTGCAAACAATAAAGCTGTTTTCTTGAAATATTAGCCACCGCAAGAGAAAACCAATAATTTGCATAGGCGAAAACAAAGCCGCAGGTCAGCTATGCAGTAACTGCACAGCTGATGAGCGCTTTTGTTTTCGCTGCATGGATAGTACAATCCTTCTTCTTAAATCCGGAATTTCAAGCTTCTAGCCTGCTTCTGTGACTGTAAAGGCCGGTTTGCGTCAGACCTGGTCGGAACCAAAATTGTTGGTTTTCTCACCCACAGGCTCATATTATTTAGCAGCAGCTTAAGCAAATTTCAATTTCTCCTCAAAAGTTAATACCATAAACAGAATAAAAGTGGATATTATCCTCTTATGATTCTTATAATTAAACCATTATCTTCTACATGCGTTTGATGTCTTAAACTACAGCACGGCTTTGTTCGTAATCCCTTCTGAATCGTCGTTCAGAAAAAACACCTTTTGTTAGAAGACTAAAGGAGGATGTCATCTTGGCATCATCCCAAAACAACTTGCTGGAAGGGTTTGCAACTATATATTCCTTAGCTGGCAACTACATGCTGCTAAAAAATACTACTATCAAAGTATCGAATAGAATATGTGAGGCTACTTGACTTTAGGGCTGAACTCCAGGAGATGGGTTTTGTCTAACGAGGCTACTGAAGCCGACGACAAAACATGTTCAAGGAAGAAAGATTACACTTTTTTCACTACAGTAACTAGTGAATGTAAATTATCACCAATGTAAATGATCGTCAAAAATTTATTTACGCACGGGTATTTGTCGTAAAGTACATTGGCTAATTAAAGCATGTACTTTTACACATACGAGAATTTCCGATCGGAACTATATAATAATGAAGCCCTCGTTATTCATATATTCCTTTTTTGTGAACACTATACAGCTGTAAATCGTTGATAGTTTCTATGAAAATTGTTATAAACAAATAAGATAGACTCATCTGAGTTTAATGGTCAACTGGTATGACGTATTTACTACAAAGTTTTCAAATATTATTTCTTTATTTCAATGTGCAATGGGCAATGCTATCGTTGTGCTTGGGCAAACCTGTACTGATTACAGTTGTTAATCGTTATTTACCAGTTCGTTCAAAAATGAGCCGCATCGTGAGAAAACCGGTCTTCGGGGTTTCCGACAAAGTCCCACATAAACCGGCCTGTACATTCATAGAAGAATGCTAGATGCTTGAAATTTGGATATAAGTAGAAGAGGAAATGTACTACAGGTCAGCCGCGGTATACTGTCGTGTCGGATACTTTTGGCTTACAATAATATTTATATCCGTGAAGAGAAAACAAAGGCGCTGATCAGCTTCGCAGTTACTGCGAAGCTGATCTGCGCCTTTGTTTTCGCATAGGCAAAAATCCGGTTTTCTCACGATGCGGCTCAAATGGTATAGTCTGAATAGCACGGGTCTTTGGATCAACTGTCCATGTATTGTGAAGCATTCCTTTAAATGGAAAAACAGGTTTTTATATAGTCATCCATAGTGCAGGTTATATTTTCATTTTGGTCCTTTGAGAGATCGGCGAGGGTATTCTGAGTTCTAAATCAGAAAATTATTAACCAACGTTAAATATATTTGGCCCCATTTGGATTATACTAGTCTTTGTATGGCCTACCCTGTTGAAAGATTCAAAACTACAGTAATTCTCTTTGGCTCAATGTTGCCAATTCTATAGGGTCACTGAAGAGGTTTAAGTCGCGGTATGGGCCAACCACTTTCTCATTTATATGTTCACTGCTCTTGAAGGATCTCAGTTTTATTTTATATTTAATACGTTGAGGGATATACGTAATTTCAATTACCCTGCATCAAATGTTATTGTGCTGTACACAGCTGAAAATGCAATGGCTAATCAACTTTTTTGTTCAGTATTTAATACGGTAAATTGTTCAGTATTTAGTCGGTAAATAGCTATTCATAGCTAATGTTATAAATGTTTAAACTACCCGACTTAAAATAAATTTTGACTTTGAATTTGACTTTGAATACGTACTGCCAAACTTCAATATAGTCTACTCTATTGATGTACATTTTACCACCTTTGAAATGCACTTACCATCAGTGTCTATTTGTTCAAAATTAACGGCATCGTTAGTTAACGATTCATTAAAATTTCAAACATGAATATTACAAATAAACTGTTATTTTTTGTTGATAAAATTCTCACATTTTATCAACAAAAATTAACAGTGTATTTGATTATGTAGTCGGCATTAACTTGAGTTGAGGTCTGCTACATATATATTCTATTAGATGTTCACACATGAAGCTTGTACATGTATATTAGGATTCTTATTGACGTGGCTCAAATAAAAAGGCGTAACATCGTGATAGCTTTAATTAAGCAGCAAACACATCATGAAAACATGTCCGTGTAATAATTACCCCCTCAAACCCCACTTTTGTTTAGTAAAACTGGGGTATGCAGGGGTAAACCTATTTTTCTTATTTTGCTCCAAAACATAGATTGTGTGTACCCACAATCTATGTTTTGAGCAAAAATAAGAAAAATATCGAAAATTTTCTACTGAAAATTTTCATTTTTTACAACTGTAGAAATCACTGTATATTGCATGGGCAAGTTTTCGTAATGATTCGATACCAATGCATTGTGGTCATGCGATCGGGGATTACTGAAAGATCTGATTAAAGACAGAAAGAACAGTGAAGTACAGTAGAGTTTGATTATAGACAAAAAGAAGGGACAGTGAAATACAGTAGAGTTTAAAAACCTTAGTTTCTGGCGTGATACATTGAGAATATATGCGAGGTAAATTGTGTATGGTTTTGGTTTTGTGAAAATGCATTTCTGTGTTGTGTACAGATCATCCTTACATGCATTTTATTTTCTTTATTTTGAGACAAAACTCATAAGATCCGCAGGCATGGTGGAATTTAAGAAACATTTCGATATATACTCATCAAAAGAAGTTTTGCATCAGTTAATATTTTTCTCATTTTAAAATAATGTTTAATATAGATCATCAGTATTTTTCAAATAAACTATTAAAGCTTAATACCATCTTAAAGGGCTAGACTTCGTGTACTGAATAAAAAAGCAATAATTTGTCATTAATTAAGTAAAAATGTGCAAAAATGCATGTTTTTGAAAACACCAAAATTTGGGAGGCAGAAAAAACCCATATCTTTATTTCTGGGCTTCTAAACCTCAATTCGCTTCGCATCCTCACTCGAGATACTGAAAGCAATCATTTAAAGTATAAAAAAAGATGGATGTTTTGGACAAAAACGCTATTTTTGACCAAAAATAACGATTTTTGAGATTTTGTTTAAATTATCAGATAAAGCTTAGTAACTCATCTCTCCGATTTTTTTCTATCAAAAACAGCATGCAGCACCCCTTAATGTTTAACTGGAAGTACTGCTTTTCAACTTATCCAAATTCCGACTTTTTGAAAAGCTGCATATCAAAAACATACTCATGCAACATCTTTGATATGCGATCGCCTTTAACAGAAAGAAAGTAGGCGGTATGATTTGGTGTCAAAACATCTCATAGTGATCAAAAATTGAAATGAATTTGGATTTTACTCATTTTATTTTAATATTTATATTTTTGTCTCAAAAATTGCAATTTTATCAAAAAATGCATTTTTACCCAAATTTTCATACTGCTACGAAAGAGATTTCATACATTCTCTTAACCATGACAATGAAGCTGATGTTATCGAGGCGTTTAATTCGACTTCTAGGTACCTCGATGACCTTTCCTTATTTTAAAGGCATGGTCAAACAAATTTACCCCCCTGACCTACAATTGAATAAAGCACAACACCACGGATACCGAAGCCCCCTTTTTAGACTTACATCTTTCTAGTGCAAATGGATTTGATTCTTCGAATGGAACCACGACAGAAGTTTGGAACGATCAGTAATATAAAATTACTGGTGTGGGGCTTAAATCAATTTTACAGGCGCCTAACCTTACCCTCATCTTCTGCAGTGGCTCTAATATACACAAATATAAACAAGCAATAAGAAAATCGTGTTAAGAAATATAAAACATAGGTACCAACGTATTACATGTGTAACGGAAAGCAGGGTGAACAGCTATTGAAGTGAGGTGGTCACAGTGCTATCTTGGACAGAACAAGTAAAATGCAGAGAGATAAGTAAACAGCCAAATCATATCAGGGTGGCAACAGTCATACAACATAAAAGTCGTTATGGCGTTATGGGAATAACTTTGATAAATGTGAACCACAGCAGTCCCGTCTTTAGATATAACTAACTGGGTGTAAAATCGTTTAACAGGCGCCTAACCTCACCCTCATCTTCTGCAGTGGTTCACAAGATTTAGTTTGTTGTTCGGTCCTCGTGGTCCTCTCGAACTAGTCAATGAATCATCAAGGACAAACAAATAAATCATGATAACCACCCTGATGAATCAAAAACGAGGACTCAACAGATTCAGTAAGCTGCCCGACGATGGAGATCCCTGGGCGCCAAATAACTTACTGAAATCCGGAGCAAAAGAAAAAAAAAACACCAGTTGAATCCCGGTGGGCCAAGCAACAGACAAGAATACAAGAATATTTTATCATTCTCTTTGTCACTCTCTTTATAAAAAGATAATATATTTCAATATGACCGTTCCTTGAACCTCTAACAGCGTAAGAGACATGTCATGCCATATAGATCTGAAACGTTATTTGTATTTACCTCATGATTCCATGTTTGTATGGAATGAGTGTAATTAATTAAAGTAAAGAATCATTAACATGTACTGATAAAGCTGTTAAAATTACTTGCGTATATAACAGATGAAAGCCCAAAAAGAGAAACAGTTATGGCATGGTGAGAAATTTAATTTACAATTTGGCGATATTCTGGTCAAATAAAACAACATTTTGTATGTACATGTAGATCGCTACTAAAATGACTATTAATTATTAATTTAATTAAGTAAATAACAGTATTTATTTTCAGCGGTTAACTTTTAAAAAGGTAAACGCTTCTTGAGCCATTCTTTCACATGGTTAAGGTACCGAGAGTAATTATGCAATATTGTTGTCGAGAGGCCTCCAGTGAAATGAGCACGTTGGAAATTTCAATTTGGATAATAATAATAATAATAATAATAATAATAATAATAATAATAATAATAATCTTTAAAAAAAATGAGATTTAGATTTTATTTATAAACTATCTTTCAACATTTTATAACAATTGTTATGACTATTGCAATATTTCTTAATTGGGATGGAATGCAAACTGATGCGGACTCAAAGGTGGTTTCTTAAAGACTTGGTCGGGAGAATAGTCATGGTGGGACGATGCTGCTGAATTAGAACAAACTATAATATAAAAAAAATCATATTTTCTAATGATTATTCATATTATGAATTAATATATTTACAAAACAAAAATAATAAATGCGATGGCCTTAGCTAAATGCATAATTACAGGAATTTTCCCAATATTGTAGTTATCTTCAAAGCTGTATCACGTGCGATGTCCATAAATATTTTTAACGCTAGTTCATAGGTGAAAGTCAATAACTTGGAGAACGACTGTAAATAAATAAGTTCCAATATGCTGAACATAGATTTCAATATGACCGTTTCTTGAACCTTTAAGAACGTTAGAGACATGTACTGATAAAGCTGTTAAAGTTACTTGCGTAAATGACAGATGAAAGCTTAAAAAATGAAAAGTTGTGGCATGGTGAGAAATTTAATTTACAATCTTGCATCATTATAGTAAAACAAACCAATCCTTTGTATGTAGACAGCTACTGATATAATTTGCTACATAGGTAACCATATACCATAGATCCAGGACTCATGGGACTAAAATGCTATTCTGTGTTATGTAGTTTGTATTTGAATATCTAAGCAGAAGCAAGTCGCTGAAGTTATATGGTCATTTTTGATGAAAGGGTCAGTTTACCCCGCCCACTTTTAAGGCACTATAAACTGTAATCAAGATTAAAACAACCGATGAGGGTTCAGTACCCAAAACTACGAAATATGGTCCATACTACCTCCCTTTTAACGTTTTCACTGCTTCCAAAGGATCAAACTTTTATATTCTATTTATCATTTAACCTAATTCCAATTCAGCTTTAAAAATCTTTCTCTAAATAGATATCAATTGTGTAATTAAGGAAAACGTCGTGTCTTTCTTCAAATTTTAATTGAAATTCGACAAATTTTGGACGTTTTTTTCTGACCCCAGTCTAAACTTTTAGGTGGTAATGTTGGATAAAATGGCATGAAAGCATGTATTTATACCACTTTTTATCTATTATAAACATTATGTGTCAAAATATCTAAAGTCCAATTCGCATGCGCAAAAAATACACTCGTGTAAATATACTCCGGTGTGTATTTATACTCCGGTGTGCAAATCAACCTGAGAGTAAATTTAAATTGCGTTCGCATGGGTTTTATCGCCAGGAGTATTTTTGTAGGTAAATTTATCATTTCTAAATTAAAACCTGTTCATTTAAGTTTTCTGTATTTGCAAAACAAGAAGAGGCTGCTTCAAAGTGTTCATGTAGACTTTGGCAGCAGAGGGGAATCATGTAATGGTCAGGCATAACCTTAGCAGTTATACAATTCCCTTTTTCATCCTTTTACAAGGAATTACTGTTAAAATGCCCCAAGAATCCTAACCAAGAATGATGAAGAAATAGTGTGGCTGTTTGCACTCCATATGATCTAAAATGTTATGAATGGCAATAAACTCTTATTTAGCAACAATGTCCACAGTTTCAGCAACTGTCATATAATCAGTTAGGAACAAAAAATGTGAAAATTCGTTATCTAAAAGCAGAATATTGACTTGAAATAAAGATACTCATGGGTAAATTTTACTTTGCATTTGCATGGCACATAATAGTAAATTTACCCTTGTCAGGAGCCTATAATCTCTCCTGGAGCTCCGGGAGAGATTATAGGCTCCTGCACGTGTGTATTTGTAAATATAAAATTTGCATCTGGTCAGACCCAGGAGTAAATTTACCCATATGTAAATATACTCCGGTGTGTATTTGCGTCCGCATGCGCCATTTACTTACCCCGAGTAAAATTTGCACACCGGAGTATATTTACACGTGTATTTTTGGCGCATGCGAATTGGACTTAAGTAGAAGCAAGTTGTGACAATTAAGTTCTACAGATATTTTGATAAAAGGGTCAGTCTGCACCATCCACTTTTAAGGAACTTTCATCTGAAGTCGAGATCAGAACAATTCAAAAAACTTTTCACCGGGGTTCAACTTTGCTCCGGGTTTCAGTAAATTACTCGGCGCCCAGGCATCTCCATCATCGGGCAATTTACTGAATTTTTGAGTCCTCGTTTTCATTAGGGTAGTTATCATGATTTGTTTGTTTGTCCTTGATGATTCGTTGACTAGTTAGAGATTCACCACAAGGAACGAACCACTGCAGAAGATGAGGGTGAAGATAGGCGCCTGTAAAATCGATTTAAGCCCCCCCCCCCCAGTAATTTTATATTACTGATCGTTCCAAGGCGATACTTCTGTTGTGATTCCCATTTGTTTTATGTTTCGGAGTCGAAATTATGTGCTATTTGAACCTTATGTACGTTATACATTTATTTAAGTTCAGGTAACTGAGTTGCCGATTATTGGGAAATAGCTGCTCACTCGGCTCATAATATGTTTTCTAAATGTGGGTGACTGATTGTCAATTTACTTTTTCCCACCTCGGTTTTTTAAATAGAAATTTCTTTCTGATTGCGCCTTTTCCTGATCACTGCCTTCTTGTACCTTTTTATCATTTAGCCTATTTAAGAAAGATTTCTCCAGGCATATCATCAATACTGAGTGAAATTTAAGTTAAAATGAAGAATTGTGTATGTTTTTATCCATGTCTAAGATATTTTCAAAAGCGTTAAGGATGTATAAAATTGCATGAAAAGGTACAAGTATGCACTGGGGGCGACAGGTTTACAAGACCCTTACCTCACCGTGGTTCACAACATTTAGTTAGTTCTTCGGTCCTCATGGTGAGTCAATGAATCATCAAGGGCAAAAAATAAATCATGATAAACACCATGATGAATAAAAAACGAGAACTCACAGACTCAGTAAGCTGCCTGACGATGGAGATCCCTGGGCACTGAAAGCATGTATTTATATAACTTTTATCTATTATAAACATTTTGTGTCAAAAAACTAAAATTGAGTAAAATAGTTATTTTTGTTGAAAGGATCTGTTTACCCCACCCACTTTTAAGGCACTTTTATTTGAAGTCAAGGTCAGAATACATAATAAAGCCATTAAAAGAACGTAGCTTCTTGTCTGTTCCTTGGCCCACCGGGGTTCAACTGGTGTTTTTCATTTGCTCCGGATTTCAGTAAGTTATTCGGCGCCCAGGGATCTCCATCGTCGGGCAGATTACTGAGTCTGTGAGTCCTCGTTTTTGATTCATCATGGCGGTTATCATGATTTATTTGTTTGCCCATTTTGATTCATTTACTAGTTAGAGATTCACCACGAGGACCGAATAAATAACTAAATGCTATGAACCAGGGTGACGTTAAGGCCCTGTAAAACCGGTTTAAGCCCCACCCCAGTAATTTTATATAACTGATCGTTCCAAGGCGATACTTCTGTTTTTGTGCTGTTTAAACCTTATGTACGTTTTCATAGTTTAAGTTAAGCTCGGGTAACTGAGTGGCCGCCTACTGGGAAATAGATGCTCACTCGGCTTACGATATGTTATATAGTATAAGTACCTAATTGTCAATTTGGTTCTTTCCAACCTCGGTTTTTGGAGTGGGAATTTCATTATGATTGCGCCTTTTCCTGATCATTGCCTACTTGTGCCTTTTAATCATTTAGACTACTGCCGTATCCAACTCATAAAAGCATTTTCAAAGCAATACATTAATACTGTGTGACAGTGAAGGAAACAGTTGTACCCCTTCACCATATTTTCATCACACTTTGACAAATATGGTTTTCAGCCCCCTGACAAAAATATATTGATGTTTAGCCATGAGCAAATCGCATGAAAGCTTTTGTTTGTATATTTTCACTTCCAATATTATCATTTTGAGTCCAAAACAAACTAAGAGCATGTTGTGATAGCCAAGTTGATGTATGCAGTTCTCGGACCGCACCACGATTTCAGCCGATCACCCTCGATTTTCTTGCACCTCAAATATGTCTTCATCATGGAAAAATGTTCTCTGCACCTCACATGGACACGAATGTCCCCTCAGTGACTGTGTTAGTATTAAGTCGATGCTCTCAGAACTGGTGTTGAAGCAATGTTATTAACTTGGTACCTGATTAGGTGCAACAAACATTGTAATTAGCTACCTTTTATTAGTTCGCCCTTGGGACTTTAATCTTTTCTGGTTATTGGCATTCTCATTGATTGGCGTTATAGGCTTTATGATGTATTAAATGTATATTTGAAACACTGTCAGTTTCAAAAAAAAACAAATGTTTCTTTTATACATGTAACATGGAATATACGGCATTGACCTTCTCGTGGTATCTTTCAGCGGTAGGTGTATTTCCATTTATTTTTTTCTCTGTTTCCTGTGTAATCGTTTGGCCAGAATTTATAGACGATTAATGAATTTTCTTTTCAGAAAATGGATGACAAAATATTCAACAGCGCACTAACAAGCAATCAAACACACCTACTGATAAGCAACCTGGGCACAACACCGCCGCATAACCAAACAACAACGCTTACAGGGAACTGGGACACAACATTTATAGAAAACGTCACCAACCCAACGGCAACGCTTATTGGGAACAGGACCACAACGTTAATAGAAAACGTCACCAACCCAACGGTTACGCATATTGGCAACTGGAACACAACATTAATAGAAAACGTCACCCACCTAGCGGTAACGCTTATTGGAAACAGGACCACAACGTTAATAGAAAACGTCACTAACCCAACGGTTACGCATATTGGCAACTGGAACACAACATTAATAGAAAACGTCACCAACCCAACGGCAACGCATATTGGGAACTGGAACACAACGTTTATGGAAAACTTCACTAGTGTTTCGTACAACAACAAAACAACGTTCAACTTGGACACAGACAATACAGACAAATTCTTCTGGGTTGCTCTTGCATTTACACTTGAGATGATTGTTTCTATCTTTTGCAATGCTGTAGCTATAAGGGTCATGGTGAAATGCTGTAAGCTCCCAATATCAATCAGATACCTCTCCGTTAATCTTCTGGTAGCCATGTTGATCGTGAGCATTAGTAATGTAATACATAGTGTGTGGGGATTTATAATAGGACCGCACGGGGACAATGGTCTGCAATTCGAGTCAAGATCCTTTTTCAATACTGTGTTTGTTTCACTTACATGGTGTTGTCTGTGTTTTGTAATACTTGAACGATTCTTTGCCTTAACATTTCCTCTTAGATATGCTCATTATGCTACAAAAGCTCCACTGTATATTGTTATTGCATTGATTTGGTTAGTCAACATTCTAGTCCCAACTTTAATATTCATTTTCAACTGGCTAAGCACCTGTGGACAATACGACTTTGTTACGTCCTGTGACAGATTTGCAATGCATCACCCGTCTCGAATTTTCATGATCTCAGTTTTGTTCCTTTACTGTGGTATTACAGTTGTTGTATACACAAAGATTAGCAGGATACTCCATAGACAAAACACTGTCATCCAGGCCATTACAGTAACTACCCAGAATGCCCCAAATCAAACTAGCTCCCTCTCGCGGTCACTTCCGTCAACAAAAGTGATTCTGGTTATTGTGTTATCATTTATCATGTTACAATCACCTCTGGTATTAACTATACTTCTTTTTGAACTGAGGCCCGACCTGCAGGAACAACAGCTACGCTCAGTTCTTTACATTGCCATTTTCTTATTCAGTGAAATCAATACATATGTTGTACTGTACTTTTATATCTGGAGATTTCGGGAGTGCAGAATGAACTTTTATCGCATGCTTGCAATTATATCAGATAGATACAAAGATAAAGCTGGAGCATTGCACATCGAAGTGTTTAATATTGTGACAGTAAAGACTGAAACTAGTGTCTGAACACATCCGTGTGTATATATATCTTACAGAGATTGGAGGAAACTGCTTGACAGGTATAACGTATTTACCACAAAGTTTTCAATATTTCAGATCCCGGACGATCACAGTAGACTTACGTCACAGATATACCGTTATACATATGAATAAAATGAAAGTATTTTTTTTTTTTTTTTTTTTTTTTTTTTGATTCAGTTTTACGACCCTTTCAAGATTATTTCAGCTCATATGAGACGGGCCAATCAGTAGGTGGGGCGAAAACGGGAGAACCCCGAAAAAAACCACCTGGCACACCCGCAAGCAGAACTTGGCTTGTCTCACATGTGGCCAGAGCGGGGCTCGAACCCACACCAGACACAGCGGTGACAGTGATTAAGAAACAGCGCTCCTAACCGCTCGGCCACGGGGACCGCCAATGACTTGACCAATATAGGAACAGGTGTGCCTTTGTAATTTCACTTTGCTTTTATTACATGTGTTAATATTCCATATTCGTTTGTTATGGTTTCATATGTTTCATGTGCAATGTTTACTAGAGGGCCTCATGGAAGATTGGTTTTAACCAAATGTGTCACCTTCTTTAGATAAATACTTTACTTTGCTTTGCTTTGCTTTGCTTTGCTTTACTTTACTTTACTTTACTTTACTTTACTTTTAACGTTAAATCTGTGACGAAAGTCTACTGCGATCGCCCGGGATCTATACTGCTTAGTTTCAACACGCAACACCATCCAAGGTGCTAGAATGCATCGGTACTGATTACAGTTCTTTACCGTTACTTACATGTACCTGTTTGTGCGAAAAAAAATGACATTTATAGCCTTATTGGCATGCATCTATGAATCCACTGTATAATGTGATTGCTTTGAGCGCGCTGCTTTATCTCTTGTGACGAGTTTGTAAACATTAGTGGAGGGGTTTCTATTATCTTATTAAAGAAAAAAAAATAAACTGAGATCCTTTAACAGCAGCGAACAAGGGGATGGGCCATACCGCGGTACGTTTCTTATGTCACATGAAGGGCATGGACAATTCTTATTGGTATGATGAGAATGTCATTACTTAAAATGTCTATTTGAAGCAGTCTGATCAACTGTCAAAGGTCAACCGGCACGGTCAATGCAATCGCACTATACGCTTTTGTTTGTTTGATTGTATTGATGTTTTCAATTTTTACTGATTTCAAAAAGGCCGACACTATTTTGTTTATTCCGCTACTTAACCGGGCAGCGAGTGATGCTTGGTTCGTCCTTAATCTAAAAAGGTAAATGTAAGCAATGATCAGAAAATTACACAATCAGAACAAAAGGCCCTTTCCAAATACGGAGGATTAAGGGGATGCCAATTGTCAAATTCTAATACTTGTATAATTTTTACCTGTATAAAGAAAAATGACAATATTACCAATGAGACTGGATATCCTTGAACCGTTATTATGTGAGTCATTCAAACGTCGAATACATATAAATTATTTTTATGCCCAAACACTCAGCTCTAGAGGGCTCAGCAACATGCTTATCAGCATTGTCCAAGTTACCTCCTGGTTTGATTCAATTTTCATCCGTCTGGCATGCTGGATAAATTAAAACTACCACCATAAACATTTCCTGAAAAAGCCCGACTACAATCTTTGAAAGTTTGTCCACTCAGAAATTATTTCTTCTTGATGAAAACATGGTATAAATCATTTGTGCTGAAAACCATTTACATCAGATACAGTAAATAGCATTATTTCTCCCAAAATATTGACTTTTTGTTCGAAATACTTTCAAAGGTTGTAGCCAAGATGTTGGAGGTCATGTTTATGGCGATAGCTATTAGTAAACTTTATCCAGCATGCTAAATGGATGAAAACGGAATCAAACAGGGAACTAACTTGAACAATGCTGATAAGCGTGCTGCTGAGACCTCTAGAGCTGAGTTTTGGGGCATAAAATAATCTGTATAAGATGTTTGAATGACTCATACAAGAATGTGTCAAGAATATCCAGTCTCCTTGGTAAAATTGTCATTTTTCTTTATACAGGTAAAAATTATACATGTATTAGAGTTTGACAATTAACATACGGAATGTTTCCGTATCTTTTCACGAGAACATTACGAAAACATGCCAATGCAATATAGAATTTTCTGAAAATGTAAAAATGAAATTTTTAGTATTTTTCTTGTTTTCAGTGAATAGACAGATGATACACGTTAGAATCGACTGGCCTATGTGGTTCTAACGAGCACCCACAATCTATGTTTTGGATCAAAAATAAGAAAAATGTGTACCCCTGCACATCCCAGTTTTTATTATATAAAAGTGAGGTGTAAGGGGGTATTCAATGCATGGTCATGTTTACGTGATACTTTTGATCCCTGGCTGTATTATGTGCCTCCAGGCAAAGCTTATTTACCTACTGACCGAATGTCTATACTTGTTATATTTAGTCAAACAATCCATACAAATAAGTCTATACTAGTTTGCTTGGGAGGTTATATACAGTACTCAACAAAAAAAGTTAAGGAAAATGTGTTCAAGTGCTTATTACAATAAATCCAGCAACGTTTTAGAAATTCAAACTTCAGAATGGTATAAAGTGTCTTTTAATCTTTCCAATGAGGCCTTTTTTGAACTGATAGCACCTGGAGTGGCCTGGAAAACCATTGTCAAAGTTGACTAGTCGTCAAACCAGTTTTCACAAAATTCCAATATTGTTTGGTTTGAGTAAAAAGTGTCAATGTAGACTCTTGCCTTAAAAGCATAGACTTTTCTCATGACAACTGACCAGTGCACAAACCAAGATAATGAGGCATGTCATCCTGCTTTTTCTGCACCAGCATCAGTTCGTAGATGACAATATCACACTGCAGTGCACCACGTCCAACCAACATTCTTTCATCTGACCAACAGTATGCCCAATTTGGTGCTGAGAAATCAGCTTTCGTTACCCAGAAGCATCACAGCAAGAGCCTAGAGAGTTCTTGGTGACAATATTCGACACCAGACCCTACCAGGCTGTTCCAGAATATGCATCTCTTGGTCAATGGGATGCATGTCTGGTGAATGGGTTGCCTAGTCCTTGTCCTCAACGTTGTTCTGACGAAGGTAATCTTGGGTGATCCTGAGACGATTTTCATCTGACATTGCCTTCCTGGTACCAACAATGACATTAGTGCTGAAAAGGCTTTACAACAGGTCTGCTCTCACCTCAGTATGCGCACTGTACAGCTTATGATGAGAAAATGTGTCTATGGAGGTGCGAATTTTGTGTGAAAAAGCCCCAGTGATGGCTGATACACAAACCGAACAATTTGGCAATTTTGTGAAAAATGGTTGGACGAGCAGTCAACTTTGACACTGATTTTCCAAGCTTCTGTAAGGGCAATTGTCTCAAATAAGCCCTCATTTGAAAGATCAAAAGACAATTTATAATGATATGAAGTTCATATTTCATGAACTATAACGGTTCTTTTGTTACAGGCAATCAAACACATTTTCTTTAACTTTTTTTGTTGAGTTACTTTTGGGTGTCATGACATCTTACTGTTGGGTAGAAGTCTCATAAAATGACGGCAGCGTTCCGATATGTCCCAATTGTTGACTAAGACGCAAATCATCAATTAAAAACAATATAGAAAACACACTGCTGGCACATCATTCTTCCCGGTCATCCGTCAGAAAAACATGACCATGGAATGTATACCCCTTTATACCCCATTATCTTAATTGGGCAAAGCTTATTTACCTACTGACCGACTAACTACCGCTTAGAATGTCTAAGAAGCGGTATAGCGAAACAATCCATACATATACACTCTTACCCACAATAATGTATAAGCCTTAGTTTTTTCTTGGGTGGTTATACTTTTGAAGCACTTTTTGGGTGTCATGACATCTTTATGTTGGGCAGAAGTCCCATAAAATAGTGACAGTGTCCCGACATTTCCCCATCTGTTGACTTGGACGCAAACCATCAATTAAAACAATAAAGAAACACATGATTGTCATCACTCTGTCCGTGCTTGCAGCGATTTGGTACTGTGAATCGTTTTCTCAGTCTCAAGATGTATTTTGCCCCAGTCTTCAAACTGCTCCCGTTTTGGAATGTCGCGAAGTTTGTTGTCATCGATATATGAATAGGTCTCCATTTCGGAAATTGAGCCTCGATTAGAGAACTATGCCCGAACCTTGGTCCTACATATACCCCCTAATTGGTAAAATGGGGCTATCGTCCATTCAGAAATGGACAAGGTATCGCGTAGCTCCTTCATTACGAAAACTTGCCCATGTAATTTGTAAAAAATGAAAAAATTCACCAGAAAAAAAATGATATTTTTAATATTCAGTTTTCTCAAAACATGCATTGTTGGTACACGTTAGGACCGCCTCGGCACAATGTATGTTTTGGACCAAAAATAAGAACCTGCATATATAAACATGGGGTTTGAGAGGGTATACCTACCGTATTACACGGACATGTTTTCCTGATGTTTACCAAGTACTGATTTCCGCTTCAGATCGCATGTAATTAGTTGAACAGTCCGTCTTGTACATTTTGTTACGTCTGAAAATTATCCGTCAGACTGAGTCTAGTCGTCTTGTCAAAGCTATTTCCGGGTATTGCCGAACCGCGTCCTCCAGTAAGTTGAAATGAGCTGCGACGCGAGAAAATCCTCTTCGGTTTTTCCGACAAGGTCGGACACAAATCGGCATGCACAATCACAGAAGAAGAGTAGAAGCTTGAAATTCCGGATATAAATAGAAAAGGAATTGTACTATCCGTGTAGCGAAAACAAAGGCAATGCTCAGGTGTGCAGTTACTGCCTCTTTGTTTTATGCAAGAAAAAAAAACACGATTTTTTCACGATGCGGCTCAAATGTATGTAAAACGGCGACCAGACTTCCGTGTACTAGTTTGGTATAAAACGTCGAGCTGATCTTGGCTTCTTCACTAGCTACAGTCGCAAGTCAGAAATAAGGTAAGAATTTTGACCTATTTCTTTTTTAATTTTTGAAACAAACAAATCTCTATTTGAAAGGCCGCGGTTTATTTTAATATAATTTGTTTTATTTCTTTAAATTGCAAGCCAATGGACGTTCTCAGCCAAACATGTTTCATTGGTTCAATTTTGATTTTCATTACGAAAACTTGTCCATGCAATATATAGGAATTTTTTTAGCTTTAAAAATTGAAACATTTTAACTGAAAATTTTTGATATTTTTCTTATTTTTGCTCAAAACATAGATTGTGGGTACACGTTAGAACCGCCTCGGCAATCTAAGCAAAAATAATAAAAATAGGTATACCCCTGCATACCCCAGTTTTTCTATATAAAAGTGGGGTTTAAGGGGGTATTCATTATACGGACATGTTTTCCTGATGACTAGTCAGAATGAAAATCAGTTTCTTGCATTTGGATGTCTGATGTCTTAATTAATTAAGTACCAGTTGCACTGTTTCTTAAACGATCGTGCGATTGTGTAACAGTAGTAAGTTTTTTAATAGACGGCTTATAAAATGCAAAATCTGTAAAATGTTTTCCAACGTGATTTAGTTTGTGTAATTTGCATATTTGGGTAAAAAAAATGAACCCTAAATTAATATTTAGAAATCTTATAGCGATTGTAAGCTACCCTGAGACTAGGCCTTCACTCACGTGTACAAAATGTTTATTGACCGGTCAGACAAGACAATGACTGGTTTGAAAGTACGCTTTTTGTACTGTTACTTAATTACCGAATATTTGCTATTGACAGACGTCTGTCAATAGACACTCCGTACTTAATTTTGAAAATTGGTGATTTCGCATTTTTGCAAAATGTATGTTTTATCTTTTGCTAGGTGCACGAATAGAAAAATTTATAACATCAGGATTTGACTTTTCTCGGTATGGCACGCATATATATGTATCCTCATTTAATTTACTCTGGATGCCAATTTTTCTTATTCCAAATTATCACAATGAAGGCTATCACATTCGCGTTTGGTCAGTTTTAAAGGGACAATTTTTTACAGTTCAACATGTCTTTATCAATTTTATAAAATTTCAAGCACTCATCCCATGTTATTTTATTTTATTTTATTTCAGACTATCACAATGAAGGCTATCACATTCGCAGTTCTCGCCCTTGTCTGTGTTGTGGGTATGGTTGTGGCCGACTACGGGTACGGTGGCGGTGCGAGTTATCTGCCCGTCTATGGGGGCGGCTATGGTGGTGGCAAGGGAGGGTTCGGAGACGGAGGATTTCTCATGTTGATAGGATTCCTCTTCATCATCTTGTTCCTCTTCGGCGGCTTCAACCAGACAACCTCATCAGTCACCATTGTCAATGCCACTGGTTAAATCTGACAGAAAAACATATACCGTGTATTACAGTGATACCATCATCACCATTTTGGAGCTGATCTAAAACGACGGATTTTATTCCATAAGGCTAAAATAAACTTGTGGCAACATAACCCGCTTATTCACAACAGAAAAAGAGATTTATCACTGGTTTAGAAATTGAGAATGGACAATATACAGAAATGTTGATATTCAGAACTTTAATATACCGTTTTGTGAATGAACAAAAATATGATGCATATTTTGGATGGATATTTTTAATGATCGTTTAAAATTTCTCAAACGCTTTCTTCTTACCATCTTACTGCCTAATTCTAAAGAACATTTGATCTCTATTTATTGTTATTATTGTTATTGTTGAATTAAAATGATATACAAAATGTGGTGTTTTGTCATGCCTCTTATATGACATATGATCTTGGCAGGGATAGCTGTTGAAGTTTGTATATCTTTGATATGAAAATATATAATATGATATGAAAATATATATATATATATTTCCAAGCTTCGGCACCCACAGGATCCAGTTATTCCATGTATATACACTGAAAAAAAGTTATAAGAGGCCACCTCATATTTTGTCTTCTAGTTCCGAAAGTAAAATACGATCAATTAAAATTCATGATCATATGAATAAACCAATGTCTAACAGTGGCTCTGTGAGTTTCTGCATTCCAAAATGCGTGATACTTCTCACACAGACGAAGCATGTGTAAAGGTACCCTATTTCAAAAAGTCACACTTTATTAACATCAAATTAAATGTCATATTATGACGTTGTGTTTTTACATTTTAATTTATTTGAAAGTGCTACTGACTGCCATGATGCAAGATAAAATTAAGTCAAAAGTGTTGCTGCAATAAGAATCTTCGTTTCTGTTTTACACATGCAAGAAGACAACAACCTGAATAACAGGAATTCAGCTTTTGTATGCAATTTGCATACCAACTTTGTTCTTCTCCAGTTGCGTTATTATCAGCAGCACGGCATTGAAATTTTCAGCGATTATTTAGGTCAAATACTAGACTCTGATAAACTTTGAAAATTAAAAAAATCGTCCACAAATTTTGTTATTTTGTTCGTTAAAAATTGGCCTTGAAACCGGAAGTATGCGGCAGCCTTGACATGTTGGTCCTCGAAAATGGTCAAAAACAGTTCAGTCGAATTATATCTCTCATTTCCAGGCCTCATCAAGTGAATTTAACAGGGGTCAACATGTTTAAGAGGCACATTTATGAATTTTTCAAAAAATCTCAAAATTGGCGATTTTTAAAAATGCATAAAAATTCTACCAGTAGAGAAAATTCGAATGTTTGATGTTTTTCCGAGCCGTAACGACCCCTTTGATGACACCCGTTCCTAATTTCAATAAATGGTGTGCTGTATCCAATTTTTTATTTAAAAACATTGATTTATGCATTTTTACTCCAAAAACGCCTTTAGTAAAAGAAAATTATTTCTTAACACTTTGGAACTTTACTTACTTGAAAGACACGTCTTTTGGCAAAAAATTGTGCAATTTTGAACTTGGCTTAGAAACAAAAATGAGTTTGAAAAGTGGCCTCTTTATAACTTTGTTTCAGTGTAGACGAGTGTGCTTGCACAGCGAAAACTAGTAACCTATAAGACAGGGAAATCGCCTCTAAAGCTGAGCTATGATAACTCCTTTCATAAGGAACGTAGAAGCGCAGTCGGTGGAGGCGATGGTCCTGTATAGCTACATGTAGGCGCAGAAGCTGAAGTCTGCGGGGTTCGAAACCTACCTTCTATAATCAAAGCATAGTCAGGACATCTGTACAGTTTCAAAACTGTAGGAGGAGTTGTACACACAATGTACACTTTGTCCTGGCATTCATTTTCATTGTAAAAATGTCTGAAAACCGACTAAGTTCAAATTGCAAAAAAAAGAGACAAAAATTAATCTAAGGATTATATCCAAACAACATGTATATCTTCGAAGCATCATCAAGACATCTGTAAAGTTTCAAAAGAATCGGAATAAAACTGTAGGAGTTGCGCAAGGTACCCACTGTCCATTCACTTTCATTGTCAAAATACCCGAACAATGACTACCATATTCGTTCTAATTAGCGCACAGTACACTTAACTATTCAAAACATATTATCGTTAAGGTAACAAAATATCGTTCTAATTAGCGCCCACTTCGAATGAAAACAACCTTTAGACTCCTACAGTGACCATGTCAAAAATATCAATGATGATGTCATATAAGTGTTCCAATCGTTGAAAAATATTGTTTGATCATTTAAGAATAAGTTTTAATGTGGTATTAATGTGTACAAATGGTATAAAATACCAGTATGCTAGTCGAGCAGTGAGCGCTTATGCAAATGTTTTTCATAAACGACCAGGATGTGCGCTTATTGGAGCATGTGCGCTAATTAGAAAGAATACGGTATGTTCAAATTGCGAAAAAAAGAGTAAAAAATTAATTTAAGGATTATATTCAAACCACATGCACATCTTCAAAGCATGGTCAATATATCTGTAAAGTTTCAACAGAATCGGAAGAAAACTGTAGGAGGAGTTCCGCACACAAGGTACACACTGTCCACTCATTTTCATTGTAAAATGCCTGTAAAACGACTAAGTTCAAATTGCGAAAAAGAGTCAAAAATGAATCTACAGATTATATCCAAACCACATGTATATCTTCGAAGCATCATCGAGACATATGTAAAGTTTAAAAAAAATCGGAATAAAACTGTAGGAGTTGCGCACAAAAGGTACCCACTGTCCATTCACTTTCATTGTCAAAACACCCGACTAAGTTCAAATTGCAAAAAAAGAGTCAAAAATTATTTTGAGGATTATATCCAATATACATGCATATCTTCAGACCATGGTCAAGGCATATCTTAAGTTTCAAAAGAATTGGAACAAAACTGTAGGAGGAGTTGCGCACATAAGGTGCCCTCTGTCTATTCACTTTCATTATCAAAAGGCCCGAAAAACGACTAAGTTCAAATTAAAAAAAAATCAAAATTAATCTGAGGATTATATCCAAACCACATGCACATCTTCAAAGCATGGTCAAGACATCTGTAAAGTTTCAGAAGAATCGGAATACAAGGTACATACTCCTACAGGGGGGCGGAAGGATGGACATACGGAAGGACGGACAGACGGACAGACGGAAGGACGGAGAGGAGAAAACTATGCCCCTCCGCTTTTCGAAAAGGCGGGGGACAAAAAAAGTTTGTATACTGACGTTGGGTTTTGTCTCACCCGAAACGCTTTCGATCAAGTTTTTGTGTGTAAATCAGACATTTATAATAAATAAGTTTGCGAAATCAGTCTCCCAGTTTTCGAGAAAAGCACAAATTTGCGGATTTTTTTAACCTCGTTAGCACACTTGCGCAACGGGTGGGACAATTAAATTGACAGTCAGGTACTAACACAAAAAGAGCATGCTTTATGTTAGATACCTTGTTACGTGCTGTTTTAACCTTTATATGCCTTGTAATGTCACTGAAACCCCTTTTTATCGCACCTGCTTATGGCAGGGTGCGATATAGAGTTCAAATTTCCGTCCGTCCGTTCGTCCGTCCGTCAAGTCCGTCAACATTTACGTCGCAGTTTCGCTTTCTCTACATCAGTGACATACCCTTCAAGCACGCACCTTGACCCAGTGCCCTTGACCTTTATTTCATTTTCCATTGACTTTGTTAATTTTTACGTCGAAGTTACGCCGAAATTTAAATTGCCTTTCTCTGCATTAGTGATAGCCATGAGTGTGAAACCTTGCATAGTAATTGTCCTTGACACACTCTTCAAGCACGCACCTTGACTCAGTGCCCTTGACCTATATTTTACTGTCCACTGACTTTGTTAATTTTTATATCGAAGTTATGTCGAAGCTTGCTTTTCTTTGCATCAGTGATAGCCGTGTGAAATCTTGTATAATAATTGTCCTTGACATACCCTTCAAACACGCATCTTGACCCAGTGCCCCTGACCTATATTTCACTGTCCACAGACTTTGTTAATTTCTATGTCGAAGTTAAGTTGAAGTTTGCTTGTCTCTGCATCAGTGCATCAGTGATAGCCGTGTGAAACCTTGCATAATAATTATCTTTGACATACCCTTCAAACACGCATCTTGACCCAGTGCCCCTGACCTAAAGGGTGTTAAGAAAGTTCGTTCCGCGCAAAAATTGTTTTCCTGATAGTTTAATTTTAATGCTTCAGAACTTAAAAATGATATAACCAGACTTTAATTTGGATGTATGTTGAAAGACAAATGCAAATACGTTTTAAATCAGATACCTGATCATGAAGAAAGTGGCCCTCAAACACAGGAACCCATTCCATTTTCTAACACTTGAACTTTTACACAGAAATGGGGGTATACTAGTAAATATCTTTGACATGCCAAGACCGATGTGTAAAAATATTCTATAATTCAATGAATAAAGCCTAAATTAACAACTTATTCGCCATTTATAATAGTTATGTGATATCTTCAATTATAATCCTGTAAACAAAAATAAAAAGTCAAAATTTTCACATTTTCTTCAGAAAATCAAATTATTCCAAAATTTGAGAAATACAGTGTACTTAGAAAATAAACATCTGTGAAGCTACTCGACGTTAGACAGCATTTCAACTGTTATATTGTATATGAGAACTGAACAAATTCAAGGAAAATGCATCATTTCATTATTTTTTGCCTACCATCAGGAAAACATGTCCGTGTAATGTATACCCCCTTGAACCCCATTTTTATATAGCAAATCTGGGGTATGCAGGGGTATACCTAATTTTCTTATTTTTGCTCTAAAACATAGATTGTGGGTAATTGTTAGAACCGCCTCGGCGAGGCGGTTCTAACGTGTACCCCCAATCTATGTTTTGAGCAAAAATAAGAAAAATGTCATAATTTTTCTGACAAAATTTTCATTTTTTACAACCGAAAAAAATCTCTGTATATTGCATGGGCAAGTTTTCGTAATGAAAATGCTTTCAAATCATGTGGTAAAGTGCGGAACGAACTTTCTTAACACCCTTTATATTTCACAGTTCATTGACTTTGTTAATTGTATGTCTCTGCAGCTGTGAGTGTAAAGCCTTGCATACTAATTGTCCTTGATTTACCTTTCAAGCACACACTTTGACCTGTTGCCATTGACCTATATTTCACGGTCCACCGACTTCATTAATTTTTATGTCAAAGTTTGATTTTCTCTACTCCTAAGTTATCGCGAATGTGAAACCTTGCATAGTAATTGTCCTTGACATGCCCTTTAAGCGAACACATTGACCTGGTGCCCTTGACCTAATTTTATGTCGAAGTTTGAGTTTCTCTGCAGCTGTGATAGCTGTGAGTGTAAAGCCTTGCATACTAATTGTCCTTGATTTACCTTTCAAGCACACACTTTGACCTGTTGCCCTTGACCTATATTTCACGGTCCACCGACTTTATTAATTTTTATGTCAAAGTTTGATTTTTCTCTACCCCTAAGTTAACTGTGAATGTGAAACCTTGCATAGTAATTGTCCTTGACATGCCCTTTAAGCGAACACATTGACCTGGTGCCCTTGACCTATATTTCACGTTTTTAATTATTTTGCCTGATGCAGGTGCGATATCGACCTCCGCGGTGTCCTTAAAGTTCATATTCTTTGTACAGAGTCGTGTCCCTGGAAAGTGGAGAAAGCTTCAAGTCACTTGGGTAAGGGGTTCGGACAACAGTTATGCACTTGAATGCTACAAACTATGCTAATGCAACAGTTACTTGACGCTACACGCAGCTTAGTGGACCATATATTTCCGCTGAGAAAGGCCCTTTTATTCTTTTTTTCTTTTGTATGATCTAGCAGTTACTTTATCATAAGCTTAATTACAAATATGTCCTAGGAAGCATTGTCGAGGCAGAGGGATTGCTGTTCGGACATAGTTCTTGGAGAGCTCACAATTACAAGACATAACAAATACATAAAATAACATATTTTAGTATTACATTTTTATTCAACAATAACAAGAATAACAATAAATAGAGATCAAAGGATCTTAAGGATTACGCAGTTAAAAGGTGTATCAGAAAGCTTTCGAACAATTTACGACGATCGTTGAAACAACCATCTGAAATGAGTGCCATATTTGTTTATTCCATAATGGTTTGATCGTGAAGAATATTGAAAATTTTCTGCCCAATACAAAATTAATGTTTTGTGTATCTGTCCATTCATCCTGAATCCCTTTTGCATTGCATTAGATTATGTTAACACAAGACGTTTAGTCTAATACAACAATATCCGTTTTAGGTCCGCTCCAAAATAGTAAAGACAAAACAAAAGTTGATGCTGATGTTGTTATCACTATAAAGCACTTTCAAGTGTTTTCAGATTTAACCAGTGGCGTTGACAATGGTGACAGAGCTTCCGGTTGTCTGGTTGAAGCCGCCGAAGAGGAACAAGATGATGAAGAGGAATCCTATCAACACGAGAAATCCTCCGTCTCCGAACCCTCCCTTGCCACCACCATAGCCGCCCCCATAGACGGGCAGATAACTCGCACCGCCACCGTACCCGTAGTCGGCCACTACCATACCCACAACACAGACAAGGGCGAGAACTGCGAAAGTGATAGCCTTCATTGTGATGGTCTGAAATAAGACAGATCGACATCGTGTGTAAATTAAATGAGGATACAAGCATGCGCGTCAAATCGAGAAAAGCCAAATCATGTTAGAAAATACTCTATTCCTGCATGTAGCAGAAGATAAGACATACTGTGTACAAAAATGAGCCGCCTCGTGGGAAAACCAACAATGTGGTTTCCGAACAGGTCCGACACAAACCGGCCTTCACTGTAAGAGAAGCAGGCTAGAAGCTTGAAATTTTGGATTTAAGTAGAAGAGGAATTGTACTATCAGAGTAGCGAAAACAAAGGCGCTGATCAGCTTCGCGGTTACCGCGAAGCTTATCTGCGTCTTTGTTTTCGCAGATTGTTAGTTTTCCCATGAGGCGGCTCAAATGCTTACACATCAGTTTTGAAAATTGAATATCTTAGTTTTGACAAAAAGAATGTGCCTTCACACAACGCATTGTCTTCCCTGATCCACTGCAATAACACTTCTACATGGAATATGCTATACTGAACATAAAAAGAAATGTCACAATTATTTTCTCAGTTTGACCAACTTCTACAAATTATCTATACTGTCAGGTACAAGTAACGTTTGTGCATGTGTATTAGATATCAGGGCCCAGAATTACAATGCTTCCTTAAAGTTAAGGCCCGCATTAGTTAAGGTAACAATTTTTGACTTGCTATTTTACCGTTATAATTGCTGACTTTACAAAAATATACACATGTGTAAAATAAAATGTCATTTACATATTAAAACCAATAAGTACGATTTCAGTATGTTTTAGATGCATATTTTGGGTGCTGAAATTTGTCACCTTAATTAAGGCATTCATTAACTTTACGGGAGGATTGTAATTCTGTGTCCAGACATCCAAATGCAAAAACTATGTTCATTCTGGCAGTAAAGCCAAAATTGAAACCATGACATATTTTTGGTTAAGGACCTCCATTGATTTGCGCTTTAAAGAAATAGAGAAATAATATTCAAATTTATCCTCTTTCAATCAATCTAATAGGAACCTTGTTGGTTTCAATTAAAAGCTTTTTTGTACAGCAATTTTAAATTGTGTTCGTAATTCTATTAAAGTTTAGTGCAGTTTTATTTTTATTGATGATTTCAAGGTATAAAGAAAATGCGCATATGCGCGGTTATTTTTTCCAGGTATGCAATTATTGGTCGACACTGTAACGCATCTTTATGAGCAAAATAAAAATTTAGCGGTTTGCAACTGTATGCCTTGATACCAAATGAACAGGGATCATACATTGTCATTGTTATCGTACCCAAATGAGAAAAAAAAAACTTCTACGATGACGTTATGTGAAGTTTCATTTTGTTTAGTATAGCAAATAATGTATTTTGTTCCATTAAGGATGTAAGCAGAACATCTAACTATTTCACGTGTTTGAAAATGTATCAAACTCTTATTGACCGCGTTATGAATTTGGTTAAGTATATACTTTCGCAAGTTCTGACCATTTGCTTGAAAGGTTAATAGCGGGGCGATTTCAAATTGGGTTTGCCTACTTTCTCAGCACGTTCCCTCTAAGATCTTTTGCTTGTCATTTACATAAATTCATTTCACGTTAAATTATAACACTGAATAAATGGTGGATTTTTCATATATACTGGACAAATAAAGTTAGGGATCAAACTTTTAACGCGTAATTTCTACAAGATTTCGAACTGCTGGTGAAATGAAACATTTCTATCATGAAGGTAATTCATTTTATAACCTTTGTACACTTGAGGGTCGAAACAATAGTCTTTGCATTCAACAAGACCAGGCTTTAAGTCAGACTACCCTTAAATGAAAGTGGTATGAAATTCCCATAGAGAACTGATAGTGTGTAAGTTTGTTCGCGCAAAACTTTTAAAATGGCTAGAAATTTCCAATCTTTTTAGCTGGCTGACCTTAGAAATGATGAATCTTGATGACTATCATGCAAATTCGCATAATTTTCATGAATTGGCAAAATTGATTTTTTGTGGAATCAGTTTTAATGCACTTTTTATCACTTTGGTTTTTAGGGCAGTATGCTTTAAAGAACAGCTGTGCTTAAGTCTGATGATGCAAAATTTCAAAATTGAAAGTGCGATAAAACTGCTAATCCACCATATCAATGAAAAAAAAAAAATGATTAATTATCGATTGACCCAAAATGCATCCATAAAAGTTTGATCCCTAACTTATTTTGACCAGTATATGTTACATTATGGCTACACGAAGTCGGTCAAAGAACATTATTCATATAAACGTTACCAAAAATGAAATTGATCGTGGTCATAATAGTTTTCGTGACCAGTTTTGAAAATCACGAAAATACTTTGACATTTCAGAAAATCACGCCATTCTATAGATGAAGTGCACTGAGACATGACCCTGAGATCTGCATTGAAGATAGTTCTAGAAAAAGAACCGATCAATTTCGTTTTCACTACATGCTATCGGTTCTAGATGAAGCCATGGCTATAAAAGTCAATTACAAAATCTCACCATTTGGATGTCAAAACAGCATGATCACATGATGTCACTGTATATTCATATTATTCCATTCATGGTACTATCAAATTACACAGTATTCCACCAAAAACAGAGATAATTAGTAAAATTTCCAGTTGTTTACTTGTTCGTCCAACAGAAATCAGCAAATCCATGTGCATGATGTCATGTGACATTTTGGTATACAGTACATCACCAAAATTTTGCACCACAAAAACTGGTAGCATAGAATAGAATAGAATATTTTATTTTGTATACAATAAGTGTTCACCACAACATACATGTAACAATAAATAACACGACATTCCAATCAATACATTTTTATTGTGTGTTGTATACACAGATAAACTGACTTGTTTACTTGCAGAGTATATTTTGCTTAATTCATATCTTGGGCAAGTCAAGTCACCCCAACGACTCTGCTTTGGTATTTGAACAGAACATATATTTTAATTTACCTAATGGTGCATTTAAAGAAGGAAAAAGATTTCTGGAGGGGGGTTCAAAGTCTCCAATGTGGGGGGTCTCCTTTTTATCTGCTTTGCCCTCAATTGACCCATGAAAATGAAATAAGTTGGTCCCAGAGAAGGGTTCTTTCTAGCAAACCCCCTCTTAATCTGCCACTGTACCCAGATAAACACTGTTTGCCTCTAGCAAGGGTGTTAGCCTTCAAATAAACATTAGGTAATGGCTGTTGCAGTAAAATGTTGGTGTTTGGGGTGTCAGTTCCCAGTCTTCCTGAACAAGTGTTGCCTTCCGGTACCAGAAGGGGCCTGATTACGGGAATGGACTACCGGAATGGACATTTATATGTGTCCTGGAGTATTTTTTTATTTGGTTTTTGGGGAAAGACAGTCATCAGTTCGAGAATCGTGTGGTTTAAGTGCAGTTTGTTCGATGTGGTAGCCTATGTCAGGTGCTAGGTCACTGCTACAGTACCAGCACATTTTACTAATTTCTATTTCTGTTCACCTCTGTCTTGCTGTATAACAAACACTGGTGATCTCTCTATATTTTAATCAAATAAACCTCTGAACAATAGCCACAACACAGTCCCCGCCAATGAGCTAACTTTACCACCCTGGGAAGTCAATTTTGCTATACTTGGTTGGATTATATCTTGGGCAAACTATCTATATGACTACTGAAGCATGTTTTTTCTGCAAATAACATATATTTAAAGCACCAAAATCCATAGCATAATGTCAATTCCAGTTGTCCATTCCCTTAAAAGTGCTCCTTCCGGTCCATTCTGGTAAAGAAACGCACCCCTGAAAAGGCCTTATTTATAGGTTTCATCAAAAAGCCATTATAGGATATGCTGGTCTGCAGCTCTATGACCATTATCGCAGTTGCTAATGGCGGAAGTGCAAGCACCCCTATATATCTACTATCCTGACCAACATATTCTCAATACACAAATACTGCTATACATGTAAGCATTGTTATTGCTTTAGGGTCATTATATTTGAATCATTTTTTAGATGTCATTACCTTTTTTTTTGGGGGGGGGATAAAAGTTGATTAAAATGGAGGCAACATTTCGACATGTCCAAAACTGTTGACTGGCACGTTCAGCATCAATTCAAAGAAACAAACAATCTTTTTTCTTCTTCTTTTTTATGTTTATAGATATCTTGCACACAAGATTATAATAATCAAAGGGGCATAATTCAGCAAAGAGTTATATTTACTGACAGAAAAATATACATGTCAACAATCTTTTCACAAGGCATTCTTATTTCATGAAACTTTAAGGCCCTAGCATATAGGCCATTCAAAAAGGAATCAGCTTATGTCTTGTCCATTGAAAAATAACTTCAGAAATACCATATTGGTTCTAATTAGCGCACATGCTCCAATAGGCACACACCCTGTTTTTTTTTTTCCGAAAAACACCGTTACACGTGCATAAGCACACACTGCGCCAGTAGTCAATTGTTATTTCACACCAATTCTACACAATGTTAACGCATATGACGCATTAAAACTGAACAGTAAATGATCATAAACTACTTTGCAACAATTTGAACACTTATGACATCACCAAAATTCACCATTGAAAGATATGACATGGTTATTTCAGCATTTTGATGTGTTGTTTTCGTTCTTAGTGTGTGTTTCTTACCTCAACTTTTAGTAATTTTGAAAAGTTAAGCGCACTGTGTGCTAATTAGTACGAATACGGTATTTAAGTTTCAATAAGCCAAAGCAAGCAAAATAAAAGGGTCCTGCTTAATTGTGTCTGTCATATGTTGCTATTGGATTATCCATTTCTTTCTTTTTTTTTTTTTTTTTTGGAATCATCAATGGGCATACACTGTACTTCACTGAACTTACACAGAAGGTCAGTTTGCACATGTGTTCACTGAGAACAATGGCTGACTGAAATATGAAAATATTGTGTAAAAAATGGTGACAATGGAGTACTCGGCGATCTAGTCACACTGGAGTGATTTTAAACAGTCAATATTGTAGATTGGTATGTTTTCTTCAATAGTCACATAAAGTTTTTTAGTGACACATCAGCAATATTGAAAAATCTACTCTTTTGTAATGAAAGAGTTAACATGTCATTCCCGTCTTACAAAATCTACCACTACATTGAAGATGTCATTTATAAACGGTTATTATAATTTAAAATGAAAAAATTGATTACAAATTGAAATATTCGTAGGTAAATTGACAAAGAAATAAGTCAATAAAGTTCTTACCTTATTTCTGACTTGCGACTGTAGCTAGTGATCAAAGCAAGATCAGCTCGACGTTTTATACAAAACTATGTACACGGAAGTCTAGTCGCCATTTTACATACAATTTGAGCCGCTTCATGGGAAAATCTGCATAGGCGAAAACAAAGGCGCAGATCAGCTTCGCAGTAAGCTGATCAGCGCCTTTGTTTTCGCTACTCGGATAGTTCACTTCCTCTACTTTCTAAATCCAAAATTTCAATTCTGTGCTTGTACAGCTCGGTTTGTGTTGGACTTGTTCGGAAACCACATTGTTGGGTTTCTCACGACACGGCTCATTTCATAATGGGGTGCAATTTGGCAATAGTTTTGACAAGACGATGAGACTCAGTCTAAAGACAAATTTTAGACGGAACAAAAACAAGACAAGACGGACTGTTCAACGATAAAAACGCGACGGAGTGAATTAAATCGCCTAGATATCAGCGTTACTGAGTGGCAGTTAAAATTCACAAACGTCTGTGCCTCGTGTCAACCTTTGAAAATTGGGAACCACATTAATTGCTATAAACGTTATTCTATGCATTTTAGTAGTAGAAGTAGTAGTACTAGTGGTAGTAGTAGATGTAGTATTTATTAACCCTGGTCGGTCGGCCTGATTGTTTGCAGCAAGGTTAGTCTCTTGTTGATTGAGTCTTTGGATGCAGCAACTCCGCTGGTTTTCGCAGTTTTAGCTCATCTGAGCCGTTAGGCTCACAAGGTGAGCTTATAGGATGGCCATGATCCGTCGTCCGTCCGTCCGTCCGTCCGTCCGTCCACAATTTCAAACATCTTCTCCTCTAAAACCGCTTGGCCGATCAAAGCCAAATTTTATATGAAGCATTTATAGGAAGATTGAACCAATGTGTATATAAATAATCCAGGTCACATGACCAAGATGGCCGCCACGCCCATATATGGTAAAAACTTTTAAAAAATCTTCTTCTCCAGAACCCATGAACCGATTTCAACAAAACTTGGCATGAAGTATGGATGACTCAAGTACTACAATGTATATATAAATCATGACCCTGTGATGACCTTGACCTATTTTACGGCAAGGTCAACAATAGTCGCCAATGCATTTGAATGAGGAAACCTTTTGAAATGTCATTCAAAGTGAATGCCGCAGAGATCCTAATTGTTGCCCTTTTTGGCTTTCTTCCCGGCAGCGGATATTGAACACTAAACACAATTTATTCCACACACAATAGTTTTATTCTATTTTTAATAGCAAACATCCATATTATTTGTATTAAACTTTTTGTATCATTTTATCATCAACAAAATTTCCCAGCTTTATATAGCCCAGTGCTCCATACTCAAGATACTCATGAACAGCATGCTGCACATGTAATCAGTGCTGCTCCATGCACATATTACGCGTGCAGCTCATGCTGCTCCATAATACACCGGTCAATAAGTGCGACGTCAATTGGAGAAAGGTGAAAGAAGAATAAGGGTTATTGGGAACACTGGGTGATTAAACAAAACAATTAATGAAAATAACAGCAATACAACAAAAAGTATCGCGAACTTCGCGACAGTGAAAGTCTTGCAGGAATTATTTTCTTTCAATTCAGTTTTACGTCCCTTTCAAGATTATTTCAGCTCATATGAGACGGGCCAATCAGTAGGTGGGCGAAAACGGGAGAACCCCGAGAAAAACCACCTGGCACACCCGCAAGCAGAACTTGGCTTGTCTACTTGGCCAAATAAAGCCAAATTTTACATGAAGCATTTTTGAAGTGGAAACCAATGTGTATATAAATAATCCAGGTCACATGACCAAGATGGCCGCCATGTCCATACACAAGGTAAAATCGCTTCAAAAATCTTCTTCTCCGGAACTGCTGAACCTATTGCAATGAAACTAGACATGTAGCATTTGGGACTAGAGAACTACAATATATCTATAAATCATGACCTTGCGATGACCTTGACAAATTTTAGACAATGAACATATTGCAGAAAGCTGTTGAATTTGGGAAACACTTCAGGACAGAAAATTTATGATTTTGAAAAGAAATTGACCCCAGTGGTTATTCTATATGAACATTATTTTCAAACAAATTTATTGTTATATATCTCAGATCTCAGGTGAGCGTTTACGGACCATTGGTCCTCTTGTTAGCTCACCTGAGCCGTTAGGCTCACAATGTGAGCTTATAGTATAGCCATGCTTGTCCGTCGTAGTTGTGGTCGTCGCTGTTGTCATCCACAATGTTCAAACGTATTCTTCTCTGAAACCGCTTGGCCAATCAAAACCAAACTTCATGTGAAGCATCCTTAGGAAAGGGAAATATAAGTTTGTATAAATGGTCAATGTCACATGACCAAGATGGCCACCATGGCTATTAATAGCAAAAACCTTCTTCTCCAGAACCAGAAGGCCTATGATTTTGAAACTTGGCGTATAGTTTCAGGCAATAAAGCTCTACACAGTTTGTATAAATCATTACCCTATGATGACCTTGACCTATTTTACGGCAAGGTCAACTGAGGTCGCTAATGAATTTGAATGGGGAAAATGTTTTAAGTAAAATGTAATTAAATTGGGGGAAACTTGCTGGGAATATGCAAATGGACAGACGGTTTATGTTTATGAAAATAATTTTGACTCCAGGGGGTTGTCTGCCCCTGCCCCGGGGCTATGTACATGTATATTACCATAATATTCATACATCTTTTTCTCTGAAAGCGTTTGGCCAATTAAAGCTAAACTTTATGTGAAGCATCGTTAGGAAGGGAGAAAGAAAATTTGTAAAAGGTCAGGGTCACATGACCAATATGGCCGCCATGGCTATAAACAGCAAAAAAACCTTCTTCTCCAGAACCAGAAGGCCTATGATTTTGAAACTTGGCATGAAGCATCATGCAATGGAGCTCTGTAAAGTTCATATAAATCATGATCCTGGGATAACCTCGACCTATTTTATGGCAAGGTCAACTTAAGTCGCATATCCCAGATCTCAGGTGAGCGTTTATAGTACCATTGGTCCTCTGGTTTTAATTCTATATTTCATATATTTAAAGCGAAAAACAGAGGAATTCTGTTAATGCCTTGAGCTCATGATATAGGGCATTTTTGTGTCAACATAAATCAGTCATGGTCATTCACTTCTTTAAATCAATTTCATTAAGCAAATGTATCAGCTTGTAATCCTATGGGTATATTACTGGAATTGAATGGTACGTTGTGAGTGTATTTAGTTCGTTGGAGACAAAGAGTCAATTTGGAAAATAAATTATATCGTTTCAACTTTATTTGTGGTGCCTCATTCCTAAGTGTATCAAAGTCGACGTTAGTTATAACTTGGTCATGATTAAATTATCATTTGAGCCACCCCATGGGAAAACCAACAATCTGCATATGCGAAAACAAAGACGCAGATCAGCTTCGCGGTAACCGCGAAGCTGATCAGCGCCTTTGTTTTCGCTACTCGGATAGTACAATTCCTCTTCTACTTGAATCCGAAATTTCAAGCTTCTAGCTCTTTTCTGTGCTTGTACAGGCCGGTTTTTGTCGGACCTGTTCGGAAACCACATTGTTGGTTTTCCCACGAGGCGGCTCATTTGTTGTTGCTGTCAGCAATTACAGAAATATTTTCCATTTGTTTTATGAGATAATTTCGCGTACGGTTGGTCATGTGCTAGAAACACAGTTCTAGAAATTAAAGCACAGTTTCGACAGTTGATGCGTTAGGTATTACTATGAAACACTTTGTTTGATAATGCTCTCACAATGGTAGTGAAAAACATAACAAGGAACACTACTGACTTTTCGGTACTTGGCCATTGGATGGGACAAAATCTTACAGACACTACAGAAGATAAGACTTTGCAACAATGGAACCATGATTTTTTTATCATTCAAATTCCAGTGTTAATTGTACTGTCGGTATTTCTAGTGACTGGTATATTAGGAAATGGTTCTGTTATATATGTATATTTCGTGCGATTTCGACGATACAGTAAAAAGCGATTCTTTATTCCTGTCCTCGCTATTACAGACCTATCAGCTTGTGTTGTCAACAGTGTGGATCTGCTGTTGGAGGTATTCTTGTGGGTTGCCTTTCCTTACGACATCTTATGTAAGATGATCAATTATCTGGCATTTGTAACGACCATAATTTCGATAGCTATATTGCTATTAATAGCTATAGATCGCAATGAAGTCGTCTCCAAGCCTTTGAGTATGCGGAATGGAATAAAATGGAAGAAAGCGTTTGTTGGGTTAATCATAATTTTGTCAATGGTTGCTGCCATTCCAGTATTGTTTTACTTCGGTGCTGCAATAGTAAAGTCAGAAGATGGAAAATTAACTGGATATCGTTGCAGAATTGTTTATGGTCACAAGTTGGAATTTGTGTATGCGTTTCACGTTTTGTGGCTTGCGATAGGAGTAGGCATATTGATAGCGCTGTCAGTTCTGTATACGCTAATATACCAACATGTGAAAAAGCCAAAATTTTACTCAGAACCAAATAGGAATGGCGCAGTCATTTCCGGGGTTAATCAGCAAGGTCAAAATGGTGAAATAGAAGTGATATCTAGAACAGTTCCCGAGCATCATCTCGGTCAATCCGCGGCGTGCCCAAACTCACTGCTGAGGACAGGTGGAAAATCACCAAATGCTAAACTGACGATTGTTTTTGCTGCTATTACATTTGTATTTACAATCTGCTTTATCCCAAAGCTGGTTGTGATGATGTTGTCAGCAGTTAAATTAGATTTCTGGGAAACTGTTACGGACGAGGAGCTGGTACTCTACAAACTTCTACACTCGGTTTACATATTTCATTCTGTTGCTGACCCTGCAATATACAGTCTCTGTGACTCAAAGTTTCAAAAGGAACTGAAGAGTATGTGTCGATGCACAAAATATACTTAGAGTGTAGTTTAATATGATACATTTAAATCTGATTGATACATTCGTATTTGTGTACCATTTCGTTTTGTTTGGAAACAGGACTTATAATTGTATTAGATTCTATATTGAAAGAAATTCGTAATATAGACCACCGGCCTAAAATACAAACATGATTATACAATACAATGACAAAAACATAATGACGATCAAACGTACGTGAAAAAAATCAATATCGAACACGTGAATTACATATATAACTATATATGGATGGTAAAATGTCTATTGAAAATTAGAACTATTCATATAATTTGATTGACATTCTTTATAAAAGCTTCCCTGTGTTTCATTGCAACAATAACATATCTATATTAAGCAATGTAGCTATGTTTTTCTTATCCATTAATAGTTTAAACTTATTATGTGAAGGATGAGTATAATAAAAAGCTGGAATAAAATTACTTCGAATATTTTCATAAATACTGCATTCCAAAAGAAAATGCCGTTACTCAGCTTCTATTGAATCATTACACATTTTACATCTTCTATCGTTGTTGTTAATATTTTCATATCTACCAGTATCAGCCCGTAAGTCTAATACTCCCTCTAAGTTTTGTTAAAGCTTTCCTATATGAAACTATATTTATTTCGTTAAGATAATTTTCACAAATTAGATTTTCTTTAAATAATCTGTATATTCTAAGTTTGTTCATTTCTTCAATATCATTTCTCCAACAGAGTATATCAATATCTTTCAGCCTTTGTAAAATTTGTGAAATAAATTGGCACTCGTTTGCTACACTTTGGTTATACCATGCATAACCAAACCCCAGACTTTCTAGTAACTCTTTAACGTCCCGTGCCCAACAATCTGTTCTTCGATTATGATTTAACCATTTGCACTGTAATTTATAACAAATTTTGGGGTACCTGTTTTCATTCATTTTAAGAATTCTGAGCCAATATTTAAGGTTTTTTTTATAATTCTGTTATTTGCAATACTATATCTACCAAGTTCATCCAAGGCAAAAATATTAGGTGATTGTTTTGGTATATGTAAAATATATTTACAAAAGCTATATATATATATGTTGAACATTTTCTATATCATTACCTTTATGCGAAATCCAAATTTCGGCACCATATGTCAATATTGGTATGATTTTTGTGTCAAAAATCTTTAATAAAACATTTGCTGAAAGTGTTTCAAATTTACTCAGGTTTGCTTTAATGGCAAAAAGTGCCTTGGTAGCTTGCTCTGTGAGTGTTTCTTGACACATATACCACGACAGCCTTGAAGAAATAACCAAGCCAAGATATTTATAATATGTTACGACTTTTAGCCTAATATTTCCATAGAACCATTTTTCATAATGCCGTAGATAAACCCCATTACGGAAGACAATTACTTTTGTTTTGTCTATATTGACTTTTACGTTCCATCGACTGCAGTACTCAAACAGCTTGTTTAACAACCTTTGTAGTTCGATTTTGGTTTCTGCGAACATTACTAACTCATCAGCGAAAAGTAAAAGGAAAATTTTACAAACATCAAGACTAAAGTATCAGTGGATACATAATCTTTTCAGTCATTTAGGAAAAAGGAAAAAAGTATAGGTGAAATACAACATCCTTGAATAGTATGGTTAAAATACCCAGAAAATACGCGCTATAAGACGAAATGAATGATGTGGGGGAAAACGATTAATATAGATGTCAACGTCGTCTAGTCGTCCCGTCAAACACTATTTCCGGGTGGCAGTACAGCTCTATGAAATGAGCCGCGTCATGAGAAACCCAACATTTTGCATATGCGAAAACAAGGGCGCATAGAAGCCGATGTCTTTGTTTTTTTACTGCGAAACTGATCTGCACCTTTGTTTTTGCTACAGAGGATAGTACAATTCCTCTACTTTCTAAATCTCAAATTTCCAGCCTCTAGCTATCATATGTGCTTGTACAGCTCGGTTTGAGTCGAACCTGTTCGAAAATCACTTTGTTTGTTTTCTTATGACGCGGCTCAAAATTCGACCAGACTTCCTTGTGAGGTTTTCGGATATAATGTCGGTCGGACCCCCACAATCCTCACTAGCTACAGTTGCCGGTGAAGAATAAGGTAAGGAATCTTATTTCTTATTTCTAATTTATAACTTATTTATTCTAGCATATTTCATAGTCAATACTCTTTCAATTGGACGATGCCTTATTTCTAAATTGCGACACCTACTTCAAAAACGATATTGAATTGAATATTTTGACTTTTAAATGTTAAATGATACATTCAGGTGTGCTTCAAATTTTAAACTATGAAACTTGATAACTGTTTGGAAAATACCCGCAAGTGATAGGCAATCTTACATGTGAAAATTGGCTTTTTTATATTTAAAAAACAACAACAACAACTGGAATTCAGCTCAAAAGTGAAACGATAACTATATATTGTTTGTTTGTTTGAATTGATGCTTTATGTACAAGTCAACAGCTAAGGTCATGTCGGGACGTTGCCTCCAGTTTATGGGACTTTTACCCAAAATTAGGATGTCATGACATCCAATAAGTGCTTGAACTATAACCATCCAAGTAAGCCACAAAATGCTTACATGTATGAATGGTTTGACTTGAACCACTTTTCCTGGCATGCCCAGACCTGATCGGTTAACCAGTAATCAGATGGTCAGTCATTAGTGTATGCTTTGTCTGGAGGCACAAGCAGCCCATCTATTTCTTTAGGCCCCAATGAGCAGGGCACAAATATATATTGAATTAATATTTTGGGCAACCGTGATAATTGCAAGAATTTACTGTTATTCAAATTAAACAAAGTTGCTACCAAAAGGCTGATAATTGTAACTGAAAACGATTCTTTATTCCTCGTTATATGCAAGCATTTTATGATCTTTTATTGATTCAATATGTTTGACAATATAAGAAAAGTCTTCAACTTGATTTTTGTTTGATGTTTGATTCTTGAAACCTTGAAAAATCTTTTAATGGCGAGGCCAGTTCGACAAATCACCCTTATTGTCCACAACGTTCTCCTCACAAAAACGTTAAATTCAAGATATGGTATTTAAAGCTATAAATTCAGCAGTTTTGTTATATAGATATACTCGTCCCATCAAGCACTCATCTCATGTGATTTTCATTTCAGACCATCACAATGAAGGCTATCACATTCGCAGTTCTCGCCCTTGTCTGTGTTGTGGGTATGGTGGTGGCCGACTACGGGTACGGTGGCGGCGTGAGTTATCTGCCCGTCTATGGAGGCGGCTATGGTGGTGGCAAGGGAGGGTTCGGAGACGGAGGGTTTCTCATGTTGATAGGATTCCTCTTCATCATCTTGTTCCTCTTTGGTGGCTTCAACCAGACAACCGGTAGCTCCCTCACCATTGTCAACGCCACTGGTTAAATGAGATGTACTACGTTTAGTGATACCATCGCCACCATTTGAAAACAACGAATTTTACTGGACTAAACCTATTTAGACATTTTGTATTGAGACAATCGCATGAAAAGAAGAGCGACCATGAATCATTCTACAACATGTTTTGGGGAATTATGGATGAAAAATAAAAACGATTCGTTCTGGGAATTGAGAATGAACTTTTATATTACTGAAAGAACAACTAGTATATGAAACCATGTTGAGAAGAACTCTGAAAATACGATTTCGTTAGACCTTTCAGACATAAAATCACCGACAGCTTTGTGATACATACCCTCTGACTGTATATCACATGACCTCTATTTATTGTTATTCACTGTTATGACTATTGTTGAAGAAAAAAGGAAAAGTTTATTTGTTGCCTTTATCTTTCTTGCGTTTCTATCATGTTTGCAATTTCTTTGTCAGAAAAAGGATTATTCAGAAAGTGATATAATTTTGCTGAATTTGCTTTTTTCATACATTATCTTGCCAATAAAATGGGCTGTATGATTAAGTCAGAAATTATCGTGAACAGTATCTAGTCTAGCAATAGCATGACCCCTGAGTGAGCAATGGTAGAAAGATTCCATCACTCCACGTAAGATACAAGATGTGTTTTTCGTTTGTTGCTTTACGTCCCAGTCAACAACTATGGTCGTGCCAGGATATTGCCTCCATTTTGTGGGAATTTTACCTAACATTTGGACGCCATGTGTCACTAGACTCTTACGAATATGAAAATTCGTAAATAAGACATGATGCATAGTTTGAAAAAATCCCACGTCCCCGATGGGATTCGAACCCGGACCGCCGGGGTAGAAATCCAATTCTCTAACCACTGAGCCAAAGAGTCGTCTCTCTGACTCAGTATGTCAGAGATTGTACTTATATGATACATTGTGTCGAATGGCTGTGCTATTTATAGAAGCTACGCATCATGTGATCTGACAACCCAACCTTCCAACCACGGCAGCGTAATCTTGAATGAATGAGTGGTGCCATGGGACATAACAAGACAAAATATTACCATCTAAGTAAAGGACTAAGACTTATACGAGTATGTATAGCTGGTTTGATTTAACCACTTTTGCTGGACATGCTCAGATCATCTGAGCAGTCAGACGGCAGACTTTTTAAGCCAGGGCTTTGATGCTCTTTACGGAGAGTTACGGAATAAGCTGCATCCAGAAAGTTGTCCCCCTTTACAATTAAATAGGAAATAACGCGGCGTCACATCTGGGGCAATACTGTTTGCGCATGTCCCATAAAAGGACGCCGGGCTTAAATGAGTTAATCAAATGCAATGGTCGAACTGATCATTTAAAGACCAGTAAGCAATGACCAGGAACCGATAAGATAGGCATAATCATGTCCTCAAAACCAAAACGATTTTACAGCAGAAGTAAAACAAAAATGATACAAATTCAACTGAGACAACAGCTCTTTCCCAACAAAGTCGCCGATCAGCCAGCTTAACCAAACTACAGTATTGTTAATATATGCCTTCATCATCAGTGCACAGACACTGAATCTGGCATAAATCAGGCAATAGAGAACCGAAACAGAAATACAGCATATGAACTGACGACCACAGGGAATGGGATATATGTAAATTTTATATTCATACAATTAAACTTAAAATCTAAATCCAAAGATATGCTAGTAAAGAGGCCTTATAAATGTAGTTTTTCCCCAGACTACCAGCGACTGGAATGAGCTCCTTGATTCCCACTGCTAAAATAGCGGACTGCTAAAATATCAGATAACTGCCTGTGCAAGTTTTCAAGTTTTCTACCTATGGACAAAATCCCCCACTCCAGCCTAATTCCCCTGCTGAAATAATGTTTTATGGCGTGTAAATTAGTCAGATTCAGTTTCAGAGACGCAAAGCGGAAAAGAAAGACTAAAGTTCAATTCTCATGCGCAGAAAATACATGCGTGTAAATATACTCCTGTGTGTAAATATACTCCGGTGTGCAAATCAACCTGTGAGTAAATTTAAATTGCGTTCGCATGGATTTATCACCAGGAGTATTTTTGTATGTAAATAAATCATTTATGGGTTAAAAGCTGTTCATTTAAGTTTTCTGTATTTGCAAAACAAGAAGAGGCTGCTTCAAGGTGTTCTTGTAGGACTTTGGCGGTAGAATCATGTAATGGTCAGGCTTAACCTTAGCAGATATACAGTTCCTTAGTATCATTCTTTCACAAGGAATTACTGTTAAAACGCCCCCAAGAATCCTCACCAAGAATGATGAAGAAATAGTGTGGCTGTTTGCACCCCAAATTATCTAAAATGTGTTGAATGGCAATAAACTCTTATTTAGCAACAATGTCCAGTTTCAGCAACTGTCATATATAATCGGTTAAGAACAAAAAATGTGAAAATCCATTATCTAAAAACAGAATATTGACTTGAAATAAAAATACTCATGGTATAATTTTACTTTGCGTTCGCTTGTGACATAATAGTAAATTTACACGTGTGTATTTGTAAAAATAAAATTTGCATCTGGTCAGACCCAGGAGTAATTTACCCATATGTAAATATACTCCGGTCTGTATTTGCGTTAGCATGCGCCATTTGCTTACCACCGCAGTATATTTACACGCTTGTATTTTTGGCGCATGCGAATTGGACTTTATACAATGCATCCCACTAAAATGGGACCTTCAATACATACTACTCTTGGTGTTATAATTATAGCAGGATGCGATACAGGTATTCAAATTCCGTCCGTTGATTTGTTCGTCCGTCTGTTAAGAATTTGACGAATTGTGTATTTCTCTGAAGCAGTGATAGCTGTAAGCCTGAGAAAGCAATGGCCAGGAACTGGTGCAATCAAAAACAAAGTCTCGCCCTAAAAGCACAGGCCCCCAGGTTATAAAACTTTTTCATGCTCAACTCAGCTGAGCATAAGATATAAACTTCTCATAAATGCCAAAATAACCGAAATTAAATGAAATTTCAGGTTTAGATTACCATATGTAGCCTGTAATTTATGCTGCTAATAAATGTTGAAATGCCAACAATTGATGGCATTTTAACATTTATGAGCAGGATAAATTTTAGTCTCAGCAGAGCTGAGCATGAAAATAGTTTTATAACCTCGAGACCTGGTGGGACAAACAAATGAATAATTATGATTGACACCCTGATGAATCAAAAACGAGGACCCACATGTACAATAATGCTATCAGCCAGCTGGAGATCCCTAAAAACCAAAACTGAACATTACGAAAACCTGCCCATGCAATACACAGAGATTTTTAAAGTTGTAAAAATGAAACTTTTCAGTAGAAAAATTTTGATATTTTTCTTAATTTTGCTCAAAACATAGATTGTTGGTACTCGTTAGAAACGCCTCGGCTACCTGAACAGCACTTGCAGCCTTTCGAAGTTATGGGTGAGAAAAATAATCAATGCTGGTGTTGAGGCCTCAGGCTCGTTTTCAGATTATTGGAGACTCGAATAATCTGAAAACTTGCATGAGATTTCCTTTTCTCGGCCTCAATCCCATCATAGATTCTTTAAATCTTCCATACCTTGATGAATGAAACAATCAACCATGACGCTGCAATAGGGAGCGTTGCTGTAAGCATGATGTCGTGCATATTATCTTTGATAAGCACCTTGATCTGGTGTCATTGACCTATATTTCAAGGTCCATCGACTTAAAAAAAATTATGCGTAGTGTATTTCTATAGATACAAAAGTGAAATTTACTACATTCTGCATATGCGAAAACAATGACGCAGATCAGCTGTGCAGTAACTGGTTCGAACTACCTGATTACATGACTTCCCAATGTTTGGTTTTAGTCCCATAAAATGAACCCGGTAAAGTTAGCAAACTGGCAGAATGAGCAGAATGAAATGGTAAAGTTAGCAAACTGGCAGAATGAGCAGAACGAAATGGTAAAGTTAGCAAACTGGCAGAATGAGTAGAACGAAATGGTAAAGTAAGCAAACTGGCAGAATGAGAGGATTGAAATGGTAAAGTTAGCAAACTGGCAGAATGAGCAGAATGAAATGGTAAAGCTAGCAAACTGGCAGAATGAGCAGAATGAAAAATGTCTGTCGATTTTCCCATTCTGCCCATTCTGCTTGCAGAATGAAATGGTAAAGTTAGCAAACTGGCAGAATGAGCAGAATGAAAATGTCTTTGTCGATTTTCCCATTCTGCCCATTCTGCTGGCAGAATGAAATGGTAAACTTAGCAAACTGGCAGAATGAGCAGAATGAAAATGTCTTTGTCGATTTTCTCATTCTGCCCATTCTGCTGGCAGAATGAAATAGTAAAGTTAGCAAACTGGCAGAATGAGCAGAGTGAGCAGAATGAAAAATGGCTTTGTCGATTTTCCCATTCTGCCCATTCTGCTGGCAGAATAAAATGGTAAAGTTAGCAAACTGACAGAATGAGCAGAATGAAAATGTCTATGTCGATTTTCCCATTCTGCCCATTCTGCTGGCAGAATGAAATGGTAAAGTTAGCAAACTGGCAGAATGAGCAGAATGAGCAGAATGAAAATGTCTTATTCGATTTTCCCATTCTGCCCATTCTGCTGGCAGAATGAAATGGTAAAGTTAGCGAACTGGCAGAATGAGCAGAATGAAAATGTTTTTTTTTCGATTTTCTCGTTCTGTCCATTCTGCTGGCAGAATGAAATGTTAAAGTTAACAAACTGGCAGAATGAGCAGAATGAATATTATTGTCGATTTTCCCATTCTGCCCATTCTGCCGGCAGAATGAAATGGTAAAGTTAGCAAACTGACAGAATGAGCAGAATGACAATGTCTTTGTCGATTTTCCCATTCTGCCCATTCTGCTTGCAGAATGAAATGGTAAAGTTAGCAAACTGGCAGAATGAGCAGAATGAAAATGTCTTTGTCGATTTTCCCATTCTGCCCATTCTGCTGGCAGAATAAAATGGTAAAGTTAGCAAACTGGCAGAATGAGCAGAATGAAATTGTAAAGTTAGCAAACTGGCAGAATGAGCAGAATGAAAATGTCTTTGTCGATTTTCCCATTCAGCCCATTCTAACTTTACCATTTCATTCTGCCAGCAGAATGGGCAGAATGGGAAAATCGACAAAGAAATTTTCATTCTGCTCATTCTGCTCATTCTGCCAGTTTGCTAACTTTACCATTTCATTCTGCCAGCAGCATGGGCAGAATGGGAAAATCGACAAAGACCTTTTCATTCTGCTCATTCTGCCAGTTTGCTAACTTTACCATTTCATTCTGCCAGCAGCATGGGCAGATTGAGAAAATCGACAACAAAGACATTTTTTTTTCAAGCTTCTCCGAAGGATGAAATGAAATAGAGTAGAATGATAAAATGGATAGATGATGATATCTCATTGTATATTTTTTTAAATAAATGATTTCTACTTTATTCTTCCCTATATGATGATATCACAATACAATTCACAACATATATAAACAAAACATTTTATGCCAAAATTTATACATAATATTTTCCTAATGCTATTTTGGGAGATCCCATGAAAGTGAAAGTGTACACCATCATTTGATCCACCAAAACACTCGATAAATCTATTAGAAATTTAATAACCTTTGAAACTCCAGAGTTGCCTGCCTTGAGCTTTAAGACAATAATATCGAAGGAAGCTGAGGAGGTGGTGTATTACCCTTGCATAGACCGCTGATCCAGGAGAAGGTCTGAAGACTGGATCAGAGTCAAATTATGCTTGGGTATATACACTCATGGTAAGGAATAGGATAGACATTTGGCAGAGAGGGCAGAATGAGAAAATCGACAAAGACATTTTTATTCTGATCATTCTGCTCATTCTGCCAGTTTGTTAACTTTACCATTTCATTCTGCCAGCAGAATGGGCAGATGGGCAGAATGGGGAAATCGACAAAGACATTTTCATTCTGCTCATTCTGCCAGTTTGCTAACTTTACCATTTCATTCTGCCAGCAGAATGGGCAGAATGGGAAAATCGACAAAGACATTTTCATTCTGCTCATTCTGCCAGTTTGCTAATTTTACCATTTCATTCTGCAAGCAGAATGGGCAGAATGAGAAAATCGACAAAGACATTTTCATTCTGCTCATTCTGCCAGTTTGCTAACTTTACCATTTCATTCTGCCAGCAGAATGGGCAGAATGGGAAAATCGAATAAGACATTTTCATTTTGGTCATTCTGCTCATTCTGCCAGTTTGCTAACTTTACCATTTTATTCTGCCAGCGGAATGGGCAGAATGGGAAAATCGAATAAGACATTTTCATTCTGCTCATTCTGCCAGTTTGCTAACTTTATCATTTCATTCTGCCGGCAGAATGAGCAGAATGGGCAGAATTGGAAAATCGACAAAGACATTTTCATTCTGCTCATTCTGCTCATTCTGCCAGTTTTCTAACTTTACCATTTCATTCTGCAAGCAGAATGGGCAGAATGAGAAAATCGACAAAGACATTTTCATTCTGCTCATTCTGCCAGTTTGCTAACTTTACCATTTCATTCTGCCAGCAGAATGGGCAGAATGGGAAAATCGTGAAAGTCATTTTCATTTTGCTCCTTCTGCTCATTCTGCCAGTTTGCTATCTTTACCATTTCATTCTGCCAGCAGAATGGGCAGAATGGGAAAATCGATAAAGACATTTTCATTCTGCTCATTCTGCCAGTTTGCTAACTTTATCATTTCATTCTGCCGGCAGAATGAGCAGAATGGGCAGAATGGGAAAATCGACAAAGACATTTTCATTCTGCTCATTCTGCCAGTTTGCTAACTTTACCATTTCATTCTGCAAGCAGAATGGGCAGAATGAGAAAATCGACAAAGACATTTTCATTCTGCTCATTCTGCCAGTTTGCTAACTTTACCATTTCATTCTGCCAGCAGAATGGACAGAATGGGAAAATCGTCAAAGTCATTTTCATTTTGCTCCTTCTGCTCATTCTGCCAGTTTGCTATCTTTACCATTTCATTCTGCCAGCAGAATGGGCAGAATGGGAAAATCGACAAAAACATTTTTTATTTTGCTCATTCTGCCAATTTGCTAACTTTACCATTTCATTCTGCTCATTCTGCCATTTTGCTAACTTTACCATTTCAATCTTCTCATTCTGCCAGTTTGCTAACTTTACCATTTCGTTCTGCTTATTCTGCCAGTTTGCTAACTTTACCATTTGATTCTGCTCATTCTGCCAATTTGCTAACTTTACCATTTCATTCTGCTCATTCTGCCATTTTGCTAACTTTACCATTTCAATCTTCTCATTCTGCCAGTTTGCTAACTTTACCATTTCGTTCTGCTTATTCTGCCAGTTTGCTAACTTTACCATTTCATTCTGCTCATTCTGCCAGTTTGCTAACTTTACCGGGTTCATTTTATGGGACTACAATCAAACATTGGGAAGTCATGTAATCAGGTAATTCGAACCAGTTACTGCACAGCTGATCTGCGTCATTGTTTTCGCATATGCAGAATGAAGTAAATTTCACTTTTATATCTATAGAAATACACTACGCATAAAATTTTTAAGTCGATGGACCTTGAAATATAGGTCAATGACACCAGGTCAATGTGCTTGGTTGAAGTATCAAAGACAATATGCACGACATCATGCTTACAGCTACGCTCCCTATTGCAGCGTCATGGTTGATACCTTGTATCATTCATCAAGGTAGGGAAGATTTAAAGAATCTATGATGGGATTGAGGCCGAGAAAAGGAAATCTCATGCAAGTTTTCAGATTATTCGAGTCTCCAATAATCTGAAAACGAGCCTGAGGCCTCAACACCATCATTGATTATTTTTCTCACCCATAACTTTGAAAGGCTGCAAGTGCTGTTCAGGTAGCCGAGGCGGTTCTAACGAGTACCAACAATCTATGTTTTGAGCAAAAATAAGAGAAATATCAAAATTTTTCTACTGAAAATTTTCATTTTTTACAACTTTAAAAATCTCTGTGTATTGCACATGGGCATGTTTTCGTAATGTTCAGTGATGTTGTTTGGTTGTAGGGATCTCCAGCTGGCTGACAGCTTTTGATTCATTAGAGTGTGAGGCATAATTCATTTGTTTGTCCCACCAGGTCTCGAGGTTATAAAACTATTTTCATGCTCAGCTCAGCTAAGACTAAAATTTATCCTGCTCATAAATGTTAAAATGGCAACAATTATTGTCATTTCAACATTTATTAGCAGGATAAATTACAGGCTATGGTACACTAATCTACACCTGAAATTTCAATTAATTTCGGTTATTTTGGCATTTATGAGCAGTTTAAATCTTATGCTCAGCTGAGTTGAGCATGAAAAAGTTTTATAACCTGGGGGCCTGTGCTTCTAGGGCGAGACTTTGTTTTTGATTGCACCAGTTCCTGACCATTGCTTTCTCAGGTTTACAGCTATCACTGCTTCAGAGAAATACACAATTCGTCAAATTCTTAACAGACGGACGAACAAATGTATCGCATCCCACTATACAGTCAGACATAAGTTAAGCATCACCCATATTTTTTTCTAAAGGTGTTCTTCAAGTAAATTTCTTGCTAAAACAAAATTTAATTTGTATGGGTCTTTAACTCGCGTCTTTCCCTGATTTGTTAGGCCTTTCAGAATGACATTTGGCCTTGTTGCTCAAGTTCTATGGTGTCTTGAATACGCCTACCCCCATTTTGGGGGTATGCCATTTAAAGTTGTTTAACCGATCCCCATACGTTCGCCACTGAGTTGGTATAGGCATGGAAAGAAACTCGAGTTATATCGTAAAAATGTGCCAGATTTTTTTTTTTCTTCTCAATGTTTTAATGGCAGTTACAAGCAGATGCAGGAAAAGTTATTTGCTTGTTTATTAAACATGACGTTTTCACTATGTAACAAACATGCCATTCTTTAAACTTCTATAACTTTTTATGTGTTCGAGATATCTGTCTGAATTTTTCAGATTGATTATGGTGTTGGAATTGTCAAAATATGAAGTTATCATTTTACACTTTTTTTGCGATTTGAAAATTTCACAGATTTCTGGCGGCTATCTTGGATTTATGCAAATTGCACGATTTGCCAAAAGTTGACAGATTTGCATTCAAGCTAGATTAGTTCTATAACTCCTGTAAAGGACAAAGAAACAAAAAAAATTAGTACTAAACATTTCTAGGTTAAAATTAATGGTACAAAGCAGGGTGAAATGAATAATGAAACAGTGAATTCGGACTATGTAGGGGTATGCCTGCATAAACAAAGCCTCGTTGTTTACCTTAAGATTAATTTAATCCCGATTTGCTTTAAATTATCACCCACATGTCGAATATCACAAATATCAAAGAAAATATTGCTGTTCTGAAAGGTGTACTGTTAACCACCAGAAAATATTCAAGTGATGCTTAACTTATGTCTGACTGTATATAATTATAACACCAAGAGTAGTATGTATAGAAGGTCCCATTTTAGTGTGATGTATTGTATAAAGTCCAATTCGCATGCGCCAAAAATACACGCGTGTAAATATACTGCGGTGTGCAAATACTCGCGGTAAGCAAATGGCGCATGCAAACGCAAATACACACCGGAGTATATTTACATATGGGTAAATTACTCCTGGGTCTGACCAGATGCAAATTTTATTTTTACAAATACACACGTGCACATGTATTTACTATTATGTCCCATGCGAACGCAAAGTAAAATTTACCCATGAGTATTTTTATTTCAAGTTAATATTCTGTTTTTAGATAATGAATTTTCACATTTTTTGTTCTTAACCGATTATATGACAGTTGCTGAAACTGGACATTGTTGTTAAATAAGAGTTTATTGCCAATCAGCACATTTTAGATAATTTGGGGTGCAAACAGCCACACTATTTGTTCATCATTCTTGGTGAGGATTCTTGCTAAGGTTAAAAAGGTACAAGTAGGCAAAGATCAGGAAAAGGCGCAATCAGAAAAAGATTCCCACTCCAAAAACCGAGGTGGGGAAAAAACCAAACCAACAATCAGGTACTTATACCATGAAACATATCGTAAGCCGAATGAGCAGCTATTTTCCCAATAGGTGGCCACTCAGTTACCTTAACTTAACTAAAAATATGAAAACATACATAAGGCGCCAACAGCACAAAAAATTTTCAAACACCAAGACATAAAACGAAAAGAACCACCACAGAAGTATCGACTTGGAACGATCAGTAACACAAAGTTACTGGCGGGCTTAAACCGGTTTTACATGGCCATAACCTCACCCTCAGCTTCTGCAGTGGTTCATAACATTTAGTTAGTTATTCGGTCCTCGTGGTGAATCTCTAACTAGTCAAAGAATCATCAAGAACAAACAAATAAATCATGATAAACATCCTGATGAATCAAAAACCAGGACTCACAGACTGAGTAAGCTGCCCGACGATGGAGATCCCTGGGCGCCGAATAACCTACTAACTCCGGAGCAAAAGAAAAACACCATTACATGATTCTACTGACAAAGTCCTACAAGAACACCTTGAAGCAGCCTCTTCTTGTTTTGCAAATACAGAAAACTTAAATGAACAGGTTTTAACCCAGAAATGATTTATTTACATACAAAAATACTCCTGGTGATAAATCCATGCGAACGCAATTTAAATTTACTCACAGGTTGATTTGCACACCGGAGTATGTTTACACACCGGAGTATATTTACATTAGCATGTATTTTCTGCGCATGCGAATTGGACTTTAGTCTTTCTTTTCCGCTTTGTGTCTCTGAAATTGAATCTGAGTATGACATTATTTCAGCAGGGGAATTAGGCTGGAGTGGGGGTTTTGTCCATAGGTAGAAAACTTGAAAACTTGGACAGGCAGTTATGTCTGCTATTTTAGCAGTGGGAATCAAGGAGCTCATTCCAGTCGCAGGTAGTCTGGGGAAACAAACTACATTTATAGGCCTCTTTACTAGCATATCTTTGGATTTAGATTTTAAGGGGATGCCAATTGTTAAAATCTAATACTTGTATAATTTTACCTGTATAAAGAAAAATGACAATTTTTCCAAGGAGACTGGATATTCTTGAAACATTCTTGTATGAGTCATTCAAACATCGAATACAGGTTATTTTATGCCCAAAAACTCAGCTCTAGAGGGCTCAGCAGCACGCTTATCAGCATTGGTCAAGTTACTTCCTGGTTTGATTCCGTTGTCATCTGTCTGGCATGCTGGATAAGTTTTACTAAAAGCTACCACCATAAACATGATCTCCAAAAGCCAGACTACAATCTGTGAAAGTTTGTCCACTCGGAGATGATTTCTTCTCGGGGAAAACATGGTATTTATCATATATGCTGAAAACCTTATACAGCAGATACAGTAAATAGTATGATTTCTCCCAAAATATTTACTTTTTGTTCAAAATACTTTCACAGATTGTAGTCAAGACATTGGAGATCATGTTTACGGTGAAAGCTTTTAGTAAAATTTATCCGGCATGCCAGACGGATGACAATGGAATCAAACCAGGAAGTGACTTGAACAATGCTGATAAGCGTGCTGCTGAGCCCTCTAGAGCTGAGGTTTGGGGCATAAAAGAATATGTATTCGATGTTTGAATGACTCATACAAGAATGTGTCAAGAATGCCCAGTCTCCTTAGAAAAATTGTCATTTTTCTTTATACATGTAAAAATTGTACAAGTATTAGTTTTTGACAATTGGCATCCCCTTAAGTTAAATTGTATGAATATAAAATTTACATATATCCCATTCCCTGTGATCGTCAAATAGTTCATATGCTGTATTTCTGTTTCGGTTCTCTGTTGCCTGATTTATGCCTGATTTATGCCAGATTCAGTGTCTGTGCATGAAGGTATATGAACCTCAACGCGACAAAATGTACCTTCGGACATTCCGACATGACTAGTAGAAAGCAGCAAAAAGCGAAAAAATGATGTAATATACGATTTAGAAATAACACTGTATTTGTAATCTTTGAACACTGGGCTACCAAATGAATGGGTTTTAAAACATATTATTCTTCAATATTTGGAGTTATCTGCCCTTGTTTTAGCCCATACTACACATCTTTTTCAAGTATCTATCGTTAAATGGTAACCATGGCAACCGCATCATCATAAAATTAGACAGAATAATTACGACAGATTGTCTGTAAGGATGGTATGCTTCTATCTTAAAATAGGTTCTGACCAATGGTTAAACAGTTTTAAACAAATGCATCAAGTTTTGTAAGCTCTACTAGCACGCAGAAATGCATTACGCAATTTTGACGTCATTTTCCAGGAAAATGACGTCTGTATGGTTCATATAGCAAATTGGTCATAACTCACAAAATAACTGTCGTAATCTGGTCAAATAAAGACTAACAGACTCTAGAAACACCATACATTCAAAGTAACTTTGTTTTTCTTATACTCAAAAATTATCCGAAGGTACATTTTCTCACGTTGTGGCCCATATATTAAGAATACTGCAGTTTGGTTAAGCTGGCTGATCGGCGACTTTGTTGGGAAAGAGCTGTTGTCTCAGTTGAATTTGTATCATTTTTGTTTTACTCTGAAAGTGGTTAAATCAAACCAGCCATACATACTCGTATAAATCTTAGTCCTTTACTTAGATGGTGAATATTTTGTCTTGTTATGTCCCATAGCACCACTCATTCATTCGAGATTACTCTACCGTGGTTGGAAGGTCGGTTTGGCAGATCACATGATGCGTAGCTTCTATAAATAGTACAGCTATTCGATACATTTTATCATGTAAGTACAATCTCTGACATACTGCGTCAGAGAGTCGACTCTATGGCTCAGTGGTTAGAGCATTGGATTTCTGCCCCGGCGGTCCGGGTTCGAACCCCATCATGGACGTGGGATTTTTTTGAAACTATGCATCATGTCTTATTAAGATGGGGGGCTCGTCGGAAATGGACCACTTGAGTCATATAGTCATAAAAATGACAATCTTGTAATCATAAATGATTACTTTCTCGAAGTTGGGGTGTCTTATGTCCCATTGCACCACTCATTCATTCGAGATTATTCTGTCGTGTTTGTCAGATCACATGATGCGTAGCTTCTATAAATAGCACAGCTATTCGATACAATGTATCAAGTACAATATCTGACATACTGCGTCAGAGAGTCGACTCTTTGGCTCAGTGGTTAGAGCATTGGATTTCTACCCCTGCGGTCCGGGTTCGAATCCCATCGGGGACGTGGGATTTTTTCAACCCATTTTATTGGCAAGATAATGTAAGAAAAAGAAAATTCAGCAAAATTATATCACTTCAAAAGTAACTTTCTGAAGTGATATTTTCTGAATAATCCTTTTTCTGACAGAGAAATTGCAAACAGGATAGAAACGCAAGAAAGATAAAGGCAACATATAAACTTTTCCTTTTTTCTTCAACAATAGCTATAACAGTGAATAACAATAAATAGAGGTCATGTGATATATAGTCAGAGGGTATGTATCACAAAGCTGTCGGTGATTTTATGTCCAGGTCTGTCGTAGGCAACCATGCATTTGGCATTTATCAGAGTTCTTCTTGAGACAGTTTCACATTGTTCTTAATATAAAAGTTCGTTCCGAATTCCCGAACAGAACGAATTGTTTTATTTTTCATTCATAAACATGTTGTAGAATGATTCATGATCGCTTTTCTTTTTATGTGATTGTCTTAATTCAATTTATTCAGTAACAGTCGTCGTTTTCAAATGGTGGCGCTGGTATCACCATAACGAAGTAGATCTCATTTAACCAGTGGCGTTGACAATGGTGATGGAGCTACCAGTTGTCTGGTTGAAGCCGCCGAAGAGGAACAAGATGATGAAGAGGAATCCTATCAACATGAGAAACCCTCCGTCTCCGAACCCTCCCTTGCCACCACCATAGCCGCCTCCATAGACGGGCAGATAACTCGCACCGCCACCGTACCCGTAGTCGGCCACCACCATACCCACAACACAGACAAGGGCGAGAACTGCGAATGTGATAGCCTTCATTGTGATAGTCTGAAATGGGGAAAATCAACATTTAAAAAAAAATAAAATTAGAATACATGTGAAAGTGTCATATCGAGAAATGCCAAAACCTAGTGTTAGAAAAAAACTCTACTTCGTGTAGAGGATAAAACATACACTAGGTAAAATACTTTACGCATCTTTTTTTTTTTCCAAATTGATTAACTTCAGTTTTGAAAAAAGTCTTGGTCAAATCCTAGGGTCGGTCTCAAATTGGTGCTGTTTTCAGCGACCCGGTTCTGTACGTTGAACTAAACAAATTCGTGAAAGTTAAAGTAGATACAAAATGCGTTTAAACATAGTCATTGGTCGGAATACATATACACTGAAACAAAGTTATAAAGAGGCCACTTTTCAAACTCATTTTTGTTTCTAAGCCAAGTTCAAAATTGCACAATTTTTGCCAAAAGACGTGTCTTTCAAGTAAGTAAAGTTCCAAAGTGTTAAGAAATAATTTTCTTTTACTAAAGGCGTTTTTGGAGTAAAAATGCATAAATCAATGTTTTTAAATAAAAAATTGGATACAGCACACCATTTATTGAAATTAGGAACGGGTGTCATCAAAGGGGTCGTTACGGCTCGGAAAAACATCAAACATTCGAATTTTCTCTACTGGTAGAATTTTTATGCATTTTTAAAAATCGCCAATTTTGAGATTTTTTGAAAAATTCATAAATGTGCCTCTTAAACATGTTGACCCCTGTTAAATTCACTTGATGAGGCCTGGAAATGAGAGATATAATTCGACTGAACTGTTTTTGACCATTTTCGAGGACCAACATGTCAAGGCTGCCGCATACTTCCGGTTTCAAGGCCAATTTTTAACGAACAAAATAACAAAATTTGTGGACGATTTTTTTAATTTTCAAAGTTTATCAGAGTCTAGTATTTGACCTAAATAATCGCTGAAAATTTCAATGCCGTGCTGCTGATAATAACGCAACTGGAGAAGAACAAAGTTGGTATGCAAATTGCATACAAAAGCTGAATTCCTGTTATTCAGGTTGTTGTCTTCTTGCATGTGTAAAACAGAAACGAAGATTCTTATTGCAGCAACACTTTTGACTTAATTTTATCTTGCATCATGGCAGTCAGTAGCACTTTCAAATAAATTAAAATGTAAAAACACAACGTCATAATATGACATTTAATTTGATGTTAATAAAGTGTGACTTTTTGAAATAGGGTACCTTTACACATGCTTCGTCTGTGTGAGAAGTATCACGCATTTTGGAATGCAGAAACTCACAGAGCCACTGTTAGACATTGGTTTATTCATATGATCATGAATTTTAATTGATCGTATTTTACTTTCGGAACTAGAAGACAAAATATGAGGTGGCCTCTTATAACTTTTTTTCAGTGTATGTATTATTTAATATCCTATAATAGGAAGCGCCGTTTGATGATTTCATTAACGTATTTTTCGTGATGTTCGAAAGTCGTGAAATGATTTCAACAATTCACCAAAAACGCGCCAGGCTAAAGATATAGAAGTTGATACAGAACACCGAGATCTGCTTTAAAAATGATACAATTTTAGAACCATCTTGAGTCACAAAATATCATTACGAAAACACGCCCATGCAATATTTTTTTTTTTTTTTTTTTTTTTTTTTTTTTTTCATTTGTAAAAATTGAAAATTAGAAACGAATAATGATCATTGTGGATCGTTTCTTCAAGTATTTTGCATATTGCTAAAAAACTTAATTCGGTTTACTAAATCCATTTCTCTCCAGTGCTGATTTTGATCATTTAAAAAGGTAAAAGGGTAAAAAAATGGTCAGTTTTCGAATGCCGTGCTTAGTTGTCTATAACTTGAGTATTTTCCCGCCAGTTTTATATCAAACTTCGTGGTTAAAACAAGCTCTTGAATGTGAAGCAAACCTTAATCATTTAAAGTCAAAATACTGTAACAGTTAATAAAATGCAAGTTTGGTTTTGAAGTAGAATTAAGTAAGAGTTTAATGAGATAAAATATGAGCCAGTGCATGAGAAATCCAACAACATGTATAGGCGAAAACAAAGGCGCAGATCAGCTGTGCAGTAACTTCACAGCTGATCAGCACCTTTAATTTCGCTGCACGGATAGTACAATCCTTAAAGGTGGCGTCATACCTAGCCGATTTTGACACACGATGGCCACACGAATATGAAATTTTCAATTTCGCGCAATTTTCTTCACGAATTTGGTAAAAAGCCAATATTGCGCCGACGCATACACGAAGCCTGCCGATTGCAACACGATGGACACACGATGGACACACGAATAGCTCACGATTATACCCGAAGGACTCGCGAAGATAGAGGAACTGGCAGTTTTGCATACGATGTTGTTGCGAATGATACACGAAGGCCTCACGATGGCCTGACGACATCGTGTTAAGTGTTAAATGTATTCCCGATTGTGTCCCGAAGGCATCACGTGAATCAGGAATTTATTATCGGTTAAGATTCATTTTCTTATAAATGTTTAATATGTTTGGCCCCATTTAGATAATATTAGTCTTTGTATCGACAACCCTGTTGAAAGTTGCAAAATTTCAGTAATTCTCTTTGGCTCCATGTTGCCATACCTAAAGCGTCACTGACGAGACTTTAACAGTCGAAACCGCGGCATGGCCCATCCCCTTTCTCATTAATGTGCTAGCTGCTCTTAAAGGATCTCAAGTTTTAATCTTTATTTATGGGTTGGAGCCAAGGCTTGGGGTCTTGGAGTGGTCTTAGGCTGCCGTATTGGAGTGGATTCTTGAAGTGGAACCCTGGAGGGAATGTTGCGAGTGGCACAGGAACTACTTTTTTTTTTGTTTTTTTTTTAATACAGAGAAACTTTCCGATATGGGTGTTAATTTCAATCATAGCCATTTCAATCATAGCCATACCATGAACAAACAGATTATCTAAGATAAGGATCTACCAAAATGTACATGAATGATGTGCTAAGACATTAACAGTCATCTCCAAAATAACGTTTTATCTGTTTTGTTTTGATATAGTTTTCTGCTAAACTCCGCAGTTCCACTGCAGTCCATGTCTCCATAAAATACACGGTACCTACATATACTGTAGGCTGGTGGTTGAACGAGCCCCAGTCTCATTTGCGTGCAAACATGGTTTCTTTTGAGAAAGCATTTTTGTATGCTTTCGTTGTTGACGTCCATATAGTAATAAGTTAATTAATATCAGTAACTTTACAACACTGTTCAAGCTTCATGGTGACAGTTTTCTAGTACTTTAAATCCATCTTTCACATGAAACTGGCACAAAACTGTTCTTATTTAAACGCTCGTTTGTCGAACTCTGCAATGGTTTTGTCTGAAAAACGGGCGCTGCTTTAAAAACAGAGTAATGAACAAGCCAAATACATGTACCTGTAAGAGATGATGTTGCTCCTGCAGGAGTTTTTTTTTGTCATGCACCAGCTTGATGTATAGCAGCAGTGCTATCGGGATGTTTATCATGATTTATTTGTTTGTTCTTGATGATTCATTGACTAGTTAGAGATTCACCACGAGGACCGAAGAACTAACTATTAAATGTTATGAACAACTGCAGAAGCTGAGGGTGAGGTTAGGCGCCTGTAAAACCGGGTTAAGCCCGCCAGTAACTTTGTGTTACTGATCGTTCCAAGGCGATACTTCTGTGGTTGTTCTTTTTGTTTTATGTCTTGGTTTTTTAAATTTTTTGTGCTGTTGGCGCCTTATGTTTGTCTTCATAGTTTTAGTTAAGGTAACTGAATGGCCACCTATTGGGAAAATAGCTGCTCATTCGGCTTACGATAAGTACCTGATTGTTAGTTTGGTTTTTTCCCACCTCGGTTTTTGGAGTAGGAATCTTTTTCTGATTGCGCCTTTTCCTGGTCTTTGCCTACGTGTACCTTCTTTTTCCTATTTTTTTTTTTCATCGAAATACGCCATGATTTAAAAAGTATTCCACTTGAGGCTTCTGAGAAAATGTTGTGTGGGTGCTAATTGTTTTTGTTTTGTATGTCCACGTTATCCGGGGAAGTATTATAACAGTTTTGGTTAATATCGTGTTTCCATCTTAGTGCCATCGTGTTCTAGATTTTTCAAATACGATGCTTATACGATGGCGTTGCGAAGGCCACCCGATGTCGTGTTGCCTTCGTAACACTATCGGGCAGCATCGTGTGTCCCTCGTAGTGCCATCGTGTAGCAAAACCTAGCCGATGGTGCCGATGACCACACGACACAAGTACGATGTAGTCCCGATGTGAGAAGATGGCCTCACGATGGCTTTACGATGGCCAAGATGTACTCGCGAACTCAACACGAAATTGGACCATCGTGTGTCCTTCCTGTATTTTTTTGGCGTGTCAAAGATTTTGATGCCGCTCGCGATGGTACTGCCGAAGGCTTAAAAAATCTCCCGATGGACATACGATGGGTAACGATGCACTCACGAATAGCCCGATGTCTTCACGATCCCCGCCGAATTTGAAAATTTTCATAATCGTGTGTCCATCGCGTGTTAACATCGGCTAGGTATGACGCCTACATAAAGCCGAAATTTCAAGCTTTTAGCCTGCAGGCTGGTTTGTCTCAGACGTGGTCGGAACCCAAATTGTTGTTTTCTCATGCACAGGCTCATGTTATATTAACAAATGAAATTGGAAATAAGAAATAAAATTTCCTTACCTTATTCTTCACCGGCAACTGTAGCTAGTGAGGACTGTGGGGGTCCGATCGACATTATATATGAAAACATTACAAGGAAGTCTCATCGAATTTTAGACACATTTCATAATGTTACCAGCAATACACTAGAGGGCCGGTACGGGCCACCCGGAAATAGTCTTTGACAGGTCGATTAGACAAGTTTGGACGACTTCATTTGAGCCTAGAGCGAGAATATCTGTGGGCGGAGTTAAAGGCATGGCAATACACAAGACCGAATGCTCAGCTAAAGACAATTTAAACCAAATAAGCCGCATCATGAGAAAACCAACACTTTGCATATGCGAAAACAAAGGCGCAGATCAGTTTCGCAGTAACTGCGAAGCTGATCAGCACCTTTGTTTTCGCTAGACGGATAGTACATTTTCTATACTTTCTAAATCCAAACGTTCCAGCCTCTGACCATCTTCTGTGCTTGTACAGCTCGGCTTGTGTCGGACCTGTTCGGAAGCAACATTGTTGGTTTTCTCATGATGCCGCTCAAACGTAGTCTTTTTACATGGTAAGTCCAAAATAGAACAGCTCCGCATTACCAAGCCCCCATCTTCTACCTGTGCAATTGGATGGTTGCTTAAAGTCCCCCTGAAGAGCTACGGTCACATGGAGAGGGGATCTCGGTTTAAGGGCTGAAGTAACCCTGGATCAAAACAATGATACCTTTTGAGGCGGCCCACGTGTCCGAGCGGTTAAGAGCGCTGTTTCTTAATCACTCGATCATCTCACCGCTGTGACTGGTGTGGGTTCGAGCCCCGCTCTGGCCACGTTAGACAAGCCATGTTCTGCTTGCGGGTGTGTCAGGTGTTTTTCTCGGGGTTCTCCCGTTTTCGCCCCACCTACTGATTGGCCCGTCTCATATGAGCTGAAATAATCTTGAAAGGGACGTAAAACTGAAAAAAATACAGGGCGAGATGCTTTAATTGAGGCTTCTCTGAGGGCAGAACTTTGAGAAAATGGTCAGATTTAAGAATCGACACACAAAGTTTGTAGACAATAATTATTCCTGTATGTTTAGGCATGTTAGGTGTCAGTTTCATGTGGAAATAAGCCACTGTCTTGGTTCAAAAGTCTTTGCACAAACGTCTTTGCACTATTTTTGACGATGAGGTGTATTTAACCCTGTTCTGTAGTAAGTAGTAATTTAGTCTGGTTTGGTCACCTTGCTTAAGACGTATTTTTGATCCGTGGACGTATAGAAGTTTGGACGTATTTGATTTGATTACATACCTTTGAAATATGTTATCAGACGACCTTTATGTTATCAGTGAGCTGGGTCTAGCGTCCTAAACGATCCTTGAAATATGTTATTAGACGACCTTTATGCTATCGGTGAGCTGGGTCTAGCGTCCTAAACGATTAAATACTAAGACAAAAACGTTGTGACTTATGATATTAGTTTATTGTTTATACATGAAATGTAATGCAAATTATAATTGTTTAGTATTTTCCTTCCTATTCTGTTTCTCTAATGAGCTATCGCCAGTAAACACCAGAGCATAACAAGGACAGAGCTTGCCACTGGGTAAGCACCTGAAATGAAACCGAAACACTTAACTCATTTAAGCCTGGCGTTCTTTATATATATGGGACATGGGCAAACAGTATAGCCCCAGATGTGACGCCGCAGAACGCGGCGTCCCATCTGGGGCTATTCTGTTTGCTTAGAGGAATTTCACCAAAAAAGGAATAAAAATTCAAAATCATTCCTGATGTCCCTAATAATGAAAGTGGACTGACCCAAATGATGATGGGAAACTCCATTCGTCAAATATGGGTTAATATTAACGTTACCTATTATTCATGCCCTTATTCGATAGAACGCATGCACAGGGCCTAGTGTATCTTATATTTCGTTCGACGTTGATCAGTGATCAAGCATCCTGAGCGGATTTCGATCCTCACCCAATAACTTGACATTATGTCGTCAAAATAACGCCTAGCGTTCTTTGGTCTCCTTTCAAAATGAGTAAATTGGCATTTACTGTAATATGCACTTAATACTGGTAAAATGAGCCTTCAGTACACTGGCACATGAGCATTGAAGTAGCTGGCCGTCCAAACCGTCATCATCTCGGCTATTTACCGTAGATGCAACTTTAAACAACAAAATCGAACAAAGTTTAACAATTCAGGGCGACATTATAATTGCCGCTAAATACTTCTTGAAAAATGCTAAATTTTGAAGAGGGTCGTAAACTTTGTAGTGACATGGTATGAGCCGCCTCATGGGAAAACCAACAATCTGCATATGCGAAAACAAAGACGCAGATCAGCTTCGCGGTAACCGCGAAGCTGATCAGCGCCTTTGTTTTCGCTACTCGGATAGTACAATTTCTCTCCTTCTTAATTAAATCCGAAATTTCAAGCTTCTAGCCTGCTTCTGTGCTTGTACAGCCCGGTTTGTGTCGGGCCTGTTCGGAAACCACATTGTCTGTTTTCCCACGAGGCGGCTCGTATGTTGTTACCTACCGGCTCTTAATGGAAACGCTTGAGGTTCAAAGACGTCAATTTCGGTCCGCACATAACGTGTTATGGCGTCAGGCAAGTCGGGCTCGTTACCGGGACGACCCCTAACAACATTATGTACAGCAGCCATGTTGATATCTCTCTTCTTCCTATCTGCTGGACAAGTCTACAAGGCATAAGGTTATGTCATTTTTGAAAGCGCCAAGGCGTTTGTGTATCAGACTACGGCCTTTTCAAAATGTTGGTACTGTCGGGTCCCCAGTTTCACAAAGTTTCATCTCGTACATATTCAAGAGATATAGGCATATAAAAAATAACCAAAAACTTTAAACACAAAATTTATAATTTTCTTAGTCCGTGACCTTGACCTCAGTGTCAGCCACGTGGGTTGTGATGATACAGCATAAAACTTCAGACCAATATCTACCAACAAGCAAAGTATCAACTTGATCCATCAACATGTTCAAGAGGTATAGACTTATAAAAACCAACATGCGAAGTATCTTTCGTACAGGCGAGCTAAAAAGGGCTTGACATGAACATGTCAACAATTTAATATTTCATATGCAAGTAAGTAGCTACCTTCCGTCTGTACCCTAAGGGTTCCATGCGTCCCCAGTTACGCAAACATGTCCCCAGTTCCACAAACGCAATCAGATCAGTAAAATTCACATACACAGAAGTGAAACAAAGTCTTTTTTGTGTAACTATAAAATGAATGTAGAGAACTAAGTATAGTTATTTTTGGTTGAAAACTGTTGCAATGCAAAGGATTATCATATTTTATCAACAAAATAAAAAAAAGTGTATTTGCTTATGTGGTCGGCATTTACTTAACGGGTTTAGGTCTTAACGATGACGTTATATAATTCAAGCTAATTTTAAACAACTGGCCCCAGAAGTGCATACTTACAAAGTCGCAAGGGGTGGGATTCGGAAACCTATCCGGACAGCCCAACAGCTCGCACTCGATGATGATCGTGTTACTGTTGGCGAACCGAAAGGCGTATAGCTTCGCAATCAAGACATGCCGTAAGCTGGGGGACTCGTAGGCAAAGTGGGCCAGAAGAAACGTATCCAGGCTGCATCTAAAACAGGGCATATTTAACAGAAGTAAATACTTATGCTTATATGTTTTTGTGGTAAATGCAATGCATTGTTCGGTATAAAATGTGGAGTAGCTGCATTTCGTGACCTAGGCAAATAGGAAGCCCAGAAATAGCCTAAGTTAGCTGCTCACAACAGTGGCATTTTTTTCTGAAACTTTATTATTGTATTAGACTTCATCCATATTTTTTACTCCATTCAGATGTATTTTTCAGTGTGACGATACCTACGTACCCATCTTGCACTAAGTGTACAGAATAGCCCCCGGCCGAGGACCTCACCGTGCAGTTCAGAGGCTTGGCTATGTAGTTCTCTGAAATAATCGGACAATCATTCGTTGAATTCTTAGAACTAAACCTGTGCGTGAGAAAACCAACCATTTGTGTTTCCGACCAGGTCCGACGCAAACCGATCTGTACAAGTACAGAAGATGGCTAGAGGCTGGAAATTGTGAATTTAGAAAGAAGAGGAATTGTACTACAAAGGCGCTGATCTGCGCCTTTGTTTTCGCCTATGCAAATTGTTGGTTTTCTCATGCGAAGGCTCAAATATTTGAGATACCATCATTTCTCTGTCAATACAGACTTTTATATATGATGCAGAATTATATTGCAAGTGGCAAAATTTAAATAACAAATGGATATAACTGGAAATGGAAATATTTCTTAATACGGCCTTTGACAGAGTAACATATTAACTCAGTCAATTCGAGAGCCATTCATCATCATCATCATCATCATCATCATCATCATCATCATCATCATCATCATCATCGTCGTCGTCGTCGTCGTCGTCGTCGTCATCAGTAGTAGTATAGTAGTAGTAGTAGTAGTAGTAGTTCTCAAGCAATGGTCAAAAGAAAATGCCTGTTAGATCATGCCGTAAACCGCTACCATGCCATAAACTGCCACCATGCCGTAAACTGCCATACCGAAAACTGCTATTTCCCAGCACAGTGCCTCTCCGACGGAAGCCCTCCTTCGCTTCACTCTCGAGTCCATATCTTGCATCTCCATGTCGACCAGTATGCTTGGTGTCACCGACGGTAAAACACTCGTGTTCACACTGTAACAGGTACGAGAACCAGGCCCAGTGGTTTAATTTATCATGCATAACTCATCTCAGAATCAAAATAATCATCCTGCGCATTAATGTTTAAGTTAAACAAGTGTAACCGAAATGCATGTCAGCCAGCTTGTTTCTATGCTCCGCGTGAAATGTGGCATTGATTCCGGCACAGGGTCGTTTCAGAGGTGATCTTTGAAAATGCTCGAAGACGACCGACAGACACCAGTCCTTGAGGTTATCAAACTTTTTTTTCATGCTCGGCTCAGCTGAGCATGACATTTCAACTGCTCATAGATGTTGAAATATTCAGAATTAGTGGAAAATTCAGATTCAAAACTCAAAAACTAGCAATTTATCCTGCTCACAAATGCTAAAATGCCAACAACTGTTGGCATTTTAAAATTTATGAGCAGGATAAATTTTAGTCTCAGCTGAGCTGAGCATGAAAAATGTTTTGTAACCTCGGGACCAGAGCATCAGTATTCGGCTCAGGTTCTGTTCAAAACGCACACTCATAAGTGCGTGGTTCCGATACTCACTAGTTGGTTACCCAAGATTCGTCAGTTACCCTACGGAACACCCCGGTAGCGGGGATTTGCTGACACCTGAGGGTGTGGTACTCCATCCCACCCGTATAGATCTCTGGTCGAGTAGCGGACTTCAACAATATGAACGTTATATTATGGCTCTGAAAGAAGTACAATAGTTTCAAATGTCTATGCATAGTTATAAGGCAATACTATTCTTCGCACGAACGGGAACATATGGATGTTCAAGCTACAACATATAGTGCGCCATGGGCCCCCGCCCATTGGGGCCTAGGGGAAATAGATGGGTTGCGTGAGCCTCCAGGCAAAGCTTCTAGTCTAATGACCGACCATCTGATTACTGGTTAACCGCTCATGTCTGAGTCTGCCCAAGAAAAGTGGTTTAGTCAAACCATCCATACATATCAGCCTTATTGGCTTAGTTGGGTGGTTATATGAAGCACATTTTGAGTGTCATGACATCCTAATGTTTGGTAAAAGTTCCATAAAATTGAGGCAACGTCCCGACATGACCATAAGTGTTGACTGGGACGTAAAGCATCAAACCAACATATAGTGCGCCATGGTTTCTTTCGTTTTTGCAGTGTTTTTGCTTAATTTATGTAATAATAACGATCAAACATGATTTTGCTATTCATTATTATTTGCAATGTCCCTCGTGTAGTGTTGAAAACCGCGAGCTTCGCCCTTTGTTGTCAACACTCCAGTTCACATAGAAAAGAAAGAAAGAAAGAAAGAAAGAAAGAAAGAAAGAAAGAAAGAAAGAAAGAAAGAAAGAAAGAAAATTCCACTTACAATTGGGCAGTTATATATTATAAACGTATATGTTTGGTACGTCACATGGATAGCACACTCCTGTTGTGTGGCTGATAACTGAGCAATGGCGTTCACAAACTCGCTGGGGTTCGGGTTCAGCACCGTGATCACCCCGGACGGGCTGCACGCTGTAAATAGATCGAGAATCCAGATCAAATTAGGATTTTTTTTTTTTTTTTTTCAGTTTTACGTCCTTTTCAAGCTTTTTCACTCATATCGAGACGAATCAAACGGTAGGTGGGGCGAAAACCGGAGTACCCGGGGAAAAACCACCTGACACACCCGCAAGCAGAACATGGCTTGTCTCACATATGAATTCGTGCCCCGTGCGAGGCGCGAACGATGATCGAATGATCAAGAGCACTGAAGTCAGAGACCTTAACCACTCGGCCACGGGGGCCGCCTAAAAATTAGGATTTTTGCATTCAGTAAAATTTGCATCTAGCTCGGGCAAAATTCGTCACAATTAAAGGCAACAAACATATTATCTTTTCCCGACGATACAAAATACTATAGTACAGGGGCCAGTTGCTCAAAACTTCGTTAACTTCGCAGTCGTTAAACCCCCAATTTGTTAACTTCAGAAGCAAGTTATTTTTGCTGAAAAAATGTGAGCATCCTTTGCAAAGGATTCTCATATTTTTTTCAACAAAAATAGCAGTGTATTTGTAATATTGCCATTTGAAATTTTAACGAATCGTTAACTAACGACATCGTTGATTTTGAACAACTGGTCCCCGGTTGTATGCATCCGCGTTGGGGAAACAATGTCGCCTCTGAGCCGCTGCATTAAGAAACCCAACAACATGCATTGGCGAAATCAAAGGCGCAGGTTAGCTGTGCAGTAACTGCACAGCAGCTGTGCAGTAACTGCACAGCAGCTGTGCAGTAACTGCACAGCTGATCGGCGCCTTTGTTTTCGTCGATTAGAAAAAAATAACGGATGGTAAAATTCCTCTTTAAATCAAAAATTTCAAGCCACTAAACTACGTCTGTGTCTGTACAGGCCACTTTGTGTCGGGCCTGGTCGGAGACCCAGATTTTTGGTTTTGCTCGTGCGAACACTCATTTTTAAATGATTCCGTGAGGGAACACATGAAAGTGGACAGGGTTCAAAGTTCAAGGTGGACAGGCTGAAATATCCATTACGAAAACATGCCCATACAATATACAGAGATTTTAAAGTTGTAAAAATGAAAATTTTCAGTAGAAAATTTTTGATATTTTTCTAATTTTTGCTCAAAACAGATTGTCGGCGAGGCGGTTCTAACGAGTACCCACAATCTATGTTTTGGAGCAAAAATAAGAAAAATAGGTATACCCCTGCAAACCCCAGTTTTACTCTATAAACGTGGGGTTTAAGGGGGTATATATTGCACGGACATGTTTTCCTGATGTCGAAAACGGTTCATCTGAGTCTAACTATAGATCAACAAACCAATTATTTCAATCACGGTGGCCTATGACTGACCAGCTATGGGTATAGATAACTGACAGGATAATGCTGAGAATTGCATACTTACAGTACGACAGTTCGTCTGATGATGTCCCAAAACCAAACATAACGGCAACCAGCACTATCAGGATCGACGATTTGCAAACTGGGGGCATTTTGTGTACTCGTCTGAAGAAAACAGCAACATTGTTTGTCATTATTATCCATGCCTCGTTGTCTTTCGAAAGCCATCGAGCAACAAATCAAATAAATGATTTTTGTGGTTCAAGGAAAACGAAGCAGTATGCATGTAAATTAAAAACTCGTTAAAAGTATATTTATAAAAAGTAAACTGACGATGAAATGAAGAAAAAAATCAACTGAAAATGACAAACCTTAACGACAGTCTGGTCCAGTATGACGAAACAGATCACAACTGTGAGCAAGGAAAGTGCTTCACTGGCGGTAGTTCGGCAGAGAAAGAGTTGTCATCATGCGTGTCACGTGCTTCGGCATGATCTCTGATCACTAAGCATATAATTGCGTGCATTTGTTGTTTAGCGGCACCTGCAGAGTAACGGGAAAAAGGATAAAATGAGCCGCATCATGAGAAAACCAACAATATGCATATGCGAAAACAAAGACGCAGATCCGCTTCACGGTTACCGATCAGCGTCTCTGTTTTCGCTACATGGATAGTACGATTCCTCAACTTTCTAAATTCAAAATCTAAAGCTTCTAGCCATCTTCTGCGACGGTACAGGCAAGTTTGTGGCGGGCCTGTTTCAAAAATCACATAATTGGTTTTCTCATGCGACTCAAATGTCTTACATTGTGTTTATCAGATCAAGTTGGTGAACTTCACTCACCGTAGACGTTTGTGGCAGATCAACTGAAATATGAATGAAGTATTTTTCTTTGTCAAAACTTTATTCTGTTAATTTTCTCAGTCCATATACATGGCAACATGAGCACAATCAATTTTACTACGTGAGTCTATGCTACCGAATTCGACCGTGCTGTAGGCACAGTGGCCTCTTTGTTTATTGTCACCCTGTCATATGTAATGATATTGCCTGTTTCATTACTGTATCTTTTGACCATAGATCATAGTTTATAGCTGCCTCCTATTCGTGTGTTATTATGATTATAGTTGAACGGACTGTGGTTGTCTCCCATGGATTACAAAGTGTATTTAGACAGTCGTTTATCATTATTTTTGATTTCATGTTCATTTTCATTTGTGGTTCATCATTTTTCTTTCATTCTTTTTTGTTCACTTTCAAGCTGGTGTCCTGTAAGGATTTTCTAATAAAGATATCGTATTGTACAGCGCGAAAGCATGTACTCACTAAACTTGACGTTCTAACCATTGAGTTATTTGTGCCGGATGTGTATGTAGGCTATGGGTCGGTCTTATGCTGTCTCGACCTATCCTATGACCATGATACATAACTAACCTATATAGATCTACTGACACATTGGGCCTAGTGCTACTCGGTTTAAGTCAGTTTGGCTTGACCAGGGAAGAAGTCCCATAGCCTACAAGGAGAATCTGAGATTTGTACCGAAACGTCCCAGTATCTCCACGCTTCGTTGCGTCGCACAATTTCCGTTTTCTTTCGGTATTCTCCGGTTAATTCCGGATGTAAATAATTGGCCAATCAAAAGCTAAAATTGGCCACGCCGGTAGCTGGTTTCCGACTGATGCATAATTCGTTGGGAAAATTGACGTGATCGACTTGAAGAAAGGGGAACCAATCGATTTGCATGGTGCGCGAAACTCAAGTGTTTGCAAAAAGTGAAGTTTCGGAGAAAAATATTGAGAAAAGACTGTGTAAAATATGTGAAACGATGAATGGTGATCGAAGAATAGAGTCCTTAAATACTTCTACCAAATGCATACAAAGTTCCTCGCTATGCATGGTTTGAATATGTTTTTGGTGAACTTTTTGTGAAGGTCCAATTTCCAAAAAAATGGCGCAAAACCCGCGCGCTAGACGGTCCCCTCTACGACCTATTAGACATCCTGGAATTTCTCAAGAAACAAGCAATATTGGTAAATTACTTTAAAAGTTATGCTGTCATTCTTTGGTAAATGTTACTGAACTAGAAATTGACGCTAAACGTGTAGATTTCAAGCTTCCAGGCTCTGCGACATGACGTCGAATGTTGGAGCACAGGACATTGACGTTAAATGTCTACAATCAAAATAAAAGGCCCAAAGTGCCCTAGAAGCCCCATTACTGTATCGCTCAGCGATTCAGAAAAAGGGGGTTTTAGGGCACTTTGCAAGCTTTGGACCCTTTAGTTTGCTTGTAGACATTAAACGTCAATGTCCTGTGGTTGGAGGCATAAAATTGGTTTTCAATTTCAATTTACCCAACATGAGCCTGCTATCCTAAAGCCCCTGGTGAAACGTCAAACTGACAATAACACACCAGGGCAAATGGGGCTTGACCGGAGAGGATTAGTCACAAGAGAGCTTGGGATTAATCCCCGCCGGTCACATGGACAGATGGAACTAAAAATTCTCTGTCCATTTTTTTTAACTGGTAGAGACTTGGCCATTTGTTGTCGTTTAACTTACACATCTTGGTATCGAGGTGGTTAGTGCACTGGCCTCTGATGCTAGAGGTCGGGGGTTTGATCCCCGCTAAAGGCGAGGAAAATTTGGTGGTCCGAACATGCTTCCCTTCATGTCATTTGCAGGAATGACATGATACAGGGTGCTGTCCTTCGGATCGGGACGTTATCTGGAGGACCCCTGTGCAGGGACAGTCGCCGCCTGTGCAGGTTAAGGCCTAAAAAAAAAAAATGTTATGTTTCCGATTTCATCATAAATTTAGCATAGGGTCGGTAGGTAGGCTTTTTTTTTTTTTTTTTTTTTTTTTTTTTTCCCTTGGAAAATCGGGATCGGTAGGTTTTTTTTTTTTTTTTTGACCGGACTTTCTTCTTACCGCACATTTGACTCCAAATCGGAAACCTTTACACCGAGGATGGCCGTCTTCGTATAACAGGGATAACGGGACATTGTGCCGCAAGGCTTTTATTACATTTGAAGCAGGTATGTGGCTACATTTGTCGAAATAAATGGCGACTAATGTGCTTGGTCGTGTCAACACACTACACAGTAGCCATGTTGTTGTTCTTGATCGTAATTGTTAAAGACCGAAAATATCCGAAAATCGGCGCGGACAAATTCTCGTAACGAAATGGTTTTGACTTTTGATAAAAACCGGAATCGTTGAACAGGGTCGGTCGCCGACTTTTTTTTTTTTTTTTTTCTGAGCGCTAAAAAAGTTGCAGTCGGCGCAGATTTTGACCAGTCGGTCGGGAAATCGGAAACATAACATTTTTTTTTTAAGCCTAAAGATCCCTACACAGGTTCTATACTCATACATGTAGGCTCAACCTGCAAACACACAGGAGTGTACACGGTACACATTCAAAGAATAATCAGAAATTGATTGATGGGAGTAACAAAAACCTTGTAGCATGTGGTGGAAAAGCTGGGAGAACTTTTAAGCGGTTTAACAGAGCTTGAGTTGCGCATTCTCAGCTTCCTGTCAAAAGCGACCAGTAACCTGCAAGTTACTATGATATTGAAGGAGACCACGATATTGAAGGAAACCACGCAGGTTTACTAGGACATTTCATGAGTTTACTTGGTAGTGCTGTGTGCTTAATTTGCCCTTTTTATACCCCCGGCATTTATGCCGACGGGTATATAGTTTTCGCTTTTCCGTTTGTCCGTTCGTATGTTTGTTTGTTCGTTCGTTAGTTCGTTAGTTCAGTAGAATTTGCGTCAAAGTTTTGGTTAAAGTTTCTCTCATGCAGTTATAGTCAGAAACCATTCATATTTGGACCATAGGTACCCTATAGGGTTTGCCTTGTTTCCATGAGTTCGGACCCCAGGGTCCATGCCCGGGGGTGGGGCTAGAGATCAAAATCTAGATCACCTCTAATTTGCGACAAAGTTTTGGTTAAAGTTTCTCTAGTGGTGTATATCTCAAAAACCATTTATCAGAAATCATTCATATTTGGACTTTAGGTACCCTATAGGGTTAGCTTTGATTCCAAGAGTTCGGACCCCAGGGTCCACGCCTGGGGGTGGGGCTAGAGGTCAAAATCTAGGTCACCTTTAATTTGCGTCAAAGTTTTGGTTAAAGTTTCTCTAATGGTGTATATCTCATGAGCCAATTTTCAGAAATCATTCATATTTGGACTTTAGGTACCCTATAAGGTTTGCTTTGTTTCGTGAGTTCAGACCTGAGGGTCCATGCTCGGGGGGTGGGGCTAGAGTTCAAAATCTAGGTCACCTTGAAATTGTGCTATTTACATAGTGTTTTTATCGCACCTGCTTATAGCAGGGTGCGATATAGGAGTTCAAATTTCCGTCCGTCCGTACGTTCGTTCGTCCGTTCGTTCGTCCGTTCGTCCGTCAACATTTACGTCGAAGTTTAGTTTTCTCGACATAAGAGATAGCTGCGAGTCTGAAACCTTGCATAGTAATTGTCCCTGACACACCCTTCAAGCACGCACCTTAACCCGGTGCCCTTGACCTATATTTCACGGTCCACTGACTTTGAAAATTTTTACGTCGAAGTTTTGTCAACATTTACGTCGAAGTTTGGTTTTATCGACATCAGAGATAGTTGCGAGTCTGAAACCTTGCATAGTAATTGTCCTTGACATACCCTTCAAGCACGCACCTTAACCCAGGGCCCTTGGCCTATATTTCACGGTCCACTGACTTTGAAAATTTTTACGTCTAAGTTTGGTTTTCTCGACATCAGACATAGCTGGGAGTCTGAAACCTTGCATAGTAATTGTCCTTGACATACCCTTCAAGCACGCACCTTAACCCGGTGCCCTTGACCTATATTTCACGGTCCACTGACTTTGATAATTTCTATGTCGTAGTTTGGTTTTCTCGACATCAGAGATAGCTGCAAGTCTGAAACCTTGCATAGTAATTGTCCTTGACATACCCTTCAAGCACGCACCTTAACCCGGTGCCCTTGACCTATATTTCATGGTCCACTGACTTTGAAAATTTTTACATCAAAGTTTGGTTTTCTCGACATCAGAGATAGCTGCGAGTCTGAAACATTGCATAGTAATTGTCCTTGACATGCCCTTCAAGCACGCACCTTGACCCGGTGCCCTTGAACTATATTTCACGGTCTATTGACTTTGCCCGATGCAGGTGCGATATCGACCTCCGCGGAGTTCTTGTTTTCTTCTCTAAGTTCATATATTAACAAAGACTTATAGGAATGTATTCCTATTTGGATCATAGATACCCTTTAGGGTTGAATTAAATTCCATGGCACCAGACTCTAAGGGTGGGGCTGGAGGTCAAAATCTAGGACACATTTATAAAATACAGAATATTTAACAAGATCAATATTCTGTAGGTCTATATCTTGACAACCATTTGTCAGAAAGCATTCATACTTACAACATAGGTACCACATAAGGGTTAGACCCAAGGGTCCATGCATGGGGGTGGGGGTGGGATGGACCCAAGGGTCCATGCATGTGGTGGCACTTGAGGTCAAGGTCTGGGGCCTTTTTTTTTTTTAAGAATGACACTCTATTTTCATTCCAATCTAGGTCTGAGGACCTGACCCATAATGTCCGTGGATTATGTCCTAGATTGAGTATACACGTCAGCTCTGTATACTGCTCTAAAATATATCTGTCATTCTAAAACACCACTCCCCCATGTTTGTATGCAATGTGCTTTACAGTGCTTATTTCTAAAGTGTACTTGATAAGGGTACTGTCTTTCATTGGGGGGTTGAGGTTCAATGTCAGGAGTGAGCATGTGCAGGGTTGTATAGGTAGGGGGTAGGGAGGGGGCTTTGTGGCTACCAGCCGGGGGTATACGTGCCTCTCAAGGCACTTTTTCTAGTTGCTTATTGTTGCGCATTGAAAGTGCCCTTTTCAGTGTCAGTCTGCCCTGCCTTTTACAAATCCTAGCTGGAGCACTGATCCCTAGTATCCCCTAATGTGTATTTTCAGATTCCCCACTTGATAACTCGTTTACAACATTAGATGAACATGTGATCCGAATGAGGACACTCAGAAGTAGCCCTCGTAGAAGATCATCCATCTTAAATACCTCAGAAATATCATTGCTCGGTGAGTCCATCTTAGTTTTTATTCTCAATTACTCTACATACATATTTGAGCCTTCACATGAGAATCCAGCAATTTAGGATTCTGACCAGGTCCGGCACAAACCAGCCTGTACAGCCATTGAAGCAGGCTATAAGTTTTGGATATAAGTAGAAGAGGAATTGTACTCTCTATATAGCGAAAGTGAACTCCATATAGCGAAAACTATGGTTCTGATCTGTTCCTTTGTTATGGCATATGCAGATTGTTGGTTTTCCATTGGGCTCATATTAAAGTCGTAAGATGAAACTGAAAGTGTGACTGATGTTATGGGCCAATATGACAGTCATATAGTGTGGTTGTTATACGATATAGGACATGTTGTCAGTACTTGTTACAAGCAAAGTATGCTGCTGACAACCGGTTGTCAGCAGCACAAGCTGACAACCAGCTACATGCACCTGTTCATCATTTTACTATATATAATCAGATTATTCAGTGCACATTTTATTTTGAAATCTTGCATCCAACACATTTTTCTATGTCCCTAGGAAGCCCTGGTCTTTCACCAGATTCCTCATTTGACACAACATTTGACACGAGTTTTGGCTCGGACATCAGTGCCAGCACACCTATACAGGGGGTGAGGATAACAGACAGGGTGAGGAAGAGATTACTCACTTCTAAGGCTGAGGATCCCAACGCAAGTCTTACAAAGGTAGGTTTACAAAAAGTTTGTACATTACGAAAACTTGCCCATGCAATATATAGGGATTTTTTTCACCGGTAAAAATTGAAAATTTCATGAGAAAAATTTTGATATTTTTCTTATTTTTGCTCAAAACATAGATTGTGGGTACACGTTAGAACCGCCTCGCCGAGGCGATTCTAACGAGTACCCACAATCTATGTTTTGGAGCAAAAATAAGGAAAATAGGTATACCCCTGCATACCCCAGTTTTGCTGTATAAAAGTGGGGTTTGAGGGGGGTATTCATTGCACAGACATGTTTTCCTGATGGTTTCTTTTAACTTTAAAGAGGCATCTTGGTGTACATGTAGAAACTCAATGAAAATTTAGGGTTAATTTTCCAACAGAAAAAAAATGAACTATGAAATTGGAAAGCAGTGGTCGAAATTAGGATTTTTCCCCACTAGCCCGAACCCATAAATCTTTAATCATTTGCCAATTTGTTTCAGTAGCCCAACCTATGTAGGTAATGGGTTAAACTGAGCAAAAACTACTAGCCTGACAACCTTTGGCTAGTGTCGGGCTATCGGGCCAGTGCTAATTTCGATCACTGGGAAAGTTATTAAAGGTTTTATTTAAATGTCCCTAAACGCCAAAGATCAATTTGAAAACCATATCCTGGTCATCAGACTTTATTCAATACTGATGCAGTCTAGTCAGTAGTACATGTAGGTGTTTAATTTGGATCTACAAATGTTTGTCCTTTGATACAAGTTGAAAATTGATGAAAATTAAACATTGTTTTAAGTAGGGATGTCAACGAATATTCGAATGTTTGAATATTCGCATTTCATACGAATATTCGAATGCGATTTCTGGATTCGAATATTCGCATAATTTTCTTACCTGCAATATTGTCATGTATCAGTTTAAAGGAGGACTCAAATTTAAGACCAAAGGTCGAAAAATAATATGACCAGTAATCCTGCTTGTCTGTTGAGTAATTCAAGATGGTCAACATTTTGACACACTTGCAAATTGAGATTGCTCAGTTAACAGTTTGACACCGTTTTGTTGATTCAAGTTGAGACGAAAGCATTGCTTGCTTTCAATAAATGTTTTTAAGGTGTGAAAGTCCTACAATTTGAGCTGTGTCATTTGAAAACTTAAGATAGCTGGATAGATTGACAACTCAATCCTTTAGGATCAACTCAGTCACAACAGACCTTTCACAAAGTACATGTAGGCCACACGATTGAAATAGACCCTAAGCATTCTTTGTGGCGGATATCAACGACATGCATGCAGAACTTAATCTTGGCTTGACAATAATGGTGTGTCGATGCTTCCTCAGACAGAACCCCAGAGATTTGCCATTATTAAACACCTCCAGATTGTCTAATTTTCTGTGCAAAATTTGCTGATTTTCTTATATGGTGCCATTGGTATAGCCCAGATACGATACCATGCATATACATGTACCTCATATTTTCAATACATGTACCACCAAGTAAGTCATCGTAATGGGTCTGTTGGGCATAGAATATATTCGAATATCCTATGCGAATATTCGAATACCAATTTCGGCTTTTCGTTGACATCCCTAGTTTTAAGTATTTCAGATGACTAAAAGTACTTGAGAAGTAATTTCCTCTAGTTTTATACATGTAGTAGGAACATCAAAAATATGTCAATGCAAAGATACAGTTTACACTGTACAGTTTTTCAGGCTGTTAATCTCAATTCATTGCAGGGAGGTACGCCACCAAAGAGGCAGCGAACCACCAGGTCATCAGGCCCGTCATGGCGGCGGAGACTGGCCGCTCTGAGCCAAGAGCAGCTGTTAACCTTGTTTGATTCTCTCACAGTGGTTAGGCCAGACTTACAGCAGGTAAATAGGATAAATTTGAGTGTTTGTATGGGAAACCAACAATCTTGAGTCTGACACAAACAAGCCTGTACAGTCACAGAAGCAGGCTAGAGGCTTGAAATTTCGGTTTTTATAATATCAAGAAGGATTGTACTATCTGAGAAGCAAAAACAAAGATGCTGCTATCGTTGACATATAATTTGACAAGGATGCTGAGCAACAAAGCAAACAAAACAAAATTAACTGTGTCATGGTAAAACTGGATTTTTGACTAAGCGCAAAGACAAAGGCACAGACCAGCTGTGCAGTAACTGCACAGCTGATCAGCGCTTCCGTTTTCTCCACATGAGTGCATGGATAATACATGTCCTCTTCTTCTCAAATCAGAATTTTCGAGCTTCTAGCAATCTTCTGTGGCTGCACACTATAGGTGCACAGGCTTGTGTCAGGCCAGTTTTCCCCATATTGCAGCTGAAATGTGAATGTTTTCTTTAATAACTGTAGTTTAAATGCATGTTAAATGTAAAACTCCCATGTTTCAGGACATTGAGAAGCTCCTGCCGACCCCTGACGTTTCCCCGTTACTGGAGAACCTTGAATACTTCCGTCACAATATCTACAAGTCTCTACCTCACTCTAAATGGGGCTCTAGCAGGGACGCCTTCTGCTTCAGGAGGGTCAAAACACATATAGACAACTTTAAGGTAAAACTAGTAGTTGTGAAGTTTCCTCGCGCTAGAAATAATTACACTTTCAAACTGCTGGAATTATCAATGCAGGAACTTTAGAAAAAGTGCTAGCCAGACAGCTAACATAAGGCTAGTGCTTATTATGTTTAAAGAAACGCATATAGATAACTGTATGGGAAGGCACTGGACTACTGTTGTTTGGGGATTCAAAACCACCAGCACTGGGTTGTGTCCTTGAGCTTTTCAAATTAAGGGTCTGAAATTGCACATCCTGACATTACTGACTAGGATTTTGAAAATCGAACATACAAGGAAGCTGAGTGTTTTACTGTCTTGGATGCTTGTCAAGTTCTTTTGACTCCTCGATATATTGTGTTAGGCTTGCAATTTTCTTTAGCTTCTGCAATCCAATACAATATCAAAGATGCACCTGTGATATAGTGAATATTACAGTTGCATTGTAAATCAAGAGTCAGCCTTGATACCTGGCATCTCGAGTTTCAAATTGTGCTTTCAACTGAGGTCCTCTTTTCGGGTTGACTGTATGTGTTGTCAGGGTGTGAAAAACAAACATACCAATACAATATCTACATATTTGTCTTCTTTTTTCCAGTCCACATGTATTAGTCAAGGGAAGCAACTTCTAGAATCTGACTCATTTGATGCTGCCATTGAATATGTCCTGAGAGCCGCTGAGTACGTAGACAGACTGCCTGACTGGGACAACGCGGCACACAACAAGGCTAAACAGCAGTGTTACAGGGGGTTGGCCACACAGTGCAAGGCTGGGCTGAAATACAGCTCATTTGATAAAATGAAGTATACAGAGTTAAAAGCACAGTAAGTCTATCCTAGCTTTGCTTGTCCACTGATAACACTACAAAGCTACAAATACTCAACATTTTAGCACTACTCTGCATTGAAGTTGCACTGACCAGTATTTGAGCCGCCTCCAGTGATTTATTTACAATTTTGAGACTATGAGTCCTTGGGACTCACTTGATTCTATATCAATGGGTCCTACTGCAAACTTATGGGTCCTGAACACTATTTTCATAGAAAAATCATGCAAAATCATTGCATCCTGGGACCCACCGAAATTAAAACTTTGCATCCTAGAGACCAAATTGTGAGTATAGGATGCAGGATGCGCAGGTAAAAAAATCACTGCGCCTCATGGGAAAACCAACAATCTGCATAGGCGAAAACAGAGACGCAGATCAGCTTCGCGGTAACCGCGAAGCTGATCAGCGCCTTTGTTTTCGCGACTCCGATAGTACAATTCCTCTTCTACTTAAATCCGAAATTTCGAGCTTCTAGCTCTTTTCTGTGCTTGTACAGGCCGGTTTGTGTCGGACCTGTTCGGAAACCACATTGTTGGTTTTCCCACGAGGCGGCTCATTTGTTAAGTTTGATGTTAGATGTGAATCTTTGCAGAGCTCAAAGCCAGTGCTGAAGTTTGTTTGCTATTAAAGGCAAATTATCCCTCAGGTACATTACAAAAACTTTCCCAAGCAATATACATAAAAAATTTTTATCAGTAAAAATTGAAAATTTTGTTGGAAAAAAAAATTGATATCTTTTGCTGATTTGCTCAATTCATTGACTGTGGGTACATGTTAGAACCGCCTTACCGAGGCAGTTCTTACAAGTACATGTACCCACAATCTATGTTTTGGATTACTAGTAAGAAAAATAGGTATACCTCAGTAAACCCCTGTTTTACTATATAAAAGTGGGGTATAAGGGGTATTCATTACACGAGCATGTTTTCCTGATGTCATAATAGTCTCCCTTTATCTGGGCATGTCAGATGGACTGTTTCTGTGTGGAAATTCAAGATGTTGTCAGTATAATTATACAATAATTCCTATTTTCAGAATTCAGGAGGCTGTGAAGTTGTCCTCAGATTTCTTCTCCTGTATTGAAGTTGTCGACAAGAAAATACAGAAATCCAGCCAAGCTACCAAAACAAAATGAGTGGTGTCGTGGGAAAACCTGATTTTTGCATATATGCAGAAATGACGACGCTGATCATACGTGCAGTAACTGCACAGCTGATCAGCGCCTTTGTTTGTTGCTACCAAGAATGCAAAATGTCTCTTCTTAAATCTGAAATTTCAAGCGTCTAGCTTTCATCTGTGACTGTGCAGGCCAGTTTGTGTCAGGCCTGATCAGAAACAATGAAGACGGATTTTCTTGTTTCACAACCCAACTAGTTCTATTCTGTACTCTTTACCCTAGTGTTGCTCATGTGGCCTTGCCTTAATAAATTGATACTTGCTGTACCACTACAAGAAAATAGAATAACAATAATAAAAAAAATGTTCATACCTTAATTTTAGTGTAACATATTGTATATCAAATGTTTGTATCATGCATTGAAGGAAAAATCAAAAAATCAGGAATGAAAAAAAAAATAGATGGTGGTACAACAAAAATTAATGTATGAAGGGTGGCGGCAATGTTTTTACCATTTGTGTTCAAGGCCTGTTGGTCTGTGTTTAACCACATGTGTTCAATTGTTTGTTCTTTATACAAATTATGTTCATAACACTTTTGCATTGTTATCTGTCCTTCGTTTTATTGGACAGAAATTGTGGGACCATTATAATATTGTTGTCATTTACTCATCTGTAATTGTTGATTTCAAGATGGCTTTATGATGATGCTACAAAAAGAATTTTATGGGGAGCCTGATGGTTAAGTGATAGAGAATTGAGAGGTCCTGGGATTTTAACCCCACCGGGGCCAAGTTGTGTTACAAAACTTGTCCATGCAATATTCAGATTTTTATCAGTTGTAAAAAATTGAAAATTTCGTCAGAAAAATTTATATATTTTTTTAATTTTTGCTCAAAACATAGATCGTTGGTACACGTTAGAACCGCCTCGCTGAGACGGTTCTGACGAGTACCCACAGTTTATGTTTTAGGCCAAAAATAAGAGAAATAGGTACATCCCTGCATAACCAAAGTTTCACTATATAAAAATGGGGTTTACGAGGGTATTCATTCTTCGGACGTTTACCTGATGAATACCAAGGAATTGATATCACTGGCATGACAGAAAAATGTTGACTGGGACATTAAACCACAATTGCAAACAAGAAAATTTTCAATACTTATAGTTGTGTGTGAAATAACAAGAAATCACTCTTGTTCTGATATTGATTATCATAATCCTTTTCAAAAGTTTGTGGAGAAAATCAGTTTTATTAGAGCTTCTGCATAGAAGCATTTTAAGTATGCCATTGTATGGAAAATCCAAACTGTAGCAATCAGGCCTTTCTTTAAATATCTTGAGACTGTCTTGTTTGTGAATGAACATTCTTGACAAACCTCTTGTTTTTGTATAGAATTGAAAACAAAGTCAGCTTATAGCCATCTAATAGTCAGCTTGTCAAAAGTATCAAGGAATTTGTTGTCAATTTTGTTAACATAAATATGAAATTATTTTCATTACCTACACAATTTTGTTTTACATCAATATATGTACATATATTTCATTTTACATACATTGTAGAAATATTAATAACTTTGTCTCATTTGTCACTTATAAAGTGCTATTTATTGATATGCTCCAATATGACAAAACAAACAAATAACCAGCAGGGGCCAGTTGTTCTAAACTTTTGTCAACTTATAACATCATCGTTAAGACCTCAACTCGTAAAGTAAATGCTACATAAGCAAATACACTTATGTTTTGTTGATAAAATGTGAGAATTTGTATTGCGAAGGATTCTCACATTTTATCAACAAAAAATGACAGTGTATTTGTAATATTCATGTTTGAAATTCAAATCGATAACTAACAATGTCATTAATTTTGAACAACTGGGTCCTGAATTCCTATGACTAGTACATGTACATGTATTTGCCATGTGGAGAATAAGGGTAGGAACATTCTTGGCTGAACTTTCGATTTACTTTGACACCCCTTATACATTAGATGCAACCAGAGGTGTTTCTGCACAGATTGATGAAACATCATGTCACTTGATAAAAATGACAACAACCTACTGCGATGCAATGAACTCTTTGTTCGATCTGGCTTTCAGTCACTGCACTCCGTTTTGTCATGTGACCGGATGTTGCGTTAATCTGCAGTTACAAATTTGGTTGCATCAAGGTTGTATGGGGTGACAGCTGACTTATAAGACATGGGACTCATTGTGCACAGTTCATTTGTGTGTTCTGTCATATTGTGGCACAAGTGACTCGTACTCAGGAGTTGTAAATATATATTTGAAGAGAAAATGAAATGAATTCTCTGACATTGGAATAAAAATTGTTGTTAACATAAAAAAATATCTCATGCATTGATATGCACATGTATGTATACTACCTGGGCAGAAATGTTTATTTTTATACCAAATCGCGAACAAATATGTTTATTATTATACCAAATCACGAACAATGAACAATTGTGCTGTAAAACTGAACATAAACAAAATTTTACATGCCCTAGCAAAGAATAATTTTTCAGCTATAGAATCAAATGAGCCGCATCGTGAGAAAACCGGATTTTTGCCTAGGCGAAAACAAAGACGCAGATCAGCTTCGCGGTAACCGCGAAGCTGATCAGCGTCTTTGTTTTCGCTACACGGATAGTACATTTCCTCCTCTACTTATACCCAAAATTTTCAAGATCCTGGGTTTCTTCTGTGACTGTACAGGCTGGTTTGTGTTGGACCTGGTCGGAAATCCCGAAGACCGGTTTTCTCGCGTCGCGGCTCAAATGATTTTTGCTGTACGTAATACTGTAAATCTGGAAATGTTTGTGAGAACTAAATTTTCGCTAATATTCGCGAATTCGTTGCCTCGCGAAAATAAAGTTCTCGCTAATAAAGAATTACAATAAGCTTTATAGACGACATGAGTACTCGTTCGCGAATTCAAAGACTCGCTAATTATTCAGAAATCGAAAATTCGCGAAATAAAAGTCACGCGAAAATTTTCGAACTTACAGTATTCCAATATCAAATTAACTTTGTGCCATTGACTCATTTATGTAAATGTGTAAATAATTGAAAAGTATTTTTGTACCATGAATGTTGTCCATTGATACATTTGGGTTTGAGTGGGTTGTATATGAGTGTTTGTGTGTGTGCTGCAGTTCAGTTCAAATATTTGTAAGCCTGGGGGTGCTCAGGGTTCTTTATACAGATGGAGTTAGAAAATTGACTAGATATCACCCATTTTGATTGTAAGGATTCCGAAAAAAAAGACAACAAAAAACAAAAGCGGAATATCAAGATTTAAAACAATTATGTGATTTTAGAATTGAAATATTTTTTTACACTTTACTTTAACCTTGCTATACATATTCAGATATAAATCTGTTTTTGTGAAGTGTGAAAAGCAATCTGTTTATGTGAAGTGTGAAAAGCAAATAGAATTTGTATAAATCATCCTGGTTTAATGAACTATATATTTTCAGGAAACAAAAAATAAATCAAGAATTTCTATCCTTCCCTCTGTATAGAGAGGGCACCTCGGGTAAGCTGTGATATTAATTTGATTCTGGTCTGTGGCAACACAAGTGTGTGGTGTGTGAATAGCAACACAGTTGTGTGGTGTGTGAATAGCAACACAATTATGTGGTGTGTGAATGCATTAATTTTGGTTGTAAATAAATTTTAGAATGAAATATGTTCATTTAAACGAGTTCTTGATTATACAGTATGGCGTTAGAATGTAGTTTTCTCGCAGTCTTAACAAAGTTGATTAACTTACTCTCAGGTGAACTTAGACAAATGGATTTGTGGGTAGTACCCATGAATTTATCAGGTATTTGGTTTAAAGAATTTGTTTGACAATTGTCGGAAAGGAGTTAGTAAAAATGAATTACTTTGTATGACACCCAAAACCATTAATTGCCTAGGACTCTACCTTTGTTATATGTCACATTTTTTTCCATTTAATAAATAAATGGTCCATTTGGCAAATGCAATTTTTGTTGTTTAAGAACCTTGTTTACTTTAAGTGTATTAATGTAAACTGTCAAGGTGAAGAAAATTGTTCATAAATGAGCCTTTGCATGAGAAAGCCAACAATCTGCATATGCGAAAACAAAGGCGCAGATCAGCTTCGCAGTAACTGCGAAGCTGATCAGCGCCTTTATTTTCGCTACACGGATAGTACAATTCCTCTTCTTTCTAAATCCAAAATTTGCAGTCTCTAGCCGTCTTCTGTGCTTGTACAGACCGGTTTGTGTGGGACCTAGTCGGAAACCCAGATTGTTTGTTTTATCAGCAAAGGGTCAGATTTAATTTGTGGGTAAATGTGTAGTTAGATTATGTAAGATATAGTTTAGTGAGACTGTGTTAGATAGCAAATTAAATTCTAGCCCAGGCGGTAGGCTATTTGAGGAGGCTAGTTATGAATAGTCTGATTGGTGTAATTTGCATAATAGCCCCAGATGAGCCGCGACGCAAGAAAATCGGCCTTCGGGATTTCCGACCATGTCCGACACAAACTGGCCTGTGCAGCTACAGAAGATGGATAGAAGCTTGAAACTTCGGATTTAAGAAGGAGAGGAATTGTACTTTAAATGAAAACAGAGGCACAGATCAGCTTCGCAGTAACTGTTATTAGAGAGGAATTATCGAAAAATGAAACAACAAAAATCTGAAATCACTCGTGATGCCTTTAATAAGGAAAATAGACTCAACCACATAATACTGATGGGAAAGTCTGTTCAAAATATTGTTGAAAGCTCAGAAAAGCCTTATTAAAGAGATTTCATATGTTGATTTATTATTTATACGAGAACCCCTCCGAAAAGAGGCTTCCTGTTAGCTAACATGAAATGGCAAATGCCATATTGTGTTCAAAGTTACAACAAAGTCTTTCAACCAGCTGTGTTCAGCTTAGGCATATGTCTTTCTTGATCATCTAATTGCAACACTCAGGTTATATGAGCAGCATCATGAGAAAACCAGCTTATTACATATGCAAAAACAAAAAAAGCACATCAGCAGTAATACTGCAAAGCTGATCAGCTTATTTGTTTTTGCTTCACAGATACTGCGATGCCTCCTCTTATTAAATCCGAAACTTATAGATTCTATAAGCCAGTTTGTGTTGGACCTGATCAGAAACTAAGACTGTTTTCTTGTCGAGCAGCTCATAATACTAAAAGATTGGTTTATTCATTTAAGTTGAATTAATGAGACCCTGTTAAAAGGCCTTGTCTCACATAGGCGAAAATCCCTTCATGTAGACTTGCTTGTTTGATTTATTACTTTACGTCCCAACAGCTAACATCCCATCATGAGCATAGTTGTTCACTGGGACATAAAGCAATCAAATGAGCCAAAAAAAATTTCGCAATCAAATGCAATGCGTCATCAAGAGATTTTAGCTCAAGTGTGATGAGGCCTTAAAAGGGTGCAGATCGGCTACATAAGTATCTGCTGATGAGCGTTTTATTTTAGCACCATGGTTTGTACAGAATTATTATCTCTGTACAATGTTTAAATTTGGAAAATAAAGGTTTACATTTGTTTGTCTTTTTGGAATTAGGTACGTTAAATGGAATTAATTTTGAAAATTTAGCAAATAAAATAAACTCATCAAAGATTATCTGTTTTGTTTAATATTTAGTCTTATTGTGTATTAAAAGAACTTATCCCAATGATCTGCACATTTCTTCATGAAGATATGGACTTAAGTTGAAATTATTTCCTCTACAATCATAACTCCTCCAGCCGCTTCAAGAAGACATTTGTCAGAGTGGTAGAACGTCCAAATCAAGAAGTCCCGGGTTAAAACCCCATTGGCATAGATAAAGTCCTTAAGCAAGATGCAGTAATTCCCCATAGTACATGTACTTGTAAAATACCAAGGAAGTGGTGGCTCTGTCCTAGACGGGATATTCCCATCGGTGTTTCGTTATACTCCACACCGACGGGAACGGCTTACATTGAACAATTAGTTGAAAGACAAAAATCAACAAGAACAGCAAAGAAAGGAAATACAATGTTAAGTTAGGTCTCTTTCAACATATATGACTTGCAAACCGACTATTCCAATGCAACGAATGCTTTGGGTTGTTTATATATGCCATATTTCTTAAAAGAAAACACTACACACGTCTATAAATAGAACACATCAAACTGAAAGTAAACACATCAAACTGAAAGTAGAAATAAAGAAAGTCGATATTTTCTGTTTCCGTGTAGTTTCAAATTGCATGATTAGTGTCAGCTGTAGATATTTACCTATGGAGCATATACATATACATTTCTTATCAAAGCATCGCCAAATAAAGCAACTAAAGGTCAATTACAAAATCCATAATTTGTTCAACCATAGTTTAAAGGCAACCTAAGCTAAGCCGTCTAGCGAAAGTGGAACGAGGTACCGAAGTGGAGCGGAGTGAAGGCTAGCCAGCTGATCTAGCTCTGTCCAGATACAAGTGCAAAAAATAGGATGTTAAATCACAAAACAAACAAAACTTAACTCGTGAAAGTATCATGTAGGTTAAATGGTGAAAGAAACATGTACTATATCTATTGGTAATCCTATAATATTTGCTTGCCTAGGAACTATGTTGTTGCAAAATCTGACCGTCCTGATGTGACCCTATTGATATTAAAGAAAAATACAATCTGAAGATCTCCCCAGTATGTACAGGTCAGCCACCACATTCTATTTACAGTTTTACCTAAACCGGCAGTGCATCGACTTATGGATGGTCACTGTATATACATAATTGAAGATTTACCTGTATAAAAAAGAATTATTTTGTCAACAATGCTACATTCTTTAGCATGCTTGATTATGGAACTGTTGAATATGTTGCAAATACATGGATTTGTGTATACATGATTGTGAAATGAGTGGTCAGCTCAGAGCAAGTGAGTCATTTTTCAGTTACTTCCGGGTTGAAATCTTTGGACCCATTTTTCTTAGCTTTTTGAAAACAATAAGCCAGATTTGTCGATGTAGTCATTGACTTCAATCATATAAGAACCTGAAACAAAAGGCATGTCATCTTTCAGCAAACAATAAGCGCACACGAGCCGGCCCAAGTTTTCCACTTTTAGAATTTTCCAGAAAAACATGTTTACACAAACTTTTCCCAGAGAAATACATTTCCATGACCCCAAAATAATACTTAATTTGTCAGATTATGTATCCTAGACATTTAGGCTTTGTGTAATTTTTATTCAAATGCATTCCATTTTCCAGGAAATGGGTCCCACGAAAACCAGTTACATTTCCAATTTTACACCAAGTTATTAGCTCACCTGAGCCGAAGGCTCACAGGTGAGCTTATAGGATAGGCAGGCATCCGTCGTCCGTCGTCGTCCGTCCACAATTTCAAAGAAGAATATTTCTGAAGCTAGTAGGCCGATCTTGATCAAATTTAATGTGAACTATAATTGGGTTGGGGGATTGATGGCATTAGATTTTGGAGCAGATTGTATCAAAATTGTGGTTTCCATGGCAACAGATAGGTCCCATAGACTTACAATGGGAAAAACTAAAAAAATCTTCTTCTCTGAAACCACTAGGCCCACAGCTTTGATATTTGGTATGTAGCAATGGCTAATGGTCCTCTACATAAATTGTGCCATTCATGCCCCTGGGGTCAAATTTGGCCACGCCCCGGGGGTCGATAGTCTCCATAGACTTACTATGGGAAAAAAATTCAAAAATCTTCTTCTCTGAAACCACAGGGCCCACAGCTTTGATATTTGGTATGTGGCAATGGCTAATGGTCCTCTACATAAATTGTGCCAGCCATGCCCCTGGGGTCAAATTTGGCCACGCCCCGGGGGTGGATAGTTTCCATAGACTTACAATTGGAAAAACTAAAAAAATCTTCTTCTCTGAAACCACTAGGCCAACAGCTTTGATATTTGGTATGTAGCAATGGCTAATGGTCCTCTACATAAATTGTGCCATTCATGCCCCTGGGGTCAAATTTGGCCACACCCCGGGGGTTGATAGTCTCCATAGACTTACTATGGGAAAAAAATTAAAAAATCTTCTTCTCTGAAACCACAGGGCCCACAGCTTTGATATTTTGTATGTGGCAATGGCTAATGGTCCTCTACATAAATTGTGCCAATCATGTCCCCGGGGTCAAATTTGGCCACGCCCCGGGGGTCGATAGTCTCCATAGATCTACAATAGGAAAAACTAAAAAAATCTTCTTCTCTGAAACCACTAGGCCCACAGCTTTGATATTTGGTATGTAGCAATGGCTAATGGTCCTCTACATAAATTGTGCCATTCATGCCCCTGGGGTCAAATTTGGCCACGCCCCGGGGGTTGATAGTCTCCATAGACTTACTATGGGAAAAAAATTAAAAAATCTTCTTCTCTGAAACCACAGGGCCCACAGCTTTGATATTTTGTATGTGGCAATGGCCAATGGTCCTCTACATAAATTGTGCCAATCATGCCCCTGGGGTCAAATTTGGCCACGCCCCGGGGGTCGATAGTCTCCATAGACCTACAATAGGAAAAAAACTAAAAAAATCTTCTTCTCTGAAACCACTAGGCCAACAGCTTTGATATTTGGTATGTAGCAATGGCTAATGGTCCCCATTATAAATTATGCCCTTCATGCCCCTGGGGTCAAATTTGGCCACGCCCCGGGGGTTGATAGTCTCCATAGACTTACTATGGGAAAAAAATTCAAAAAACTTCTTCTCTGAAACCACAGGGCCCACAGCTTTGATATTTTGTATGTGGCAATGGCTAATGGTCCTCTACATAAATTATGCCAATCATGTCCCCGGGGTCAAATTTGGCCACGCCCCGGGGTCGATAGTCTCCATAGACCTACAATAGGAAAAACTAAAAAAATCTTCTTCTCTGAAACAACTAGGCCCACAGCTTTGATATTTGGTATGTAGCAATGGCTAATGGTCCTCTACATAAATTGTGCCATTCATGCCCCTGGGGTCAAATTTGGCCAGGTCCTGGAGGTTGATAGTCTCAATAGACTTGCTATGGGAAAAAAATTCAAAAATCTTCTTCTCTGAAACCACAGGGCACACAGCTTTGATATTTTGTATGTGGCAATGGCCAATGGTCCTCTACATAAATTGTGCCAGCCATGCCCCTGGGGTCAAATTTGGCCACGCCCCGGGGGTAGATAGTCTCCATAGACTTACAATGGGAAAAACTAAAAAAAAACTTCTTCTCTGAAACCAAAAGGCCCAGAGCTTCTATATTTTGTATGTAGCAATGTTTGGTAGTCCCCATTATAAATTGTGCCAGTCATGCCCCTGGGTCAAATTTGGCCATGCCCCGTGGGTCAATAGTGTCCATGCATAGACTTTCATTGGTTGATTCTCAATTAATTTAAATCTCATGAGCTTACAATGTGATAATCTCTCAGGTGAGCTACAGGACCAATGGTCCTCTAGTTTAAAATTTTAAAATAATAACTATATTGAGTCATTCCTAGTATTTGTGACGTCTATTAGCAATAAATGCACATCATCATTTGATTGACAGGTTCAAGAAAACAGTAGATTTCTGTTTTACATACCCCACCCACTCATGTCAATATTGATAAATCCTGGAGATCTTAGTAAAAATGTAAATAAACAATGGATTGTTTTGTGCCACTAGAAATTGTCAGACCTGTAGTATTGAAGCAAAAGTGTGACTGTCCCAATTGATAAATACTGAGCAATACATAATTTTTGTGTTTAAGGGGATGCCAATTGTCAAAAACTAATACTTGTATAATTTTTACCTGTATAAAGAAAAATGACAATTTTTCTAAGGAGACTGGGCATTCTTGACACATTCTTGTATGAGTCATTCAAACATCGAATACATATTCTTTTATGCCCCAAACCTCAGCTCTAGAGGGCTCAGCAGCACGCTTATCAGCATTGTTCAATTCACTTCCTGGTTTGATTCCATTGTCATCTGTCTGGCATGCCGGATAAATTTTACTAAAAGCTTTCACTGTAAACATGATCTCCAATGTCTTGACTACAATCTGTGAAAGTATTTTGAACAAAAAGTCAATATTTTGGGAGAAATCGTACTATTTACTGTATCTGCTGTATAAGGTTTTCAGCATATATGATATATACCATGTTTTCCCCGAGAAGAAATCATCTCCGAGTGGACAAACTTTCACAGATTGTAGTCTGGCTTTTGGAGATCATGTTTATGGTGGTCGCTTTTAGTAAAACTTATCCAGCATGCCAGACAGATGACAACGGAATCAAACCAGGAAGTAATTGACCAATGCTGATAAGCGTGCTGCTGAGCCCTCTAGAGCTGAGTTTTTGGGCATAAAATAATCTGTATTCGATGTTTGAATGACTCATACAAGAATGTTTCAACAATATCCAGTCTCCTTGGAAAAATTGTCATTTTTCTTTATACAGGTAAAATTATACAAGTATTAGATTTTAACAATTGGCATCCCCTTAACAGATATATTTTTTGTAAATAGAGCCAGTCCTAAAATTTGGTTCCAGTCGGACCTTAACATCTCTGTCAACAATCTTTCAGTCATGTTGGGATGGAGCCAACTCTTGTTGGCTAGAACCAGTTCTGTTGGGGTACAGTACAACCTTGTTAGTTGTTGTAACAACATCTTTAGGGTCCCTAGAAACATACTATGTTATAAGTGAAACTTTGTGATAATGAGATACAGCCGCGGTGGTGTAATGGATAGAGTATTCGCTTAGCAATCTAGAGGTTGCGGGTTCGAAAGCCGGCTGGTACATATGCCTGTCATGTTGGTGATAAATGTTCACCCTGACATAATAAAGGCAAACCGCCCATAGGGTGTAACATTTTACAATAGCAATATAGAAAAATAACCAATTTGGTAGCCAAGACATGGCCATGTTAATATTGAAATCTGTGTTATAATGAGGCATGTAATAATGAGGTTCAAGGGTGAAACAGGCAAGAGATTGAACTTAGGACATTGATTCATGAGAGCTACCATTGAACTTTTACCTGCACTGAGGCAATAATTGCCCAGTTCAAAACTGAGCTGCTGCACCAGAGAACCAACTGAGCATAGGCAAAAACAAAGGCGCAGAACTCTGCACAGCTGATGAGCACCTTTGTTTTCGATACATAGATATAACAATCCCTCTTCTTAAATCCGAAATTGCAAGCTTCTAGCCTGCTTTTGTGGCTTTACAGGCCTGTTTGTGTCAGACCTGGTCAGAACCCAAGATTGTTGGTTTTATCATGTGAAAGCTCATTCATAGTTCAAGATTTAGTTGGGGAACCAAGGGGAGATTTTGGCTAACCCTTGCACCCGAAAATAATACGGCTAAATTGTATATGGCTGAAAAGGTAATTATATGGGGCATCTGAAACCACTGTATAGAAATCACGATCGACTTGCATAACAACACAGCATGCCTTTTTCTATGGTAGCCCATTAAGTACTTGTGAAAAATAAGATTGATAAACTATCAAATAACTTCTACCAGAATTAAGTAAATCGGCTAAAATTCGGCAGATATAATGAGTAACATCTGTATCAACATTCATATCAAGGATGGTTCTTTGCATGCAGTGGTTGTCGTTTTATAGACAATTGATTGAGCGAGCCGCGATTTTGCAACTTTACCTATACAATTATTTGCCTCTGGGTCAATCTAAAATGCATTTATTGCTCGAAAGCGCATTTTATGTTTATTTCTAAATATGTTTAAGTCAGTAATAGCAAAAAGAATTCAGATTGATACGTCTTTGATGTTTTACCACAAAAATGTACAAAAAGACACTTTTTAACACAATTTTGTGTCTTCCAAATTTAATGAGTTTGAACACCGTGCATCGTCAGAATGGTGTTTGTGAGTATTATATAAAATAATCACGTTTCTTTTTAACAAACTGTGGCATTAACTGAGAGTCAAGTTGTGGAAAAATATCGTTTGTGTATTACATTTTATTATTTTTTGCCGTTACTTTACATGAAAAATCAGAGAGGAGATAAAAACAATTCAGTAAGTTGTATCAATCTCTAAAACATCCTGTTTGGTTTTTTGTCTCTATATATACTCAGAGGAAAAAGATAAGTCAGTGGGATCCCGCCCATTGAGGCCTAAAGAAAAACAATGGGCTGCATATGCCTCCAGGCAAAGCTTATATATACTAATGACTGATCATCTGATTACTGGTTAACCGCTCTGGCCTGAGGCTGCCCAGGAAACGTGGTTCAAGTCCAACCATCCATTCGTATTAGCCTTTTGTGGCTTAAAGTCCCAAAACATGGAGACAACGTCCCAACATGACCTTAGCTGTTGACTGGGACGCAAAGCATCAATTCAAACAAACATACAACCCATCCTGCTTTGTTTTTTTTTTCTATATACATATATAATTCCTATCAACCTCAAGTGGCGTGACTGCAGTCGATATAATTTATAATATGGTTCTGAAGAAAATTTTAAAGGTTTATCTTGACATGACGTCTTTCTCGGTTACGTGACCTGGACACTGTGTACAATTTCTGGTTCTTTCATTGACGAAGCAGTTTCAGGGGAGAAGATCTTTCACAAGTGGCCCAAGGACAACGTCTTTTCACTTGAGAGTTGGTATAACGTCTTTTCACTTGAGAGTCACAAAGGAAGATGGTATTGTTTTTTTTTTTTTGTTTTTTTTTTTGTTTTTTTTTTTCCATTATATGGGTGTGGAGGCCATCTTGGGAATGTGACCTGGACTTTATACACATATTGGTTCCGCTTTCCTATTGATGCTCCCTACGAAATTTGGCTTTAATTGGCCTAGCCCTATCAGGGTTAATGATGTTTGAATATTATGGTAATATACATGTATATTGTACCGAGGTGGGGGCAAATGAGCCCCTGGAGTCAAATTTTATATTCAGAATCATTGATATTCAGTCCTACTGCCCATTTCCTGCAAGATTTTCCCTTCAAATGGCATTTTAACAGATTTCCCCATTTCAATGCTTATCCGACCTAAGTTGACCTTGCCGTAAAATAGGTCAAGGTCATCACAGGGTCATGATTTATATATATTGTAGTACTTGAGTCATCAATGCTTCATGCCAAATTTATTTGAAATCGGCTCACCGGTTCCGGAGAAGATTTTGAAGGGTTTTAACCATAATTATATGGACATGGCGGCCATCTTGTTCACGTGACCTGGATTATTTATATACAAAATGGTTTGAGGCTTCATATAAAATTTGACGAGTTCATTGACGAGTTAGAGTTTTACCAAGAGGACCGAACAATTAACTAAAGTTGTGAATCACTGCAGAAACTGAGGGTGAGGTTAGGATCCTGTAAAACTAGTTTAAAAAAAAACAACAAAAAACAAAAAAAAAAAAAAAAAATGAAGCCTGTCAGTTGATCGTTCCAAGGCGACACTTCTGTGGTGGTCTTATTGTGTTATATCTTGGGTTTGAATTTTCGTGCTTTTAGTACCTTACGTACGTTTTCATTATTTTAGTTAAGTTTGGGTAACTGAGTGGGCGCCTTTTTGGAAAAAAAAGCTGTTTACTCGGCTTACGATATGTTTTCTTAGTATGAGTACCTGATCATTGTTAATTTTGTTAATTTTGTTTTTCCCCATCTTGGTTTTTTGGAGTTGGAATCTCTTTCTGTTTGATCCATTTCCTGATTCATTGCCTTCTATTAATTTTCATATAAAATATGGCTTTGATTGGCCAAGTGGTTTCGGAGAGAACTTTGTAAATGTGGATGGACACACAGACGCACGCCGACTCGAGTACCATCCTATAAACTGTCCATGAGCCTTCGGCTCAGGTGAGCTAAAATGATGGATGACGACGGACGGACGACTGATGGGTGATCGAATGTTGCGTATTTGCCTATTCTTTAAGCTCAACGTGTGAGCCGGATGGCTCATGTGAGCTATAAGCAAAGTTTAAAACGTGAAAATACCTTGAGATAACAGCTCACTAAAGTCTGGATGACAAACGGCTGCCCATACCTTTAAATGCATTTTTAGTTCTCACAAAGTTCTTAGATGATAACAGCATTGTATTAGGTTCAAAATTAGTGTACAATATTATACGCGTTCTCACACAGCGAGTGTGCATGAACGATAATTATTATAGACACGTCAACGGCGTTCCATACAAAATGCACTGTTTTATCGAAATGCAATTCGCAGCGCATTTCTATACAGTGGTTCAATATCAAGCACTGTTCAACCTACCGATATACAAAAATTCAGCCATATCAAAGTCGGGTGCAATTTTTTTGTCATTTTGCAAGATACGCGATTTCGGTTCCCCAACTAATTGGTAACAAAACAAAAAGAATCACAAGTACATGTATGTATATTCAAAGTTTTATTTTTAGTCTTAACAAGAAAAATATTCTTCATGGAAAAATTGTGTAGTATCTGAAAAAAGCCATCATAAATCTCAAAAAAAAGAAAACAACCCTCCAAAGCCCAGTAAGCATGCCAAATTCCAGAAACAAAAGAGACATTGCACTATCTATGTGTCTGATATTTGAGCCACTGCATGAGAAAACCAACAATCTGCATAGGCGAAAACAAAGGTGCAGATCAGTTTCGCGGTAACCGCGAAGCTGATCAGCGCCTTTGTTTTCGCTACACGGATAGTACAATTCCTATACTTTTCTAAATCCAAAATTTCCATCCTCTAATTATCTTCTGTGACTGTACAGCCCGTTTTGTGTTGGACCTGGTCGGAACCCAAATTGTTAGTTTTGTCACGCAACAGCTCATTTGCGTAAGAACAGTCTAATCTGAATCGTTTTGTCATGCTTGGCTCTTTGTTCAAATGATTCTTCTGACCTTTTCACCCTATATACCAGTGATGCAACCAAATTTCTTACAGTCCAGATTGATGCAACATCACACGACACCTGAAGAAATGGAGTGTAATGACTCATCAGGAAAACATGTCTGTGAAATGTATACCCCCTTATACACCACTTTTATATAGTATAGGGGTATACCTATTTTTCTTATTTTTGCTCCATTTTGCTCCAAAACATAGATTGTGGGTACTTGTTAAAACAACCCCCTTGCCATGGCGATTCTAATGTGTAGCCACAATCTATGTTTTGAGCAAAAATAAGAAAAATATCAATTTTTTCCAGAAGAAATTCCTGTATATTGCATGTGCGTGTTTTCGCAATGGAAAGCCCGATTGATTGGGCAACAACCTACAGCGTGGCAGTGTAGTCTTTGCTGTCAGTTGTTGTCCACGTGTTCTGATCACTCATTTTCCTCAAGTGTTGTGTAATGTTCAAGCTATCTAGAGCCAGTTGTTCAAAACTTTGTTAGCTTAATGTCATCGTTAAGACCTCAACTTATTAAGTAAATGCCGACTATTTAAGCAAATACACTGTTATTTTTTGTTAATAAAATGTGAGATGCAATGCAAAGGATTCTCACATTTAATCAACAAAAAATAACAGTGTATTGTAATATTCATGTTTGAAATTTTAACGAATTGTTAACTATGTCATTAACTGGGCCCGGCATGTAAAAAATGTGGTTGCATCATGTCTGTACCCTTATCACCAGAAAATCTGCTATCAACAACATGGTATTCAAATAGGCCAATCAGTATATTTGAGCCGCCTCGTGGGAAAACCAACAATGTGGTTTCCGAACAGGTCCGACACAAACCGGCCTGTACAAGCACAAAAAAGAGCTAGAAGCTTGAAATTTTGGATTAAAGTCGAAGAGGAATTGCACTATCCGAGTAGCGAAAACAAAGGCGCTGATCAGCTTCGCGGTTACCGCGAAGCTGATCTGCGTCTTTGTTTTCGCCTATGCAGATTGTTGGTTTTCCCACCAGGCAACTCATATTTATTTCCACATTCATATTTGTGATATACATAAAATTTTGCAAGCATATTCTTGCAAAGATAATAAATTTTCATCTTTACCCATATAAAGATTGTCTCTCATTTTACCCAATAGTACTAGTTTTGAAAAACTGTTAAGATGGATACGTATACTGGGTAACAACTTTGTGCCGAAATCACTGGCCCTTTATGTTTAAAAAATCCATTAGGATTATGCAGTGAGTAATGCATCACACATTGAATTCATAAAACATATGATATTTACTTCAATTGTCTGTGCCGAAAACATAGTTATTATAATATAACATTTTCTTTTCAACAATAAATAAGAATTTGCTGATTGGTTGATATTTACAAGACAATTTCCATGGTGCACTGATTTTGTAAGTGTGAGTTTAAAGAAAAACAAATGGCAGGAAAGTATATGAGGTTATGAACGGGATACCGGTATGTTTGCTTCATCAGGAAAACATGTCCATGGAATGTATACCCCCTTGAACCCGACTTTTACATAGCAAAACTGGGGTATGGTAGGGTATACATATGTTTCTTATTTTTGCTCCAAAACATAGATTGCGGGTACTTGTTAGAACCGCCTTGCCGAGGTGGCTCTAACATGTACCCACAATCTACGTTTTGAGCAAAAATAAGGAAAATATTTTAAAAAATCTACTGAAAGTTTTCAATTATTACAACTTTATCCCTTAAATAACCATCACGTACCCCCCTGACCTGGCCCCGAGGTTACAAAACTATTTTCATGCTCAACTCAGCTGAGCTTGAAATTTACGTTTCTCATAAATACTAAAATATCCCAAATTAATAGAAATTTTAGGTTTTGACTGTCAAAGCCAGTAATTTATCATGCTGATAAATGTTAAAATGCCAACAACAATTGGGCATTTTAATATTTATGAGCAGGATAAATTCTAGTCTCAGCTGAGCTAAGCATGAAAAAAGTTCTATAACCTCAGGCCTGATCTTGTGGCAAAGCAATATAATAAATGAAAAAGGAACGAAAACAAAACATAATAATTGAAATGTAAGTCAATTTAGTATCACATTTTCTGAGTATACTGATGAAATATCAAACAACTGGTTTCAAAGGCATTTTTTAGGTTTTCTTCCTTTTTGAAAATGATCTTGCTATTGTTACAAAGTTAGCTCAGGTGGTCCATAGAAACTATAAGCTGCGTATGCAAACAGCTAGGAGCACCTTGAAAACTTCTGAAACATGGGTGGTAACTGGTAATCACAAGATCTTTTAAGCAGCCTCAAAAATGAGCCTCTGCATGAGAAAACCAACAATTTGATGTTCCGACCAGGTGTGACACAAACCGGGCTGTACAGTCACAGAAGCAGACTAGAAGCTTGAAATTTCGGATTTAAGAAGAAGAGGAAGTGTATTATCCCTCTAGCGAAAACAAAGGTGCTGATCAGCTTCGCGGTCATCGCAAAGCTGATCTGTGTCTTTGTTTTCGCATATGCAGATTGTTGGTTTTCCCATGCGGCGGCTCAAATTAATACTGCATTTTCTTATTTCTGACCAAAACTTATTTCTGACCAGATTTACATTTTCTTATTTCTGACCAAAACTTACTTCCCGAGGCGGTTCTAACATGTACCACAAAGGACATAAGACAAATATCTTTTTTTCTAATGAAAATTTTCAATATTTTCAGATCAAGAAAAAGATATGTATGGGCTTGTTTTCATAATGTTTGTCCCTATCAAACAGTATAGGTAAAATACTTTGACCGTGCCACCTGAACTCACGCTATGGAAGTTTTGGAGCACCTTTGTTTTACACATTTTTCCAGTGGCATGTGAAGCACATGGTCATATATTGTTTACCGTCATAGAGTCACATTGAGAACATAGTTATTTAAGCAGTCCAATTAACAAATGCATATCTATGTCTGAACTTAAGCATCACAGTCAAAGAATTTTACCTATACATATTGATAATTTCAAAAATAGGAGAAAAAAAACCCTGTAATAAAAATGCCTATTTTACATCCCCAGCGCATATGCAGGGCCATTCTTAACAACCTTGCCACTAGAAAATACAACAAAAATATTTCAATGCTTTTTCTATTCTACAGACATGCAAGCTATTCACATACCACAGACAGTGTCCCTAAGTAAATATACACCCACACATAACAAACATCAGTCCTTTGTATGGAAAACTTCATAAGTACAGACATGGAGGTATTTTAGCACATTATTCTTTAAGTGTAATTTATGGGGAAAAAAGAAGCACACTTTTAGAAATAAGAATCACAAATGATGAAAACATTACTTGATATAAAGGTAAATTGAAAGTTTTTCTGCCAGTAACTAGCAAAGGTCTTAAAGCAAAGCAAGCCATTGGTGATAAATGCTTAATCACCAATCTATATACAGATATCTTTTTATGGAAATATACTTAATTGTCATCTGCACATAACAAGACCATAACATATAAATCATTAACCAGTGTAAAACACTTGTGCAAATGACCAGTAAACCTACAAAAGGCACCTTACCTCCATATATTTACATTGACTTTACTATTATTTACAGAATAAGAGCTATTGCTGACTGAAATTTACAGCATTCATTCCAAACACAAACTTAACATATGAGCCGCCTCATGGGAAAACCAACAATCTGCACAGGCAAAAACAAAGACGCAGATCAGCTTCGCGGTAACCCCGAAGCTGATCAGCGCCTTTGTTTTCGCTACTAGGATAGTACAATTCCTCCTCTACTTAACTCCAAAATTTCAAGCTTCTAGCCCGCTTCTGTGCTTGTACAGCCCGGTTTATGTCGGACCTGTTCGGAAACCACATTGTTGGTTTTCCCACGAGGTGGCTCATATCTCTGCACAATGATCACACTGGCTACCATGAGACCACCAATGTTATGGGATCTGGGTGAAATCAATATACCAGCCGCAACGTGAGAAAACCGGTCTTCGGGGTTTCCGACCAAGTGCGACACAAATTGGTCTGTACAGTTACAGAAGATGGCTAGAAGCTTGAAATTTTGGCTATGAGTAGAAGAGGAATTGTAATATCCGAGAAGTGAAAACAAAGGCGCTGATCAGCTGTGCAGTTACTGCACAGCTGATCTGCCCCTTTGTTTTTGCATACATGTGTATGCAATAATCCGGTTTTCTCATGACGCAGCTCATGTCATATATAGAGGATCTTACACTCGTGGTCATTTCATATGAAATTTATTAAACGCGCCTTTGGCGAGTTTAATAAATTTCATATGAAATGACCACGAGTGTAAGATTTGTTTTATCATATGACTTTTAAAACAGGATTTTATCGCCTTCAAAGTGGACATATTTTCAATGAAAGTTTACATTGTTGTTACAGACGTCGTCAATGATGTTACGTATTCCCGCAAAAGTGTTAATACACGAGTGGTCATACGATTTTTATGACATGATGTTATCCACTGGAAAACAGCGATGTCATATGATAAAGAAGTATTCAAATACCTGTCAGGGAACAACTTTCCAAGTACCATTCCTCAAAAAGTTGTTGCCACACAGGAATTTATTACCTATTGTCCCATATTAATTTTATGTGTTGGTTGTTACATGTCGTGTTGTGTATTATGATTGTCCTAACTCTCAATAACATATTTCATCAACAAAAAAAAATCTTTAACAATGGTATATAAACAGTGAACACATTTATACAAACTTGTTCTTAGAAAAAAAGCTGAAGAGGGTATCCGGTATATCAGGATGGAGCCACCACTTCCTGAGTATTAACCAGTACTTCAGGAGTTAATGTCTTGCTGAAGGACACAACCTAGTGACACTGGGATTCCAACCCTCAAACCCCTGGATCAACCCAGTGACACTGGGATTCGAACCCTCCAACCCCGGATCCATAGTCTGATGCACTAACTACCAGACCAGTGTATTAAATACCCATTTCAGCCATTTCCCTGACAATAATGGCCTTTCATGTGGCAAGAATCTCTTTATACAATATTCATGTATGCTTTATCCATAACATTGTCATATTCACTTCTTACACAACCCCTTATCTCCTAAACCACAACTTTTGCTGTTGTTGTTGTTGTTTTTTGTGTGACTATCACCACACATCCCAGGCAACAACTTTTCAGCCATTTAGAGATAAGTGGCCATGGAATAAATATGAACAGTATGGCATTACATAAAACATACATTTAAACTATTTTAGTCATCTATACATATTTCAATTCTACAATTTCATGATTTCTATGAACAAACAACTATGTATCTTCAGCATCTTCCAAAAATGGAAGTCAAATGTTTTCCGTACAACCTGCCCTATGAAGAAATAATTGTGCAGGAATGGATACTAACTCATTATGATGGTCAAACAATTGTAAAATGAAACTAGAATTGTCAGAGAATCTGACTATAGCCCCGCTTCTCAGCTTTTTTGCAGGGTGAAAAAAACAATGACAGGTAACTATCACAAGCTAGATCTCGTCAATATTGATGCGCATACAAAATTTGGTCTGATTATGTCAATTTATCTCAAGATATTAAGCGGAAAAGAAATTCTGACCTCAATAAAGGGCCATAACTCCGTCAAAATGTTGCGAAAAATGACGGGTAACAATCCCAAGCTAGATCTTGTCAATGATGATGTGCATACAAAATTTGGACGGATTCTGTCAATTCGTTTTCAAGTTATTGAGCGGAAACGAAATTCTGAAGTCAATCAAGGGCCGTTACTCCGTCAAAATTTTGCGAAAAATGACAGGTAAAAATCCCAAGCTAGATTTTGTCAATGATGATGTGCATACAAAATTTGGTTGGATTCTGTCAATTCGTTCTCAAGATATTGAGCGGAAACGAAATTCTGATGACAATCAAGGGCCGTAACTCCGTCAAAATTTTGCGAAAAATGATGGATAACAATCCCAAGCTAGATATTGTCAATGTTGATGTGCATACAAAATTTGGTTTGATTCTGTCAATTCTTTCTCAAGATATTGAGCGGAAACGAAATTCTGACGTCAATCAAGGGCCGTAACTCTGTCAAAATTTTGCGAAAAATGACGGGTAACATTCCCAAGCTAGATCTTGTCAATGATGATGTGCATACAAAATTTGGACAGATTCTGTCAATTCGTTCTCAAGATATTGAGCGGAAACGAATTTCTGAAGTCAATCAAGGGCCGTAACTCCGTCAAAATTTTACAAAAAATGTCGGGTAACAATCCCAAGCTAGATATTGTCAATGTTGATGTGCATACAAAATTTGGACGGATTCTGTCAATTTGTTCTCAAGATATTGAGCGGAAACGAAATTCTGACGTCAATCAAGGGCTGTCACTCCGTCAAAATTTTGCGAAAAATGACAGGTAACAATCCCAAGCTAGATCTTGTCAATGATGATGTGCATACAAAATTTGGATGGATTCTGTCAATTCGTTCTCAATATATTGAGCGGAAACGAAATTCTTAAGGCAATCAAGGGCCGTAACTCCGTCAAAATTTTGCGAAAAATGACGGGTAACAATCCCAAGCTAGATCTTGTCAATGATGACGTGCATACAAAATTTGGTCGGATTCTGTCAATTCGTTCTCAAGATATTGAGCGGAAACGAAATTCTGACGTCAATCAAGGGCCGTAACTCCGTCAAAATTTTGCGAAAAATGACGGGTAACAATCCCAAGCTAGATCTTGTCAATGTTGATGTGCATACAAAATTTGGTCGGATTCTGTCAATTTGTTCTTAAGATATTGAGCGGAAACAAAATGCAAAAATGTTCACGGAATGACGGAACCACGGAATGACGGAATGACGGAAGGACAGGGTGAATCCAGTATAGCCCCACTTTTCCAAAGCGGGGCTATAATAATTTCGAAAAACAAGTATCACAAGAAACGTGAAAGACTGTACAAATACAACAATCAATGTAAAACAGACAAGAAAGGCATTTGAATGCAGTGCATATTAATTTGGAATACCAAGGCAATTCTGCGCGATCTCTTACGTGCACGTATGAAGAAAATGGTTTCTGTGGAATATTCAAACACCTTTCACCTGTTATGTCATCTAAACATGTGGAAATAAGACTACTTGTCAAATCTGCTGCCTTTTACAATAGAATAGATAAGGTTTTTATTTGAGCCATGTGAGACAACCGGATTTTTGCCTGTGCAAAAACAAAGGCACAGATCAGCTTCACAGTAACATCAAAGCTGATCAGCGGCTTTGTTTTTGCTACAGGGATAGTACAATTTCTCTTCTTCTTAAATCCGAAATTTCAAGATTCTAACCGGCTTCTGTGACTGTACAGGTCAGTTTGTGTCAGACCTGGTCGGAAACCCCAAAAACCCCAAAGAACGGCTCTCTCGCGTCGTGGCTCATTCGAGACAATTTGGACATAATCACACTGGTTATCCTGAGACAACAAATGCAACTCAGAACAACAAACGTGGATGAAATCAATATGCGTCAACAGAAAATAACTGTTTGGGAACAACTTTATATGGGTCATTTTGATCCATGGAATAGTTGATCCAAGACAGAAATCAGCATACTTCATTCTTATATTGATTTCATCTATGTTTGTTGTTCTCAGTTGTATAAGTTGAGCCATGTCACGAGAAAACTGGATTTTTGCCTATGCGAAAACAAAGGCGCAGATCAGCTTCGCAGTAACTGCGAAGCTGATCAGCGCCTTTGTTTTCGCTACTGGGATAGTACAAATCCTCTTCTTCCTAAATCCGAAATTTGAAGCTTTTAGTCATCTTCTGTAGCTGCACAGGCCGGTTCGTGTCGGACCTGGTCGGAACCCACGAAGACCAGTTTTCTCGAGTCGAGGCTCAATTATTTCTGGATAAGCAGTGTGATAATGTTGCACCTTTCTTTTATCAAGAAATGCCTGTACAAGGTTGAATGGACCATTTCTAAAAGTCATTCGCAATTTCTAAGATAATTCAAAATTATCATAAACTCTTGATTCAAAGAATATGAGCCGCGACGCGAGAAAACCGGTCTTCGGGGTTTCCGACCAGGTCCGACACAAACCGGCCTGTACAGTCTCAGAAAAGAGCTAGAAGCTTGAAATTTCGGATTTAAGTAGAAGAGGAAATATACTATCCGTGTAGCGAAAACAAAGGCGCTGATCAGCTTCGCGGTTACCGCGAAGCTGATCTGCGCCTTTGTTTTCGCATAGGCAAAAATCCGGTTTTCTCACGATAGCGGCTCATATCTTATCCATCCTACTGCTAATCTCTAAATCAAGATATCAAGTATTGCGTTGAATCAGTTTTAAACAAAACTGAAAAGTGGTTTTGTACCAAGCAAACTGAGCAAGGTCCATTTAATTCCACTGAGAAGCTAGGACACTATGCTGTCCACTTAGCACAAAGTGACAAATGATCAGATTCTGCAAATGCAAAGGCTCATCTCAGTCATTCTTGTGCGTAATACTTATTTGTCTATTTTTACAGTGTACAGCTCAAAAAGGGACAAAAAAAAACCCTTTGTACATTATCTCTGTGCCTTGACTCTCCAGCGTAGTACAAAATAACAGCTGGTGCGTAGAACAATGAAAAATATACACAAAATAATGAAATCCACGTAAAACTTTGCTTCATCCACGTCGAGCGACTCCAGTATATTGTCCGGCGATTTCATCTCACAGAAATCTTTGGTACATTCCAGATTTTCCCTCTCAAAGCCGTAGATTGCCTGGAGAACACCTTCAAATGAGTATCTGTAAAATAGTGTGATATCATTCATTACGAAAACACACCCATGTAATATATACATTTTTCTTAAGTTGAAAAATTTGAAAATTTCAGCAGAAAATGTTTGATATTTTTCTTATTTTTGCTCAAAACATAGATTGTGGGTACACATTAGAACCCCCTCGCCTGTGCGTACCCCAGTTTTGCTATATAAAAGTGGGGTATAAGGGGGTATACATTACATGGACATGTCAGGGTTCATCCTGGCCCAAAAGTTTAGGGAGAAGTGACTTCTCCCTCTAAAATTTTAGAGAGAAGTTTGCTAATCTTAGGGAGAAGTGAGGGTAGTAACATGGATGACAAATGGACGGATGGACAGAGGAACAGAAGCATGTCTGTACTATATAAATGTGTTACTACTGTGTTGCATTGATATATATATGACACACGTATATATATACGTTGTTAATACATGTACTTCAATCATCAGGTGCTATGTTTTTATTTATTTATTTTTTATATATTTTTTTTTTATTTTAGCCACATAAGCCTTTTAAAACATGGGTATTTGTACATGTTATATTTTTTCTTTCTTTCTTTTTTTTTTTTTTTATTAAAGAGCTGAGTATATATATGTGAGCTAATTATATCTGGTGTTGTTGGTATTCTTAGCTGGAGTGTCGTGACCACGAGAATATGCACCGTCGACCTTAGCAAGTCGGCAAATCGAACAGCCTTGTCTTGCGTATACCAGTCGACGCTGTTCTGGTTAACTTCTTTTGTAAATTTCTTACTCAGATGCATCTTCAGCCTTGCGCTTACTTCCCGGTTTAGAGCCAACGCCGATCAACCAGCTTTCCATTTTGAAGGTTGATTTCGCAATGAGAAAGTTTCATGGTTTTGGTACGAATTCAGGCCCTAATTGTTGTTTGGTAATAATGATCGCGATGAGCAAAACAAACATGCATTTGTACAGTCTTTTGCCGATCTACGCGACAGACGTTACCAGGAAAAAAAACACAAAGCAAATCACCGGAATAATTAAGGAATGATTAGTTAATCCGTTTGTTAATCATCCATGTTTTTCGCGTAGAAAATCCGTCTTCGAATTTCAAAGAAGACGCCGACAAACTTCAATCCGTACACACGTATCGGTTTCACAATTACACAACCTAACTATAGAAAATATTTTCTGACGTAGTTCGTAGTAAAACGCTATCGATCATTGGACGAAAACACAAAATCTGATGCAGAATAGGCGGAGCATCAATGTACCGTAAACATGATTATTGGACTTAATTAGGCCAAACTCGTGTCGATTGTTGTTCCATACCTTTTGTTCACGGATTATTGATGCGTGATAATTTGACAATCACAGTACAGGTGACATTAACTGATAACGGCAACTTAGCTACTGAATTACCGTAAGTACTCCCCCAAAAAACAAACAAAAAAAGGACCTCACCCACCGGCTCACCGTGAGCGAAACCCGGCGACTGAGACTTCGCCCGCCGGTCTGCCGGGAGCAAAGTGCCAACGGAAAAAGCGACTTAGTTGCCCCAGTTGCCCCCTAGGTTGTTCCCTGCATGTTTTCCTGATGTTGATGTACAAATACATGATGATTGTATAACCTGTATTGTAAAGTTTGAAATGTTCATGAGAACTTATTTTTTACAAATTTTTGGAAATGAGAACTTATTTTTTATAAATTTTTGGAATTTCAATGCCTTGTTTCTTCAAAGTTCGTGCTTATCTAAACCTACGTACCGAGGATATGTAAGCTTATATAAGCGAGAACTTTGATACCAACTGAGTTGCTGCATAAGAAAACCAACAATCTGCATATGCAAAAACAAAGGCGAAGACCAGCTTTGCTTTCGCTACATGGATAGTACAATCGCTCTTCTTCCTTCATCCAAAATTTGAAGCTTCTAGCTATCTTCTGTGACTGTACAGGCTGGTTTGTGTTGGACCGGGTCGGAAACCCAAATGGTTGGATTTCTCTCGCACAGGCTCAATTACCTTTTCAGAGCAAATAAGTACATTCTTGTGAATTAAGGATTTCAATTGAATAATTTTGAAACAGAAGATTTGCAAAATAAAAGTCAAGCAAAAATTTCTGAATTTACAGTAGAGGGATCAAACTTTATTTTCAATCCATTGATAACATTCCCTAGGTCTGGAGGGAAATCTTGTAAACCAAGGGCAAACCCCAGGTTTACATCACTACCTGAGTGACCTTGCAAATGTTTATGAATGCCAAAGTCATGTTCAATTCCTATTACTGCATAAATTCAGTGGAAATGAAAGAAGAGACAATGGCAGACTACATCTTAGCCTTTTTCCATAGAGGCCTTTCAATTCCTATGCTTGTTCCTGGCATACTTCAGTTACTCATTAGTCCTCCACAATTTTGGCAATTTTTGTCATAATTGCATAATTATTTTGGTTGCTATAGCAATGTAAGGGTGAATTTATTAAGTTTCTAAAGTGTGTATATCTCGGCAACCACTTATCAGAAATCATTCATATTTGGACAAAAATTACCCATGAGGGTTGGGATTCAGCGCATGACTTTGGACCCCTGGGGCCATGCCCTGGGGCGGGGCTAGAGGTCAAGATCTAGGACACCTTTGACATTTTTTTATGTTGAATTTTGCAAATATCTACAAACGCAGCGTTTCTGCATTACTCAGGTGAGCTACGTGGCTGATAGGCCTCTGGTCTTACATCTCAGCTCAGTATTCAACAAACATTTACTTAAAAACAAAACTCAAATATGTCAAGCGAAATGGCAGAAATAGCAATTTTCCGCTTTTAGTCTTATAAGACAATGGAAACTTGAAGTTGCCATAGCAACCAAAGTAGTGGGACAAGGACAATAAAAAACACAAACTTTGTAGAGGCTAATATCATAAGCATGTATGCAAAGTTTCAGCTTCATTCGCCCTACAGCTTCTGAGAAGAAAATTTTTGAATATTTTTTTTGAAAATTTACCCTTTACGTTGCTATAGCAACCAAACGAATAAAGCGATTTTGACAAAAGTTGCCTAAAACAGGGAGGACTACTCAATAAACATTTATGTAAAAACAAAATTTCAATATCCTCAATGAAACGGCAGAAATTGCAAATTTCCACTTTTTGCCTTATAAGTCAATGGAAACTTCAAGTTACCATAGCAACCAAAGTAGTTGGACAAAGAGAATAAAAAACACAAACTTTGTACAGGCTAATGTCATAAGCATGTATGCTAAATTTCAGCTTCATCCCCCATATGGCTTCTGAGAAGAAGATTTTTGAATATTTTTTTCGAAAATTTACCCTTTATGTTGCTATAGCAACCAAACGAATAAAGTGATTTTTACAAAAAGTGCCTTAAACATGGCGGACTACTCAATAAACTTTTATGTGAAAACAAAATTCAAATATTCCCAGCCTGACAACGAAAATGCCAATTTCCACTTTTCTCCATACAAGTCAATGGAAACTTCATGTTGCCATAACAACCAGAGTTCTTATCCGATCGAAATAAAAAACACAAATATTCGTTCCCCCCACCTGTAGATGCTATATGTGAAATATGAAAAGATTCGGCCTGGCAGCTTCAGAGGAGAAGTCGTTTGAAAATGTTGACGATGACGGACAGATGCCAGATGCCTCCCTATACTATAAGCTCACCTTTGAGACTACGGCTCAGGTGAGCTAAAAACCGGTCTTAGGTGTTTCTGAACAGGTCCGACACAAGTCAGCCTGTACAGTCACAGAAGCAGGCTAGAGGCTTGAAATTTTTGCTATACGTAGAAGAGGAATTGTATTATCCGAGTAGAGAAAACAAAGGCGCTGATAAGCTTTGCAGTTACTGCGAAGCTGATCTGCGCCTTTGTTTTCGCATAGGCAAAAATCTGGTTCTCTCATGGTGCGGTGCGTGTTTTGTGTGGTGCCTGGTAATGAGCATAAGTAAAAGCTGTATTAACAGCCCGCCTACATGTGAATTGCCTAATATACATTTTTTTGTCTTCATTGATACACACCTCTTGATATCATGTGACACCGGTATATTTGCAATAATATTTAATAATTATTTGAGGTTTATGATATTCGCTTCCAAATGGAATTACTTTTAAAAGAACAACAATGAAGAAGGTGGCATTTTTCACTAGCTTCAAAGGGATATTCATTATTTACACATTTCATCCTGCTTTTTTGTTAACAAAGATAAATTTACAAATACTTCATGTCAAAAACCAATCTATGCGTTTATTTAAAGATTGTATGACCTCTTACCTTATGTATGATATATAGGAAAGCCATCGTAGATATTCTGGTATAGTGTCAAAGTTGACGAAGAATCCACTAAATAACAGAAGAGGAATGGCCGTTACTGGTCCCATAAATACTGCTACCTAGAAATATAGGAAAACTTTGTTTAAAACCAGTTTCTTCATCAGGGTTTCTGTCTAGTTCTGGCACAAAGTAAACTGCAGCTACAGAAGATGGCTAGAGGCTTAGCCTTTCACATTTAGAAAGAACTGAGTTAACAATACATGCAAGAACAGAAACTGTGATCTAATGATGTAGCTTCACCAACAGGCTTATACTTTCTCACTAACAAAATCTTCCTGACACCAGCTATTGTGGTATTTTTTGTTTTTCATCCATGTTTTGTTATATATACCATACCTTTCCTGGGCAAGTTTAACCAAAGCAGTCAGAATATAAAAAGAATACATGTACCCATTTTTTCTTTCTTTTTTTGTGTCAAGAAGGAATTCACATGAAAATCAAAACCTGTATGTACATTTGTTTATTTTGAGGTTTAACATCCCATTCAATAATGTGCCAGGATGGAACCAATGCTCTCTAGGTATTAACCAGGGCCCAGTTGTTCAAAACTAACGATGTCGTTAGTAAATTTCAACCATTAATATTACAAATACACTGTTATTTTTTGTTGAAAAAATGTGAGAATCCTTTGCACTGCAAAGGATTCTCACATTTTTTCAACAAAAAATAACAGTGTATTTGTTACTTTTGCTGATATTTGCTTAACAAATTTATGTCTTAACGATATCATTAAGCTAACGATGCTTTGAACAACAGGGTCCAGTATTATGGCAGTAACTTGTAATTTTTAATGTTAGACAAGATTCACTTTCAATGGCACAATCAAACAGGGCTGGCAACTATAGATAAGATGATATTGTGTTTTGTTGTTGTTGTTTTTTTACCTGTAGAGATGTTGCAGCACCAATTAACAGTCCTACACTCTGTGCCACTAGTGATGTCTGGGTGGCCAGTGTCAAAAACATTACAAAGCGTAGAAAATCACTGGGTTGTGACGTCATCCAGTACACGATGCTGCCATACATCACAGGGAAAATTATCTGGAAACATTACGAAAACATGCCCATGCAATATACACATATTTTTTTCAGCTGTAACAATCCAAAAATTTCATTGGAAAAAAAAATTGATATTTTTGCTCAAAACATTCACTGTTGGTACACATTAGAACCACCTTGCCAAGGCATAAATATTTCCATTAGGTTGTCATGAACATCCTAACTGCATGGTTTATGAACAGTATAAAAAGTTACGTCCTGTTTATGTTAAATGATTTTATTTTATCATTATTTATATTCGTTTTTTTGTTGTTGTTTTTGTCTAGGGATGACATTTAAAGAAATATTTATCTGTCTCTATACACTGCCAAACGCCCTTGCAGACATTCCAGGCAGGAAATAACAGCGTCACTGTTGATCATTGCCAAAGTCTACAAATCACTATGCTACTTTTCACTAAAACACACTTGTTACATCAGTACCTGAAGGTGTCATTTCATACTGTAAAAATTCCCCTACCTGAAAAGGCAAATCTGCCATAGTTTTAGCCCAGTAGTAGGCCTTGAGACTGTACCAATAATTGAGATGTTCTCTCACGAACACTGCCATCTCCATAGGGACTGAAACATCAACAAAGGGTACAGTTTATGGCTACAATATAACACAACAAGTCAGCCATAGTTTAGCCCACCAGTAGGCCTTGAGACTATACACATGTACCATAGTTTTAGAGTTTTAGCCCATTAGTAGGCTTTGAGACTGTACCAATAGTTGAGGTGTTCTCTCACAAATACTGCCATCTCCATAGGGACTGAAACATCAACAAAGGGTACAGTTTATGGCTATAATATAACAAGTCATAGTAGGCCAGTAGTAGGGAGATTGGGACTGACACTGTCACTGTACCAATAGTCGAGATACAATGCAGCTCATTGCTCAGAAGAAACAAGCATCTTTAATTCTTTAAGAACACTGTTCAGTCTAAGACAGCTTTTTAGTTTGTTTTCATGAGCAAGTGCTTTTACGTCTGTGGTCGACAGATAAGGTCAGGTCAAGATGGTCAAACATCGTAGACTCACTGTTCCTGAGCAAGCCATATTACCAGTATTTAGTTCACATTTCCTTCACCACTAACTGACAGTGGAAGAGAAAGAATGGTAGTAAAAATATTTTCATGACCTAACACAATTTTGAATACTCTTTCGAAATCTTCCGATCAGAAGACCTGGCCCCAGGTTATAAAACATTTTTCATTCTCAGCTCAGCTGAGACTAAAATTTATCCTGCTCATAAATGTTAAAATGCCAACAATTGTTGGCATTTTAACATTTATTAGCAAGATAAATTGAAGATTTGTGTGATTTTGATCCAAAATTTCAATTTATTTGGGTTATTCTTAATTTAATGTACAATTTAATTTTCAGTCTCAGCTGAGTTAAGCATGAAAACAGTTTTATAACCTTGAGGCTAGATGCACACGTATCCAATGATAATTGATGATAATCAACAAAAAATGTTGCTCACTTATGGTGTAGGCACTATATAGTACAGCCTTGCCCAGGCGCTTCTAATTAGAACCCACTACATAGGTTTTTATGAAGAACTTACAAAAATTATCTTTCAACATCAAGTATTCTCTTTATCTGGACTCCTGGGCCCAGTTGTTCAAAATTAATGATGTCGTTAGTTAACGATTTGTTAAAATCTCAAATGGCAATATTACAAATACAGGTTATTTTGTGTTGAAAAAAATTGCAAAGGATTCTCCCATTTTTTCAACACAAAATAACAGTGTATTTGCTTATGTAGTCGGCATTAACTTAACGATGATGTTGAGCTAACAAAGTTTTGAACAACTGGCTCCAGCTTGCTATCCCTGTGCAGCAACTTACATGTGAGTACAGTTGGCATAAGAGCTGAGAACATGAGGAAGAGCATACAGAAGAATAGACAGCCCGCATTGTTGAGGACCTTCGTAGCGTTGTTCCCTATATCAAGGTAGAGCAGGCCTATCAGTATCCCCACTACCATATGGGCTATCAGGCGGAGTCTTGTCAAAGTCTGGAAGACAATAGAAAAATGTTTATCTTTGATGAAAATAGAAGATTCAGTCATATTTCATTATAAATTTACTCCAAATCCTTGGCTGCCTTGCCCATCAATGTCACACCAAACCTGTTCAAACATCCTGTTTTATATTTTATATTTGTTTAATTCTTATCTATCCCTGGTTGTCTGACCCTGTGTGCATGTGTTCCATTTGAACATTGGTTGTATAGGATGTCACGTAACTTCAGCGTTAAGCGCAGACGTCACAACAACGTCAGAAATGTTCTATTTCAAAATGGCAGATGCGATTGCAGTGTTTTTACATACATGTTATGAAAATCAAGCCTTACCACATTAAGGCATACAAGAAAAAGCTATCATGTGTGCAAAGTACGGATAGACAAACTGTCCCTCGGGTCACAGTTTGGTATCGCTCAGCCATGCCAAAGTGACCCTCAGGGCAAATTTGTCTATCCATCCCTGACACTCATGTAAGATTCTTATATTATAAACATAACTTACCGTGTCTCTCATAATAGATATAAATGTCCGTATAAAGAGGACCCTGAACTGTGTGAGAGAGCTTGTGGAGAAATTATGGTTCTCTTGCTCACCTGGGGCCTCCTGGAAATACAAGTACAAAAGTACAAAAACTTTATTCGGTATAAAACATAATACAAGAGGTATGTCATTAGAAAAATGTTCTACTGGGTTTCAGACCAGGTTTAACACGAACCGATCTGTACAGTCACAGGAGGAGGTTAGGAGCTTGAAATTTCCAATCTAAGAGACTGGCAAATGCAAAAAGCTGGTTTTCTCATTACGTGGCTCATATGTTATAACTCAAAGTTACTAAGTTCAATTCAACATAATTATAATATGCCTCATTATAACAGTTTTCAATATAACATGGCCATGTAATGGCTCCCAAATTGATGCTTTTGCTATTGTAGAGAAAGTAACCTCATCATAACACAGTTCACTTATAACATGGTCTTAAAACGATAGTGTTTTAATGAGGTTGTCCTGTAAGTGATTTCTTCTTTGTTTACATTGTGGTTAAACAGTCAACAACATTGATGTCAGGGCAGAGACACTGCTTCCTTAGTACTAGTTACTACACCTGGACCTCTTTATAACATGATTCATTATAACACAATTTTGGATACTACACTGATCAATGTTGGGCCCCATTTTGAGTATTTTTGCTAAATGTCTGTACATTTTACCCTTTATGTAACACAATTTGGATAGCTAACAATGAAAATGGCTTGGACCCCATCAATGGTGTTATAAAGAGGTTGAGGTGTAGTTCTATAAGGATTTAGTCTGTCCTGCTCAATCACATAACCTGGCATCTTTGGTGTCTCATCAGGAAAACATGTCCGTGAAATGTATACCCCCTTATAACCCACTTTTATATAGTAAAATTGGGGTATGCAGGGGTATACCTATTTTTCTTATTTTTGCTCCAAAACATAGATTGTGGGTACTCGTTAGAACCGCCTCAGCGAGGCGGTTCTAACGTGTACCCACAATCTATGTTTGGAGCAAAAATAAGAAAAATATCAAAATTTTTCCAGTGAAATTTTTCATTTTTAGTTTGTTTTTTTTTACAACCAAAAAATTTTCTGTATATTGCATGGGCAAGTTTTCGTAATGTGAGCCCCATTACTGTCAACCTAGAGTCTGAGATTTGAGCCTTGCGACGAGAAAACCGGTCTTCCGGGTTGCCGACCAGGTCTGACACAAAACAACCAGACAGTCACAGCAGGCTAGAAGCTTGTAATTTCTGATTTAAGAAGAAGAGAGGTTGTACTATCTGTGTGGTGAAAACAAAGGTACTGATCAGATGTGCAGTTACTGCACAGCTGATCTGCACCTCTGTTTTCGCTTTTGCAAAAGTCCAGTTTTCTCATGACCCGGCTCATTTGTTCTTCCTTACTGACAAAGTGTACAGAATGTCACTACACTATAAAACATGGAAGTAGTATAGTTCTCCATTACCTTATTTGTTCAGTATATAACACATTAAGAAAATCGATTTTAATGTGATGTGCAAGCTAATTAATGTGAAAAAAAGTAACTATTGCATGTGGCTTGGTAAGGTAAGAAAAAGCATAAAATGTTACAACAGGGATAAGCAAACAAAACTGAGGTTAAACCAGAGGACCAATGGTCCTGTAAACGCTCACCTGAGATCAGCTGCATATACCAATAAACATGTTTGAATATTATGGTATTTAACTCCAGTGCAGGGGCAGATAAGCCCTTGGGCCATTTTCTTTTTTCAGAATCTTCAATATTCTGTCCATTTGCCAATTTCCTGTTGGCTTTTTCCTTCAAATGACATTTTAACAGTTTTCCCAATTCAGATGCACAGGCAACCCATGTTGACCTTGCCATAAACTTGGTCAAGGTCATCACAGGGTCATGATTTATATATACATTTGAGTACTTTAGCCATCGATGCCTCATGCCAAGTTTCCTTGAAATCAGTCTATTGGTTTCAGAGAAGATGATTTTTGATGGGTTTTTACCATATATGGGCATGGCGGCCATCTTGGTCATGTGACCTAGATTATTTATATACACATTGATTCCCCCATTCTATAGATGCTTCACTTAAAATTTGGCTTTGTTTGGCCAAGCGGTTTCAGAGGAGAAGACGTTTGAATATTATGGAAATATACATGTATATTGCCCCGGGGTGGGGGCACATGAGCCCCTGGGGTCCAATTTTTTTCAGAATCATTAATATCCAGTCCTACTGCCCATTTCCTGCAAGACTTTCACTTTAAATGACATTTTAAAAGTTTTCCCCATTCAAATGCATTGGTGACCTACGTTGACCTTCCCGTAAAATAGGTCAAGGTCATCACAGGGTCATGATTTATATACACATTGTAGTGCTTGAGCCATCGATGCTTCGTGCCAAGTTTCGTTGAAATCGGTCAACCGGTTCTGGAGAAGAAGATTTTTGAACGGTTTTTACCATATATGGGCATGGCGGCCATCTTGGTCATGTGACCTGGATTTTTTATATACATATTTGTTACCCCTTCCTATTGATGCTTCACATAAAATTTCGCTTTGATTGGCCGAGCGGTTTCAGAGGAGAAGATGTTTGAATATTATGGAGATATACATGTATATTGCCCCGGGGTGGGGGCGGATGAGCCCCTGGTGCCCAATTTTTTTCAGAATCATTAATATTCAGTCCTACTGCTCATTTTCTGCAAGATTTTTCCTTTAAATGACAATTTAACAATTTTTGCCATTCAAATGCATTCGCGACCTATGTTGACCTTGCCGTAAAATAGGTCAAGGTCATCATAGGGTCATGATTTATATACACATTGTAGTGCTTGAGCCATTAATGCTTCATGCCAAGTTTGGTTGAAATCGGTCCAGTGGTTCCGGAGAAGAAGATTTTTGAAGGGTTTTTACCATATATGGGCATGGCGGCCATCTTGGTCATGTGACCTGGATTATTTATATACACATTGGTTCCCCCTTCCCATAGATGCTTCATGTAAAATTTTGCTTTGATTGGCCAAGCGGTTTCAGAGGAGAAGATCTTTGAAAAGTGTGGACGACGGACGGACGGACGACAGACGACGGACGACGGACGACGGACGGACGGACGGACGACGGAGCATGGGTATACTATAAGCTCACCTTGTGAGCCTGACAGCTCAGGTGAGCTAATAAAATATATGTGAACTCTCTAAAATAAGATACAGATCTGCAACCAAGCTATGAAAAGCAAACATTTTTTTACTTCTTTTTCTTCAATAAAAACTGCCAAAGCAGTATTTGTGAGGTCTAAAAATGTTGTTTGATTCTGGTAACTGACCGTGTCTGATTTCTTAACTTGGACACAAACAATTTTCAGGTAGGTTTACAGCGATGTAGATAACAATGCGTACTGTGTATGTACGCATAATTCTTAGCTCTGTATGCATTATAAAAACAGACCTGTGCGTACCATGTGCGCAGTGAAAATAAGTGGTACGCAAACAGTTTACGCTTTTAAGCATACTCCGATTAAAAAAAACCTCACAAAATGACAATTTTTAACTAGTATTGTCTGGCTGCTCTGTCAACAATCGAAAAGTAGTTACAATAATGATATTAATGCAGCTTTTGATCGTTCCATATTACACATCATGCAATATATTATGTATCTTCAGTAGTACCATATACATGCTCTCCGTTCAGTGCCTCGGCCAGATGAATTGTTTACTAAAGGTTTATTCATGAACTTTAATGGTAGTGTGTCACTTTGGTTTATTGAATAGGCATTTGCATCGATTTCTGGTCATTGTTTTCAATTTAAAACTTGATGTATTCCATGTTCTACAGCCATCCCAGTTTATCAATTTTCCTAATTTTTTCTCTCTTACTATCTATGCAGGAAACAAAAGTATGGTTTAACATGCCTAAATGATGAAATAACATGTGGGTACATAATTATCAACCAGTTTACTTGAATTTTCAAACTTGACTAAATGGTCTTATCATTTCTATAAGTTTGATTCTGAATGAGAGGTTAGAATATGAATCCCCAGGAAATGTGTACACAGTTGTATTGTCGGTACGCACTGTACATTTATTTCGATGCATACAGTACACATTGTTAAAATAATCATCAACATCACTGGGTTTAGGGGATTTCCAAGCGATTTTCCCTGTCAGCCATTTTCTTTTCTCCATCTTTTGTCTATCTCCTCCATGTAAATTTAAATCATCAAAATAAAAGTTTACCAATGCACCTATTACCCCATTTCAGTAGTTCATGCAGACTGAAGCAAAAACATTGCCTTATCAGCATGAGTGATACCCTAAACCTGGGATTACTTTTGGCATATTTCTGAGTCTAAATACAAATGAGGCATGTGAACATCATTTGAGCCTGTGCATGAGAAAACCAACAATTTGGGTCTCTAACCAGGTCTGACACAAACCAGAGGACCATTGGTCCTGAGAACGCTCACCTGAAGCCTGATCTTGGAGTATTAAGTCATAATGAAATGACCTTGACCTTGAATACTCACACACCTTTATTGACTTCATAAGTTGTCTGCATCTGCAAAGTTTCAGGTCTCAGGCTGCAATAGTTGGCAAACCCAGTGATTTCTGAGAAAACCATAATTTTAATTTTGATATTTAAATGACCTTGGGCCAAGGTCAAGACATGACCTTGGCCTTCAGTAATTACTTACCTTCAATGACTCCATTAGTTGTCTGCATCTAGCAACTTTCAGGTCTCAGGCTGCAACAGTTTGTTTTCGCCTTTTCCCATGTAAAAGCCTATGTTTCCAAAATTGACCTTGCCGTAAAATAGGTCAAGGTCATCATAGGGTCATCATTTCAACAAACTATGATGGGCTGGAGTCCCAAATGCTACATACCAAGTTTCATGAAAATTGGCCTGCCTGTTCTGGAGAAGAAGATTTTTGAGTGGTTTTTACCATATATGGGCGTGGCGGCCATCTTGGTCATGTGACCTGGATTTCGCTAAAAAAAGTTTCGTCTCCCCTACCCATGGATGTTCCACATAAAATTTCGCTTTGATTGGCCAAGCAGTTTCAGAGAAGAAGATCTTTGAAAAGTGTGTATGGACAACAGACTGGCCAAGGTCAAGAGATGACCTTGACCTATATTAATCACATACCTTCATCTACTCCATTAGTTGTTTGCATCTACCACTTAACAGGCCTCGGTCTGTGTTTTCAAAAAATCCATAGTTTTCACTTCTTCCTATGTAAAAGCCTATGTTTCCAATTTGACCTTGCCATAAATAGGTCAAGGTCAACCAAGGGTCATCATTTTATCAAACTATGATAGGCTGAGGTCTCCGATGCTTCATACCAAGTTTCGTAGAAATCGGCCCACCGGTTCTGGAGAAGAAGATTTTTGAGTGGTTTTTACCATATATGGGCGTGGCGGCCATCTTGGTCATGTGACTTGGATTTCGCGATCAAACTTTTGTCTCCCCTACCCATGGATGCTCCACATAAAATTTCACTTTGATTGGCCGCGCAGTTTCAGAGAAGAAGATCTTTGAAAAGTGTGTATGGACAACAGACTGGCCAAGGTCAAGAGATGACCTTGACCTATATTAATCACATACCTTCATCTACTCCATTAGTTGTTTGCATCTACCACTTTTCAGGCCTCAGGCTGCAATAGTTTTCCACAAATCCATCGTTTTCACTTTTTCCTATGTAAAAGCCTGTGTTTCCAAATTTGACCTTGCCGTAAAATAGGTCAAGGTCATCCAAGGGTCATCATTTTATCAAACTATGATGGGCTGAGGTCCTAGATGCTACATACCAAGTTTCGTGGAAATCAACCCACCGGTTCTGGAGAAGAAGATTTTTGAGTGGTTTTTACCATATATGGGCGTGGCGGCCATCTTGGTCATGTGACCTGGATTTTGCGATCAAACTTTCGTCTCAACTACCCATGGATGCTCCACATAAAAGTTCACTTTGATTGGCCAAGCAGTTTCAGAGAAGAAGATCTTTGAAAAGTGTGTATGGACAACAGACTGGCCAAGGTCAAGAGATGACCTTGACCTATATTAATCACATACCAGTGATGTAGATAATTATTTTTTACAATGCGTACTGTACGCATCAAAATAAATGTTCAGTGCGTACCGACAAAACAACTGTGTACAAGTTGTCTGAGAGTTCTTATTCTAACCTCTAATTTAGAATCAAACTTATAGATAAAGGTATAATATACGTATGGATAAGACCATTTAGTCAAGTATGAACATTTAAGAAAACTGGTTGATAATCCTGTAATTACATGTCATTCTATCATTTAGGCATGTTAAACTATACTTTTGTCCCCTGCATATATTATAAGAGAAACAAAATTAGGAAAACGTTAAAGACTGGGATGGCTGTAGAACATGGATATATGAAGTTTTAAATTGAAAACAATGACCAGAAATCGATGAAAAATGCCTATTCAATAAACCAAAGTGACAGACTATCATTTAACTTAAAGAATAAACCTTTGATAAACAATTCATCTGGCCGAGGTACTGAACGGAGAGCTCGTATATGGTATAACTACTGAAGATACATAATATATTGCATGAGATGTAATATGGAACGATCAAAAGCTGCATTAATATGGTAACTACTTTTCGATTGTTGACAGAGCAGCCAGACAAAACTACTTGAAAAATTGCCTATTTGTTTCAATTTTAAATGTATTTTTATCTGAGTACGCATAAAACCGAAAACTGTTAGCGTACCGCTGATTTTTACTGCGTACATGGTACGCACAGGTCTGAATTTTCTATGCGTACAGAGCGAAAAATCGTGCGTACATACGCAGTACGCATCGTTATCTATTTCACTGCATACCTTCATCTACTCCATTAGTTGTTTGCATCTACCACTTTTCAGGCCTCAGGCTGCAATAGTTTTCAAAAAATCCATAGTTTTCACTTTTTCCCATGTAAAAGCCTATGTTTCCAAATTTGACCTTGCTGTAAAATAGGTCAAGGTCATCCAAGGGTCATCATTTTATCAAACTACGATGGGCTGAAGTCCCCAATGCTACATACCAAGTTTCGTGGAAATCGGCCCACCGGTTCTGGAGAAGAAGATTTTTGAAGGGTTTTTACCATATATGGGTGTGGCGGCCATCTTGGACATGTGACCTGGATTTCGCGATCAAACTTGAAATGCCACTACCCAAGGAGGCTCCACATAAAATTTCAACTAGATCGGCCAAGCGGTTTCAGAGAAGAAGATCTTTGAAATTGTGGACGACGGACGACGGACGGACGACGGACGGACGACGGACGGACGCCGGATCATGGCCATCCTATAAGCTCACCTTGTGAGCCTTTGGCTCAGGTGAGCTAACCAGGCTGTACAGTCACAAAGCTTGAAACTTTGGATATAAGTAGAAGAGGAATTGTACTATCTGCACAGCTGATCTGCTTCTTTGTTTTCGCATATGCAAATTGTTGGTTTTCTCATGCGAAGGCTCATTTTTTCTTTTAAATGTTAAATACATGTGGAAACATACAAAATATAAATATATTAAGAAAAAATCTCTAAGTACAAAAATGGCTAATACATGAAAAGCAAAACACAACAAACCAGCTTCCCCACTATATTAAAGCAATATCTGAATGTGGGAAGTATTGCTTAATAAACAAATAATTTGTCATTTTTTATCTACAAAAATGAGTTTTTGGTATTTTAAGAAATACCCATGACAGTCAGAGTCTTGATACCGACATTTTTTTCTTTCGTCATATATTTATGACCAAATATCAACCTCAAAGAAGCGACTGATAAACATGTGCTACATGAGAGCTAATCATGGTATATGTTTTATTGAAGAAAATCAAAGAATAGACTAATTTGGCAAAATAGTTCATCACTGTCATCAATAAAGTGCCTCCCTTTGCAAAAATTGATTGCTTTGATGCATCATTGGAGCCGCAGCATGGGAAAACCAGCAATCTGCATAGGCGAAAACATAAGTGCAGATCAGCTTCACAGTAACTGCGAAGCTGATCAGCGCCTTTGTTTTCGCTACACGGATAGTACAATTCCTCTACTTTCTAAATCCAAAATTTCTAGCCTCTAACCATCTTCTGTGACTGTACAGCTTGGTTTGTGTCGGACCTGGTCGGAACCTAAATTGTTCTCACGCACAGGCTCATTTAACAAAATTCACACAAAGGTTGCATTTTTAGAACATTTACAAATATATTACAACACTTAAAGCTGCAAAAACATGTAAAGCTTTTATAAAACATGTGATCATAAAACAAAAGTTAGCCAGAAGCTTGCATGCACAGTACACAGTGACATATACAAACCTCCAGTGATGAGGAATCAGAACCATATGGCGACTCTGCCGGCTGGTCAAAGTGACAAAATATGTCAGTTACTGCCATGTGATTTCGTCAAACATAAAAGTATTTCTACATTCATCAGAACCATTTCAAATGATTATCTTTGTTTGTTTGTGTTGAGGCTTAAAATCCCAGTCAACAATTTTTCAGTCATGCCGGGATGCAGCCAACGCTTCCTGGGTTTAACCAGTACTGTAGGGAGTTAATGGACACAACATGGTGACGCCTGTGGGGATCGAACCCAGGACCTCTCGATTCAGAGTCCGACGCTCTACCACTACGCCACCACGCTCCCTATGATTATCAATTTGTGTGTAAAGATAAATGGACAGCTGATTCAATATGCTTGAAAAACATCATATAGGGGGAAACTGAATTTCAAGAAGGAAATACTGTTTCTAAAGCCTAAATCAAGATCAATGTGACTGCCACATATCTGTTTAAGATATATAAAAACCAAAATCGTGTGGCATAGAGCTTGCAGCAAATTGATATTCAAATCTATACCTCAAATTAGAAGAAAGCATTGTACATATACTTGCGAAGCATTTGAAAAGTAAGGTAACTGCGGACAAAATTCATATTAAATTTTATGGAAAAGTATGTACCTTTATTTCTCCTGCATTAAAGCTGTCTTCTCCATGTTCACCCACAATAAAACCATTCACATGTCCATTGGTCATACTGGCTCCCCTGTTGCCTGGCAAGAGGCTGGTGTCCTCATCAATAGTATCCAAAGGGACATCATTCTCAGAGGATCCACTGAGATGAGAGCTCCTGGGACTGCTCTCCCCTGATAGACTGGCTATCATTTTATCACAGTTTCCTGTCTTCACAGACTGGACCAGAAGCTTGACCTTGTCTTCGCCATATTCTCCAGAGGCAACTTCCATCACTGAAGATAAATTTATACAATCACAAATAAGTTAGAATTAACTTTATTGATAGCAGTTTTTTCTAATATCTTTTCCAGTCTGGGCTCAGTCGTTCAAAGCATCATTACCTTTAATAAATCTATTTATAGCTTTGAACATTTGGGCCATGGTTTACAATAAATCCCGCTGCTTCATTTGTTTGTTTGTATTGAGGTTAAACGTCAACAAGTTTTAGTCATGTTGGGACGGAACCACGGCTTTGTGTGTACTCTGGGGAGTTAATGTTTTGCTCAATGACGCAACATGGTGACTTTGTTTCTGACATAAGATAGAAACCAGAGGTTAAACTTGTGGTTGAAACTAAAACTTTTACTTTTTTTGTGACATTTCCCAAGAAGAGACGTCAGGGTCAAAGTTGCAATTGAGCCTCTGCATGATAAAGCCAACAACATGCATAGGCAAAACCAAAGACGCAAATCAGCTTTGCAGTTACTGCACAGCTGATCAGTGCCTTCGTTTTTGCTATGCTGATAGTACAATCCCTCTTCTTTTTAATACCGAAATTTCAAGCTTTTAGCCTGATTCTGTGTACATACAGGCTCATTTTTGTCCGACTTGGTCGGAAAACCAAATTGTTGGTTTTCTCATGCAACGTTGCAATTTTCATCTAGTTTTCCTTCTCTAGAACATGTGCAGTCATACCTACCATAATCTGCTGGATTATTGTAGAGCGGACATTCCAAGTCCATTGATTTGAGGTAGGGCAGAAGAGCTTTCATAGGGCCACGGTAGATACACTGACCGTCGGCTAACAGATACAGCTGAAAATATACATGTACATGGTGTCAGAACAGTGAAGCTGAAACATATGAGACTTAAGAAAACTTTTAAATAATGACATAGTAACTCATTTAAGCCTGGCGTCCTTTTATGGGACATAGGGAAACAGTATAGCCCAGGATTTTGATGCAGCAGAATGCAGTGGCCCATCTGAGGCTATTTTGTTTGCTGAGAAGATATTTGTCTAAAAATTATATGAAACTTTAAAATCACTCCTGATTCCCCTAAAAATGAAAGTGGACTCCCAAAAATTATAGTGACGGGTAAATCCATTTGTCAAGAATGGATTAATCTAAAATAAATATGGTAGGGTTGGGTTTGAGTAAGTGGTTGCAGGGACAATAATGTTTGTTGCAGTTGTTGTTGATTTTATTCTTTATATCCACTATCAACCAACACAGTCAGTAAAATTTGTCACACTGTTCATGGCATACCTCCTCCAGGTAGATTACCAGAACTTAGTGCACATCTCTTCTACTTCTACTGATAAATGCACTTCTTGAAATGGCAGAACGCAGAAATATCATCATGACTTAGACTTCATGAGAAATGTACCAGGCTTTAACAGTTGATTTTATCTGCTTCAACACAAAGTAGACCCACAGCCCAACTTGCAACTGTGCATGGTCAGAGCATAAGAACTGACAAACATAAGGAATTAGGGAGTACAGAAGAAACTTACATGGTCAAACATCATGAAGAGTTTAGCACTGGGTTGATGTATAGTGCAGACTATTGCCCGACCCCCCGCTGCTAGGTTCTTCAGTAACGACACACACTGGTAACAGGATGAACTGTCTAAACCACTGGAATTAAACAAGTAGTATTAGTTAATCATCCCAGTGAACTTTTTTTTTTCAGTCACGAGTCATGCCAAAACAAGAGCCAATGCTTCCTGGTCCTGAGGTTATAAATACCAGAGGACCAATGGTCCTATAAACGCTCACCTGAGATCTGGGATATGTGACTTAAGTTGACCTTGCCATAAAATGGGTCAAGGTCATCCCAGGGTCATGATTTATATAAACTTTATAAAGCTCTATTGCCTGATGCTTCATGACAAGTTTCAAAATCATAGGCCTTCTGGTTCTGGAGAAAAATATTTTTAAAGGTTTTTGCTATTTATAGCCATGGCAGCCATCTTGGTCATGTGACCTTGACCATTTATATAAATTATCATTCCCTCTTCCTAACAATGCTCCACTTAAAGTTTGGCTTTTATTGGTATAGCGGTTTCAGAGAAGTAGATGTTTGAATATTATGGTCATATACAAGTATATAGCCCCAGGGCAGGGGCAGACAACCTCCTGGGGTCAATTTTTTTTCCATAAACATAAATTTTCTGTCCATTTGCATACTCCTAGCAAGTTTCCCCCATTTAATTCCATCTTACTATTTTTTCCCATTAGAATGCTTAGTGACCTAAGTTGACCTTGCAATAAAATAGGTCAAGATCATAGGCCTTCTGGTTCTGGAGAAAAATATTTTTAAAGGTTTTTGCTATTTATAGCCATGGCGGCCATCTTCGTCATGTGACCTTGACCATTTATACAAACTTTCATTCCCTCTTTCTAAGGATGCTCCACATTAAGTTTGGCTTTGATTGGCCAAGCGGATTCAGAGAAGAAGATGTTTGAATATTGTGGTCATATACATGTATATAGCCCCGGGGCAGGGGCAGACAACCCTCTGGGCCCAAAATATTTTCATAAACATAAATTTTCTGTCCATTTGCTCATTCCTAGCAAGTTTTCTGCCATTAAATAAAACTTTCCTATTTTTCCCATTCAAATGCATGGGTGACCTAAGTTGACCTTGCCGTAAAAAAGGTTATCCCATGGTCATGATTTATATAAACTTTGTAGAGCTCCATTGCCTTATGCTTCACACCAAGTTTCAAAATCATTGGCCTTCTGGTTCTGGAAAAGATTGTAAAAGGTTTTTTCTATTTATAGCCATGGCGGCCATCTTGGTCATGTGACCTTGACCATTTATATAAACTTTCTTTCCCCCTTCCCAAGGATGCTTCATATGAAGTTTGGCTTTGATTGGCCAAGCGGTTTCAGGGGATAAGATGTTTCATTATTATGGAAATATACATGTATATAGCCACGGGGCAGGGGCAGATAACTCCCCCAGGGGCTAAGATTTTCCATTAACATTAATCTTCTGTCCATTTGCCTATTCCCAGTAAGTTTTACCCATTAAATAGCATTTTACCATTTTTTCCCATTCAAATGCATTGGCAACCTAAGTTGACCTTGCCGTAAAATAGGTCAAGGTCATCCTAGGGTCATGATTTATATAAACTATGATGGGCCTGCGTCCCGGATGCTACATACCATGTTTCGTGGAAATCGGCCCACTGGTTCTGGAGAAGAAGATTTTTAAAGGTTTTTGCTATTTATAGCCATGGCGGCCATCTTGGTCATGTGACCTAGACCATTTATATAAACTTTCGTTCCCCCTTCCTAAGGATGCTCCACATGAAGTTTGGCTTTGATTGGCCAAGCGGTTTCAGAGGAGAAGATCTTTGAAATTGTGGACGACGGACGCACGATGACGGACGGACGCCAGAGCATGGGTATACTATAAGCTCACCTGTGAGCCTTCGGCTCAGGTGAGCTAAAAACTTATTAAAATTTTGACTATTCTAACATTTATGAGCAGTTGAAATTTCATGCTCAACTGAGCTGTGCTTGAAAAAAGCTTTATAGCCTCGGGACCTGGATAATACAGGTGCTATGAGGAGTAAATAAATCTTGCCCCAGAATGTAAAGCCAGAATCTGTCAATTTGAGACTTCTACACTCCACCAATTTTTCGTTTTCATCTCCTCTTTTTATTTTTATTTCTTTTTTTGTCTTTTAAACCTAGGCTTCAAAAAGACCTAATTTTCTGAAGAAAAACATCTTTACAAGTGCATACAGGTATCTTGGCACACTTGGCATACTTGGCACAACTCCACTGCCACTGCAACTATTTTACAGAATCTAGCATATTGATTGGTACAGGTATACTGCAAAACAGGTATCAAATGAGCCTCATTATGAGAAAAACAGGTTTTAAGCTATTCGAAAACAAAGCCTCAGATCAGCTGTGCAGTAACTGCACAGCTGATCTGAGGTTTTGTTTTTCCTTCAAGGATAGTACAATGCGTCTTCTTCTTAAATCAGAAATTTCAACCTACTAGCCTTCTTCTGTGACTGCAAAAGCTGGTTTGTGTCGGACATGGTCTGAAACCTCAGACAGCAATAATTCAGAATGAGATACTGAGGTTATCCAACACCTGCTGAATTGTTTATATAACCTGTGCCAACAGCAATATCAACCTCATTAATTTTCATGTTTCATTTTATTTTGAGCGAAAATATCTTTAAACTAGAAATAAGTGTTTGTAAAACACTATGCCCCCAACTGTATGCTTGCCACTAACCTGGCACAGTTTTTTTCATTATTTTTGAAAATCATGTAAGCAAACAGAGTTGACCTGGGCACAAATAGCAAACTTGAGGACTAACAGTGATAACAGATGCACACTTAAATCCGAAAGTGGTAAAATTGATAATTTTTCAAAATTCCGTAATTTTGTCAAAATTTGACAAAAAGTTCTCAAAAGTTAATCAGGTGATCTACTCCTTGGCCCCAATCAGCATACCAAATATGAAAGCACTAGCTCAAATACTTTTTGAGATATCTTGCACACAAGATTTTCAAGATTTTTTTTTCAAAGGGAGATAATTCAGAAAGGGGGCATAACTCAGAAAAGAAAAAAAATACGGGTCATCTTTTTTTTCATGAGGAATCCATATATGAAATTTGAAGACACTAGCATCCACTGTTTAAAAGTTTCAAATTTCATCCGAAAGTGGTAAAATTGATAAATTTTCAAAATTCCGTAATTTTGTCAAAATTTGACAAAAAGTTCTCAAAAGTTAATCAGGTGATCTACTCCTTGGCCCCAATCAGCATACCAAATATGAAAGCACTAGCTCAAATACTTCTTGAGATATCTTGCACACAAGATTTTCAAGATTTTTTTTCAAAGGGAGATAATTCAGAAAGGGGGCATAACTCAGAAAAGAAAAAAAATACGGGTCATCTTTTTTTTCATGAGGAATCCATATATGAAATTTGAAGACACTAGCATCCACTGTTTAAAAGTTTCAAATTTCATCCGAAAGTGGTAAAATTGATAAATTTTCAAAATTCCGTAATTTTGTCAAAATTTGACAAAAAGTTCTCAAAAGTTAATCAAGTGATCTACTCCTTGGCCCCAATCAGCATACCAAATATGAAAGCACTAGCTCAAATACTTTTTGAGATATCTTGCACACAAGATTTTCAAGATTTTTTTTCAAAGGGAGATAATTCAGAAAGGGGGCATAACTCAGAAAAGAAAAAAAATACGGGTCATCTTTTTTTTCATGAGGAATCCATTTATGAAATTTCAAGACACTAGCATCCACCATTTAAAAGTTAAGAAAAAGTGGTACGGACACACGGAAACACGGACACACGGACAAGCCCAAAGCAATATGCCCTACCAACTTTTTCAAAGTTGGGGGCATAACCAGAGATCATGCTAAGCATCCACTTTAAGTGTGAATAGGACAGTCATCCTGCACATTGGCTCATTTGTCTCAGAAGGTTGTTAAACCATTCATTCTCTGTATACTTTAATAATTTAAGCAAATTTCAGACACTTTGGTACATATATATAGTATTATAAACCCATATCTGAAAAACCTTTGGGGTTTTCCAACAGGCCAAGCCAACTTAAGTCTTCCCTACTGTTTGATTAAATGCTATATTTTTCGTAATCAACAAAAATATCATGCCACACTGTAAATGGACAGGCCACCAGGAGGCAGTATACCAGTAGCAAGTGCACATTTCTTTCACCACTAACTGACCAATGACAGACCTCACCTTGTTGGTTCATCGAAGAACATGATTGGAGGATTATTGACCATTTCCAGGGCGATAGACAGTCGTTTTCTCTGACCTCCCGATAGATTACTCGCTCTCGTTTTCTTAGCTTCTGATAGGCCGAGTGTTTCCAGTATGTCATCAACCTAATGAACATAAACAGGATGGGAATACCAATTTAGCCCCATCATTAGAAAACCTGTCTTAGTTGTTTCCAACCAGGTCCTACACAAACCAGACTGTACAGCCACAGTATACTGCTAGAGGTTAAGAAGATCTACGAAGTGAAAACAAAGATACTGATCAGCTGTGCAGATACTGCACAGCTGATCTGTACCTTTGCTTTCGCTTACACAAATAGCAAGTTTTCTCAAGATGTGGCTCAAATACAAGATGGTCACATAAACATACTGCATCATATAAGCTGTGACACGATAAAACAGGTCTTTGGGGTCCGACCAGGTCTGACACAAACCGTTCTGTACCACCACAGACGATGGCTAGAAGCTCGACATTTCGGATTTAATAAGAAAAGGAATTGTACTATCTGTTTGGCGAAAACAAAGGTGCTGATCAGCTGTGCAGTTACTGCACAGCTGATCTGCGCCTTTTGTTTTCGGACAGGTTTTCTCATGACGCGGCTCATAGTATTGTTATTTTTATAGACTACTTATATAAACAAACTTATAAAGCAAGTACGAAAGGTTAAAATCTTTGGATGGGTAAAAGCACTTTAGTACGATCCAACTTAGATCATATTTATACATGTATTATTTATTCCTCTTACAATATATAAAGTTTAAAGTTTGATGAGCCATATGCGAGTGTTACCGTTTTTATAAGTTTCGGTCACTCATTAATACTAGTGTAAATACCACCATGATGGTTTCAGTCCGAATGGCAACCTTGTTGGGAAATAGCAAGTTATCTTGCTCTTCGTGTATATTGTTTTATGTAATATGATGTCCAGTAGTGTGCTTTGCTTTCTTTTTCTGCCTGACCTGAGTTTAGATTTAGAATTTGATTTTATCAATTTCCTACCCCATACTAAGAACATTTGGATAAGGAAGTATTTTGCTACTAGTTTTAAGTGTGTGGACCATATAAGGCTTTGTTTCCACAGACAATTATTCTTTGACAAAGTAGGTTTGTCGCAAAAAAATATGCTTGTGTAAACTTAACTCTGTGGCGAAGTTTCATTGTCAAATATTTGTGACAAAGGTGAGCGAGCTAAGTAATATAAGTAATCTTTGCTGCATGTGAACGCAAACTCATTACCAAAGTTTCTGTGAAAAATAATTATTGTCCGTGGAAACCAGGCTTAATGATATCAAATTGTCATCTTCTAGAATGCAGGGTAACTGTTTATGGTTAAGGTCAAGAATTAAGGTCAAGGTCATCTCTATACTTACCAAAGCCTCTTTCTGATACTGAGGTATTTTTTCTTCCAGTTTCAAGTTAGCCGAGCACATCATGGCTTCCTCGACAGACAGGTGGGGTAAAAGGTGGTCATCCTGCATGATGTAACAGGAATATTTCCGGAAAGCTCGTAGGTCTCGCTCCTTGCCCTTCACATATACAGTGCCATCTACGTTGTTTGTTCTGTTGGAGAAAAAATATATCAGTGAAAATTATAAATTAATGGTAGAAATCATATATTATGGCCCAGTATTTGCAAGGGCACAACACAGTGGTGACAGGTTTCAAACCCCACAACCTCTTTTTTGTTTGTATTGAGGTTTAACATCCTTAGCTGAGTCTGTCAACATGATTTTTCAGTCATGTCAGGAAAAAGCCAACGCTTCCTGGGTATTAACTAGTACTTTAGGGGGTAAATATGTCTTGCTCAAGGACACAACATGCCATCCCAGCACGGTTCGAACCCAGGACTTCTTGATTCAGAGTCCTAGGCTACAGTCTACCACTAGGCCAGTGCGCTCCATCATTCTCTTGCTTTGAAGTCTGACGCGCACTACTGAGCCACCATGCTTCTAAGAAATGAGCCGCCACACTAGAAAACCAACAATCTGCATTATGCGAAAACAAAGATGCCTTTGTTTTCGCTACAATGATAGTACAATCCCTCTTCTTCACAAATCTGAAATTTCCAGCTTCTAGCCTGCTTCTGTGGCTGTACAGCCTGGTATGTATCGTACCTTGTCCGGATCGAAATTGTTGGTTTTCTCATGCGAAGGCTCAAATAAAATGAGTATTCCAATTGCTTGGAATTTGCCAAATTGAGACAACAACTGCATACTAGTGTACATATCTAAATTTCCTATCATGCTTTATGCAAATGTCATTTATAGATAAACTGCAGCATGTTCATCAGCTAATGTAAATTATCATAACTACCGTGTCTATGATCTAGAGCAATTACTGAAATTGCTACCATGAATAATGCAAAGGAACTTTGGTACTAAATAACTAGAGTGCAGAATAATACTAAAACCAGAGGACCAATGGTCCTGTAAACGCTCACCTGAAACCTGAGATATATACCAATAAACTTGTTTGACAAGAATGGTAATATGCATGTATATAACCCCAGGGCCGGGTCAGAGCAACCCCTGGAGTCAATTTCTTTTTCAAAATCATAAAACTTTAGTCCATATGCCAATTTACTGCAAGTTTTGCCCTTCAAAGGACATTTTAACAATTTTCCCCATTCAAATGCATGCCAAGGGCGACCTAAGTTGACCTTGCCATAAAGTAGGTCAAGGTCATCCAAGGGTCACGATTTATATAAACTTTGTAGAGCTCCAGTCACTGATGCTTCATGCCAAGTTTCAAAATCATAGGCCTTCTGGTTCTGGAGAAGAAGATTTTTAAAGGTTTTTGCTATTTATAGCCATGGCAGCCATCTTGGTCATGTGACCTTGATCATTTATATACATTTTCATTCCCACTTCCTAACAATGCTCCTCATAAAGTTTGGCTTTGATTGGCCAAGCAGTTTCAGAGAAGAAGATCTTTTGAATATCACTGTAATATACATGTATATTGCCCGGGTGGGGGCAGACAGACCCCTGGGGTCCAAATTTTTTCAGAATCATCAGTCTTAAGTCCATTTGCCCATTTCCTGCAAGTATTTCCTAACAAATGATATTTTAACACTTTTCCCCATTCAAATGCATGAGCGACCTATGTTGACCTTGCCGTAAAATAGGTCAAGGTCATCCCAGGGTCATGATTTATATAAACTTTGTAGAGCTCCAGTCACTGATGCTTCACACCAAGTTTCAAAATCATTGGCCTTCTGGTTCTGGAGAAGAAGATTTTTAAAGGTTTTTTTTTTCTATTTATAGCCATGACGGCCATCTTGGTCATATGACCTTGACCATTTATATAAACTTTCTTTCCCCCTTCCCAAGGATGCTCCATATGAAGTTTGGCTTTGATTGGCCAAGCGGTTTCAGGGGAGAAGATGTTTCATTATTATGGAAATATACATGTATATAGCCCTGGGGCAGGGGCAGACAACCCCCCAGGGGCTAAAATTTTCCATTAACATTCATCTTTTGTCCATTTGCCTATTCCCAGTAAGTTTTACCCATTAAATAGCATTTTACCATTTTTCCCCATTCAAATGCATTGGCGACCTAAGTTGACCTTGCCGTAAAATAGGTCAAGGTCATCCTAGGGTCATGATTTATATAAACTATTATGGGCCCGCGTCCCCAATGCTACATACCAAGTTTCGTGGAAATCGGCCCACTGGTTCTGGAGAAGAAGATTTTTTAAAGGTTTTTGCTATTTATAGCCATGGCGGCCAGCTTGGTCATGTGACCTGGACCATTTATATAAACTTTCTTTCCCCCTTCCTAAGGATGCTCCACATGAAGTTTGGCTTTGATTGGCCAAGCGGTTTCAGAGGAGAAGATCTTTGAAATTGTGGACGGACGACGGACGGACGACGGACGGACGATGGAGCATGGCCATCCTATAAGCTCACCTTGTGAGCCTTCGGCTCAGGTGAGCTAATAACTAGAGTGCAGAATAATACTCAGTCTTATTAAATATTTGCTAACTCCAATAGAAAACTAATTTAACATCCATGACCTTGAGCTTTAGGTAATTCAGGTGGGTCAAGATTGTACAGCATTAAACTTCCATAAATATCTAAAAATCGGTATTACATATCAACTTGATCCACCATCATGTTGAAGAAACAGAGTTCTATAAATATCAACCAAACATTTTTGTATCATAAAATTTTGAATTTATGACCTTGACTTCAATGTCACTGCTAACTCCCGTAGAAAATTTAATATCAAAAATATAAAAAAAATTTAGAACAATATCTAACAGCATGCATAGTAATGATAGTATCTAGATCCATATGCATGTTAGACATAGACGTATTTAACTTTTAATTGCCAAAAACTCTAAAATTTGAGCAAGGACACTCCTGGGTGTGCACAGTAGTTCTTCCTGTACTTTCATACAGGCGAGCTATAAATCATGCTATAAAGAACCATGCTATAAAGAGTTTGAGGTATCCAAAGAAGACATTCTACTATACCTGTATCCTGCCAAGATGTTCATCAGTGATGACTTCCCTGCCCCTGAGGGGCCCATGACTGCAGTTAACTCCCCTGAACTGAACTTTCCAGAGATTCCTTTGAGGATGTCCTTACGACCTGAAATTATACATGTTTAAGGTATTTTTTATAGATTATTTGATAATGATAAGTGTAGAAGATGGCTATATTTTGACGATACATAAAGTCACTGGTTGTGATCGTGTAAATAAAAGCACACCAAACTTCACAAAAGATTGTGTCCTTCTATCATTATAAAACTAAAGAAAAGTAGATTCTGCTATATATGTATAATACTGTAAGTTCAGAAATTTTCACAAGACTTTAATTTTGCAATTTTTCTATTTTTAAATTTTTAGCGAGCTTTTGAATTCCCGAATAGTCTAAAGAGTTTATTGTAACTCTTTAGTAGCGAGAAATTTGAATTGAGTTCTCGCAAACATTTCTATATTTGCAGCAGCTAACACATAATTTCAACGGGTAAAAAGTTTTCGTTGTATTCACTGCACACCATGGTAATTTTTTGGACAGAGAAACGTTGTTGATATGGTTTTATTATGTGCTTCCAACAGCTAAAATTATACGAAGTTGGAACAAACTGGAAAACAAACTTTGTCAACAGACATCATGGTACATGTACTAAGCATTTATATTGTCCATGTAATATGTAAAGCATTAAAATACGGTATTTGAATTTTAAACTCCATACATGTTTTAAGGGCTTGTATGTACTAGAAATTAATTCTGTTAGTTAGTACAACTGCATGTTTATTCTTTCCATATGAAAGAGATTATCAAATAGGATCCATGTGATGATGATGATGATGATGATGATGATGATGATGATGATGATGATGATGGTGGTGGTGGTGAAGGTGATGGTGATGGTGGTGGTGGTGGTGATGATGATGATGATGATGATGATGATGATGATGATGATGATGATGATGATGATGATGATGATGATCTAAGGTAACTAGACAAAGAAGGCTTGAAATTAAATGCATTGTGCTATCTATGTAGCAAAAAAAAACAAAGACACTCAGTCATCAGCTGCGTAGTTCCTGAGCAATATTTTTTTATTGAATATGCAAAGAAAACAGGTACTTTCCAAGAATCAAGATGTGGCAAATTTTCAGTTTTTTCTTGTTATTACTGTTTTAAGAGGAACATCAGTGGTTGGAAGCAGTGTAAAATGACAATGGTTGAAGCTCACATCTTATTAGCAGCAAGTCAGCAACCCTGAATGTGTAATTTTAAACAAAATTGCATTCCCAATTGCCAAAAACAACATTTTTCGATTGCCAACACAGGCTTTTTGTTTAAAAATGTTTAATATATTTACCAATGTTTAATATATTTGGTCTCATTTAGATAATACTAGTCTTTGTATCGACTACCCTGTTGAAAGTTGCAAAATTTCAGTTATTCTCTTTGGCTCCATGTTGCCAAATTCTAAAGGGTCACTGACGAGACTTTAATAGTCGAAACCGCGGTATGGCCCATCCCCCTTCTCATTAATATGTTCACTGCCCTTAAAGGATCTCAGTTTTAATTTTTTTTTGGCAATCAAAAATGTTCAATTTACATTCAATGATCATTGTTTTGGCAGTCTTGAAATGCTATTTTTGGCAATCAAGAACTACTTTTGTATATCAAATGGATTGCTGGCGATTGCGGCTAATGTGATGTGAAGGTGAGAATTTGATGTTAGAAGATTTACATGTACTTTTCTGATACCTGTATGAACAATTACATGTAATTCAGAGTATGTGCAAAAGTCAAGAAGTCAATTTTGTTTTGGTCATGGATATTTTCTGGCACTATAAGCCCAAGAAGGAAAGTTAGTGCTTCATCTTATGGTTTTACAGGTATGCAGCAGGTGCCATATGGACTGTTTCTTTAAAGCCTTTCAACAGGCAGGAATAAACATACTGCAGTTTAATTATCACTTTCGAACAACATACCTCCCCAAATGAAAATTTTGAATACAATTTTTCCCTCAACTATTTAGTAAGACAGACTTTGGTTTGCAAATTTTATCAAAGATCCATTACAAAAGGCACTTTTATTTTAAATATTGTTCGAATAAAACTTGTATTTCTGACTTTTTTTTTTATTTTGTTCTTGTGGTTGATATATGGGTTTTGATTGCTGTATTCAACAGAAAGGCAAATTATAACCAGAGTATAATCTTTATGCACCAGTAATTTGAAATCACCCTCACCTAATGGGGAGGGTGGGGGAAAGCCCGGCTAAAATGCTATGCAATTACTTTTTGATCCCCCACCCTCTAGTTTGTCCTATAGTGGTGTGACTTTTAGCGGAGCACTGAAAACTGAAGTCATACCCACCCCACCCCCCACCCTCCAGGCTCCACTCCGTTGGGTAAAAAAGTCCCTTGGGTACAAATGACTGGTGCATTATGTCCATCTTATGCTGGTCAGAGCAAGAAGTAAAATGGCACCTGCTATTTTGTCAATTGTTAACTACATGTATCTACGGTGCTGATTGTTCTAGATGAGATACTGTGTGGTTTGTTTTACCTCTACGTCCACCTGAAATTTAATGCATTTAATGAAACATTGATAAAACATCAACATCTTAGAACAAAAGCATACAATGTATATGGTATAAATAAGCCGCATCATGCAAAAACCAACAATCTGCATTTGCGAAAGCAAAGACGCAGATCACACCTTTATTTTCAATACACAGATAGTATGATTCCTCTACTTTCTGAAAACTTTCCAGCTTCTAGTCAACTTCTGTGCTTATTCAGCTCGGTTTGTGTCCAACCTGTTCAAAAACTACATTATTGGTTTTCCCATGAGGCGGCTCAATTGTTTTATCACAATCACCATTTTAATCAAGGTGGGATCAGTACCTTAATTAGGCTGCGTATTTGTGTAATTACCCAATTAAAATATGAAAAAACGCAATTAATAACGATCTGGTAGCGTAAGAAAACGCAAAAGAAATCGCCGATACGCAATACCGGAAAAATCAATTGCGTACCGGTTTTTATTGGTGTGCGCCGCACAACGGCTTATGCCGTCTACATTAAACAAAAATGTCATTGTACATGCGCAAATTGATCGATTGGAAGCCATTTCTTTTCTGTTTTTTCGTTGGTTGACTGCGATTTTAGTTAATTCTCTCAACCAATCAATGTTTCCCTTTTATTTTATGCTGTGCAAAAGCGAAAGTAGAAGAAAATAAGGAAAGTACACCTCGAACATCATTTTTACCAAATTGTTTTCCATTTTACCCAATTGATTGAAAATAGAGTGCGTAACAGAATTGAACTTACCCAATTAAAATTCCAGATACGCAATTGAATGAAAAAGGGGTGCATAAATACCCTGTAGGCTAAAAAATTAATTAAGGTACTGTGGGATAGAGCACCACTTACTGACCACTCACCAGGTACTGACCACTTACCCTTCTAGGATCAGGAAGAGGATCATGCATGATTGTGCATGATCTTCCAGAGGAAACTCTACCACCCCTGACATATGAACCATGACACGAGAAAACCCATCTTCAGGGTTTCCGACCAGGTCTGACACAAACCGGTCTGTGCAGCCACAGAAGCAGGCTAGAAGCTTGAAATTTCGGATTTAAGAAGAAGATAAATTGTATTATCCATGTTATCCATGTAGCGAAAACAAAGGCGCTGATCAGCTTCACAGTTACTGCGAAGCTGATCTGTGCCTTTGTTTTCACATAGGCAAAAATCAGGTCTTCTCACGATGTGGCTCAATTCATCAAACCATCTAAAAATTAGGTCTGACAATGTCAAATATGACATGTATATTAAGATATGTCATCAAAACAGCTGATCTAAGGTCTAATTTTAGCAACACTGTCAAACTGAAAGCTAACAACTATTCATCCTATTCAACAACTTGTAAGTCATTTGGGGACCGTCCACCACTGTTTCCTGGGTACTCAGCCAGTAGTTATCATGGGGAAAACACTAAATGCTCCAGGACACTTAGGGGTAAGATTCAAACCGAGTCAGATACAATACATTCAGGTTTCCATTGCAACCTTTTGTGTGGTTTAGTACAAAACAATCAGAACGACAGAAAGTCTGTACTGGACTACTGTTAACCTCTGACTAGACTGGTCCTGCACACGCAGTCTGATGAGGCCCTCCCAGGGGTTTTGGGGATTCAGGGAGAAGGGCTATTTATTTTCAGGGATTTGGGGAGAAGGGTCATTTATTTTCAGGGATTTGGGGAGAAAGCATAACTTTTTGGGGTTTTAGGGAGCAGGGAGAAGGGGACTGAGGAAAAACATTTTAGGGAGCTGGGGAGAAAGGTAATTTTTCATTCAGGGAGCAGGGAACAAAGACCCCCCCATGGGGGGGGGGGCTCTCTGATAAAGCATATGTCTTTACTAAATGGGCATGCTTATCTATACAAAAACATAAGAAAATTTAAGGCAATGATTTATGGATTTTTGTGTCACTATGCACTTTTAATTTATCCAGGGAGATAATTCTGCATGGAGAGAAGATAACTTTGCTACACCACAAGCTGGTTTGAAACTTTGTATGATGTTGTTTTTTCACTGGCTTAAATCTTATTGATATCAAAATTTGAATTTTCTTTTTCGAAATTTCAAACCACCAGCCATTATCTGCAACTACACGGCGACGCACTTCAAAGTGCGTCAAATACAGAGAAGATAGTTTTCTCTTAGCTAGGCTTACTTCCTATCACTCACATAATGTGCCGCGACGTGAGAAAACCGGTCTTTGGCTTTTCCGACCACTACAACCAGGTCTGACACAAATTGGCCTGTACAGTCACAGAAAAGAGCTAGAAGCTTTAAATTTCGGATTTAGGAAGACGAGAAATTGTACTATCCGAGAAGCGAAAACAAAGGCGCTGATTAGCTTCTCAGTTACTGTGAAACTGATCTGCGCCTTTGTTTTCGCATAGGCAGAAATCCGGTTTTCTCATGACTCGGCTCTTATGGTGTCAGATTAGATTATACAAGGACAGTTTCGGGTCAGGAGGGTTTATCATAAGCTGTCAAGATAATATCAGCTGAAGTGTTGAAATTGTCAACTATTGCATCAATGAGGAATTTCTATTATCAACAAACTGAAACTATCCTAATATGTAATAAGCACTTGTAATAAGCACTTATCTTTCGTGCAAATCTTGTTGCTATGTTTCTTGACATTTTTGCATGTACCTAAAATGTTGTTAAATAAAAAAGATAGGAATGCTTAAAATTCAACTGAGCAGGGCAATCCAATTATTTGAATCTGTCTTCCTATTAAATGCCACCTGAAGATTAGTTTGATAAGTAGAAAGATGACACATTCAGAATGAAAATATAGCTGAATGGTTTAGAGGTTAAAATTAATGTAAGTTTATTACATCATGAAAACATGCCCGTGAAATGTATATCCCCTTATACCCCACTTTTATATAGCAAAACTGGGGTATGCAGGGGTATGCCTATTTTTCTTTAATCTTATCTTTGCTTCGAAACATAGATTGTGGGTAATCGTTAGAACCGCCTCATCGTTGTGTACCCACAATCTATGCTTTGAGCAAGAATAAGAAAACTATCGAAAAGAATCGACTGAAAATTTTCAATTTATACAACATAAAAAAATCTCTGTATATTGCATGGACATGTTTTTGTAATGTTAGAATGGGTACCAGAAAATTTAGGAAGATTACGGTGCATTATGTGGTAACCGCTATTTTCTTGACCCCTCGTATCATTAAACTTGACATACTTGTTTACTGACTTATATTTCACTGATAATCATTCAACAACCTTATATTCATGATAAATAAGGCGAAATGTGCATACACACATGCATCCTATAAAAAATAACATGTTTACAAAATGCACAGATTTCAAACTGATAACAAAAGTACAACATGTATCTGAATTAAATCCAAAATTACTTATTCAGCAATAACATGAACATGATAATGAATGATAAGAAAGACAACAGACATCTTTCCTTCCACTAGTATTTAACCTTTATCATGCTGAGATTTATTTTTTCCAATATCGTGTGCCAATGAGGTTTTTTTGAAAAAAAAAATCGCTTTTTTTACCACTTTTCAGGCTTCAAAAAACACTATGTTGCATTTTCCAAAAGGCAGTGGCTATTTTGCCGGGTCTTTTGCCGGACCCGGCAAAATAGTCCCTAGGAGCTATTTTGCCGGACCCGGTAAAATAGCTATATTGGACTTATAGGCTATTTTGCCGGACCAAATACTTATCAAAAGTTTTATTTTATTTTTTGTAAGGTATTCTAATCCACATTTTTGTTTTATTTATCTATTTATTTATTTAAGATATTTCTCAATCAATAGGTCGATTTTTGTGCCTTTTTTATGACCCAACTTTGGTAAAGTAGGAAGGGCATGTTGCCTTTGGCTCGTCTCTCTCTCTCTCTCTCTCTCTCTCTCTCTCTCTCTCTCTCTCTCTCTCTCTCTCTCTCTCTCTCTTTGTGTGTGTGTTTGCTGGTTGGGGTGTATGCCAATGTTGTGTGCAGAGATGTGGTTGGCTGGCTGGGTCTTTTGGTCACTTTTTTAAAACTTTGAATGGTGAATGCTATAGTTTTGAATATTAAACAGACTTACAGCTGATCATGGCTAGTTCCAGGAAACTTGAGTGCCGACCCCACTACCCTGGATTACCAGGTGTTCTAGTTTTTGACCTGCAGCCACACACCCACACATGGACCAAGAGTCTGACACTTTCAGGGTACCTACTGTCTAAGTATGAATGCTTTCTGACAAGACTTTGTGGATGTCAAGATATAGACTAACAGAAAATTTATCATGGCATCTATCATATTCTAAAGGTGCCCTAGAATTTGACCTCTAGCTGCACCTTTGGGGATGGCACCATTGATTTGGTACCATAAATTAAAAGCAAACCCTGCACGTATAGCGTTATATTATCTAAATAGGAATACATTCATATGACCGTTTACTAAGATATGAACTTATAGAAGAAACATTAACATTGTAAATAGCACATTTTAAAGGTGACCTAGAACTAACTAACATACCAACGGAACAGCAAAAGCTATATACCATTCAGCATAAATGCCAGGGGTATAATGACATTTTGAGATAACTGAAAATTACTGGTACTGGGATAGTAAAATTTCTGACCCGCGCAAAGGAATATGTTACAGTCTGATGGGTGAAAAATTCTAGTCCCTGATAGTCTGTGTAAAGAAACTGCTTTTGGAAGCTTCTTTGCTAGCTAAACATATCTGCATTCTGCTATGCCAATGAGTGTTGATTTCTACAATGCATATATTCTTGGGGATCAGATGTGTGTATTCTGGCTTTAATGTTCAGACCTTTTCATTACAATTTTTCTCCTTTTCTCATGAGATTCCCTTTTAAAGTGTCCCAGAATGCCAGCCGTACTCCCATTTGTATCTGAATAGTCTTTTATCAACATTTTCAGTATGTGTATTCTTATCTTAAAAACATAATTGTCACAAATAAATAGGGTAAATAAAATATAAAAAAAAAAATGTAGATAAAAAAAAAGATATAAAATAACCCCTAGGAGCTATTTTGCTGGGTCCGGCAAAATAGCCACTGCCTTTTAAAATCTTTTACCTGTAAAACAGCACATGATAAGCACAATAATGCATGGAATATTGCAATATGTTACTGATAAACTTGTAGAAGAGATTTATAATCTGATGATATCAAACTTATCATTCTGGAAAACAAGGTCTGTCAACAATAGTCAAAAGAATCAGAACAAAGAAGTGTGACATTGCTGCTGTGCTACTTTAATTTTCCTAACATATTAAACACTGATTAAACTACTTTTACTAAAAATTATGTTTGTATTACAAAAGCAAAAGCATGAGAAAACCTGCCTTATGTTTTTCAAAAAGCAAAGCACCAAGATCTATCTGATAATCTCAACATATGCAGATGATCAACAACTTTTTGTTACACGGAAACTTTGCTTCCTTCTCTCCTTTGTTAATTCAAAGTCTAACTCTTACTTTAAGCCACCTTTAATGGCTTCACATCCTGGTTTACATCAGATCTGACCACCATTCATGAAGTCAGGTTTTCTTGTGCTGTGGCTAGTTGTGATTTACAGTCAGTAGCTGCAAGCATGGTCATTCATTCAATTTCATTCATAAAGTCAGACCTGATTCCTTGTGATGTGCCACAAGGGCAATATCCTATTATTGATGCCGCGGCACATATTAATTATAGTATTGGACCATACGATTTTTTTACTCATCCCGGACCATTCATCTTTCGGGCCCCGGAAATGCATTATCAAAACAACTATTTATAGATAAATGTGACTCGATAGATCTGTAGATTCCATTTATTCCGTATAAATATATCTACCGCAGAGTTCATTATCCGTTCAAGGACTGATGCTAGATATTTATTATTGCTTCAAGCCATCTGGACAAAGTCATTAGCGAAAAAGGCAAATGATAAAATCCATGCATACAATTAAACAAGAAAAGAAAAATACGAAAATTCTTCAGAGAAAACATCGTCGTCGCTTTATACTCCTGTTATTTGTGCCGGATTACAAAACTTGCAAATTTTGTAAGTATATCTTTCAGAATGTCCCCCCAAAAGATACCAAGCCCCATTTTCTGATGTATTATCCCCCCAAAGAAACCCTTTTCCCGGGGATATCTTCCCCTTGAGTGGCAATGAATTGTTATTCTTTTCTTCTTCCTCGGTACGTATATATATACTCCTGTTATATGTGCCGGCACAAATAACAGTAGTATATATATGGGACAGATTTTCTAAGTGGCTGTGTATATATACTCCTGTTATATGTGCCGGCACAAATAACAGGAGTATATATATACCGCGAGCCATCAACTTACCTATTATGCATTGCAAGGGGGAAAGAATCCCCCGGAAAAGGGTTTCTTTGGGGGATATTTTATTAGAAAATGGGGCTTGGTATCTTTTGGGGGAACATTCTTAGGAAATATACTTATAAAATGTTCTCCTCCTGTAATCCGGCACAAATAACAGGAGTATAATAAGAACGACGAAGTTTTATTTTTCCAGTTAATTATTTGTGCCGGCACATATAACAGGAGTATATATATACAGACAAATAGAGGAGAAATGAATGATAAGTTCTTGCCACTCAAGGGGAAGATTTTCCCGGGAAAAGGGTTTCTTTGGGGGATAATTAATCAGAAAATGGGGCTTGGTATCTTTTGGGGGGACATTCTTAGAAGAAATTCTTACAAAATGTTCATTTTCATTGTCCGGCACAAATAACAGGAGTATAAAGCGACGACGATGTTTTCTATGATGTATTTTAGCATCTGTTTCTAATCTGCATGCAATTTCTACATGTCCATTGCAAATAAAGTAGGAAAAATAAAAAAAGAGTGAATTTGTGGCATACTACGGAATAAATTGAATATGACAGAAACTCCCGCCAAACGTCGATCGCAAGTCAAAATGTGGCGCATGTGACGGAATGAATAGAATTGTCTGACTTCCCGCCAAAAGACTCGACCAATGAATTACCGACAATATTTTGACAATGCATTTTCGGGGCCCTGAATGTCAAGGTCAGTTGTTTTCACATTTTTCAGCAAATTCTCGTTGAATTTAAATTTCATAACTAATATGAAAAATTAATGAATGCCGCGGCATTAATAATAGGATATTGCGATCAGTGAACCATAACATATTATCTTCCTTAATTACCTTTGTTGTGTCCATCTTTAACACTGTATGTTATATCTCTAAATTCAATGTCCAATTTCCTTTTGATTGCCAAATCATATTTGCCCTTATTGGGACTCTGTTGAAAACTGTTTTGTCTGATAAGACCAGGTTTCCTAGTGTTGACCTCTTTGCACGGTGGAATGTGAACATGAACAGATAATAATTCCGCCATTGTCATTCAATTTATAAACAAAACAACTACGTTTCACAAAAGAAAATTACAACTGTACTTCTGCCAGCCATTTTCAGTTCTCTTTGTCCGCTAGAGTTGTGTATTGGGATGGATAGAGCCCAATGGTTTGGAATCGGGAAACCAGCTCATTATTTCAAAATATTTTTATTAATATTTCTAAGAATATTTGAATCTGATAATCAAAAAACAATTCTGTTTTTCTTACATTATCAATAAAGTATCAAGATATTCAAATTAAAAAGATTTTGCACCAATTATCGAGTTTTCATCAAATTAGCATTCCCCACAAATAATGGAATGGTCCAATATTGTAAACACACGTGACACGATCAAAGGGCAATAATCGAAATTTATGCTTAGCTTGCCTAAAAGCAGAGACTGGGTGCACACTAATCGGTGGGATCCTATGTTGAATTATCCGGGATCCAAGGAGGTAGTGTCATGTCATCATCAATATCTCAAGTATTACTGATCAGATTTTTATGATTTTGGTATCATATTAATTTGAATGCTCTGATCTAAAATGTGACATAATCACATATCGAAAAAAATTAATTTAAATATGTTTATTTTGCATTTGAAAATTCCGGGATCGCTGAAAACCGCAACTCTGGTCCAGTGAGTAGTGTTACTTCCACATTAATATCTCAAAAATTTCTCATCAAAATCAAATCTTTTTTATGTCATAATAATTTGAATGCTATATTCTAGCATATGAAATAAAGAAAAAAGAAAAATATTAATATTTAATGTGTTAAATTTGCATTTGAAAATTCCGGGATCGCTGAAAACCGCAACTGGGATTCAGTGGGTAGTGTTACTTCTACATTAATATCTCGAAAATTTCTTATCAAAATCAAATCTTTCTTATGTCAAATTACATTGAATGTTGTATTCTTGCATATGACATCAACAGAAATGAAAAATATTAATATTTAATATGATGAATTTGCGTTTGAAATTTCCGGGATGACATAGGAAAAAATGACATAGGACTACAGAGAAAACATTTTTTTTGTAGCTCAATGCATGAATTATGATTTTGGTAGCTTGACATCTTAAGTTCCTAAGTTTACATGATCGTCTGTGTGTATAAATATAAATGAGCCGCCGCATGGGAAAACAAATAATTTGCAAAGGCGAAAACAAAGTCGCAGAACAGCTGTGCAGTAACTGCATAGCTAATCAGCGCCTTTGTTTTCGGTGCACGGATAGTACAATCCGTCTTCTTCTTAAATCCGAAATTTCAAGCTTATAGTCTGTGTCAGTGAATATACAGGGTGGTTTGTGTCGGACCTGGTTATAAAGACATTTTGTTTTCTCACGCACAGTCTCTGTTTAAATATAATTTATTTGGATAAGATTTCGCGATTTCAACTTTAATTTTTAATTTGAATGGAATAACAAAGTCGCTTATCAGCCTACACGGTCGATACTCGCTTTTGTTATTCACAAGTCCGAAAACCTTCCGTTAGCCGTATAATATAGAAACATACCATAGCGATATGGTTCTGCATTATCCGTTGCCCCCTGCTCACCGCGGGGAGGTGGAAGTTGAGCAGGATTTTTTTTTTTTTTTTTTTTTAACCGATAGCACTTTCACAAGTCCACTTATTATGACAATGGCATGACACATCGATGAATTTCTGAAGAATATGGGTTTAAACACTTCCTTATTTGCACTTTCACTACTTCACTTATTATTATAATTGAGCCGTCTCGTGAGAAAACCAACAATCTGATTTCCGGCCATGTCCGAAACAAACCGGTAGCTAGAGGTTTTTGAAGTAGAGTGATTCCACTATCCATGTAGCGAAAACAAAGGCGCTGATCAGCTTCGCATTTGTTTTCGCATATGCATATGTTGGGTTTCTCACGAGGCGGCTCAATTATGTTTTTTTTTTTTTTTTTTTTTTTTTTTTTTTTTTTGGAAACCGATTGCACTTTCACTATTTCACTTATTATCATGATTGCATGACGGGCACTTCCACACCTGAATTCCTGAATCCAACTTTAAACACTTCCTGTGAAACCATGTACGACACTTTCGATTTTTCACAAGCAACCATATTGTCTATGCATTCTGGCATTTTGCATCTACACCATATAGGAATTTTTACAACTTTACATGTAACAGAGTCCAGTTTAGATCTTCCTCTCACTGTTTCCTTGGGAAATGGTGTCATGTTTCCGCGTTCAAGGCATTCTCTCATTTTTGACACTGTGTAACTTACTCTAGTATTAAAACCATTTGGGTTAAAACAAAACTCCACAACATTTGCAATTGCGAATAATCCACAATCATACGAATTCGGTTGTTGTTGAACACGAGGAACCTTAACTTGAAGGATCGATGACGAAGTCCTATAAATCTGGGATAATTGAATCTTAACATTATTTCTCAAATCCTTCAAATTTGCACCTAAACTGTCTATATAGTAAACACAATTTTCATCTTTATATGACGAGAAACTCATTGTCCAATGGTTAGTCCCATCGAAATGTAACTGAACACTTGGCGTAACCTGTTCCTTAAATTGTCTGTTAGAATACCCACAATTTTGGAACAAGCAACATTCCGACTATACATTCTGTCAATTATTCTTATGTCTATCGCATATAGACATAGACATAGACATAGAAATTTTATTTTTTGTCGAATATTCACAAACATGTAACATAAGCCCAGTAGGGCTTTTATTTCGACAAACAAGAGTAAAACAACATGCAAAAAATATCACAGCATGCAATAAAAAAACAATACGTACAATGAACAAATTAAGAGAAAAAATACAGAATATGAGGTATATCACAGCATGCAAAATTTTGTACATAAAATATGTCTTTTTTAAAATAATTGCAAAGAAACTCTGGACATGACATCAGTACCGATGCTGATGCTTTTCCCTGCTGTACGGGCAGTCCACAGGAGCCTGGGAAAGACAGCAGCATCAGTAAAATGCACGAATTGCTACTTTTATGTTGCCAAAGATGATGAAATTTTAAAATGCAGTGGAAGTAAGACTTAAGTTATTCACAAGTATAAAAAGAGAATAAATTAAAGCACACAATCATACAATTTGAGACATAGGTGGCAACAATGATGAACCAGCCTGGCTATAAAGATCAGAGTCGCCACCCATGTCTGGGATATGTAGGTAGGGCATATTAAATGACAAAAGGTGACGACATTGACAAGCCAGCCTGGCTATAAAGATCAAGGTCGTCATCAGTAATATGAATCTTTACATCTTCTTATATCTTGTATAATAATAATAATTATTTCAATCATATAAAAATGTCTAGTTAGGCATGTCGTGTGCAAGGGAAAACGGTATTTGCATGTATCGTATTTTGATCCAGAAAATATATGCCTATGAAAATTTGATCAGTCTAAAACATTATGCCACGCTTCTTTAAGCTGTTTGTGCTAATTTGTCACACGGACCATTAACTCTGAAATGACAATTATCATGGATCATTAATTTCTATGTGGAAATTAACGACCCGTAAAAAATAATTGCTTTAGAACCACAAACATTATTTAATGAATTTCACATTTATTAATAATAATAATAATATAGGAAGAAAAGAAAAGAGGAAAAGGAAAGCTTGCTTAGATAGGAAGCTGACTTTCAGAATTTTGTTACCTTCAATTTCGTTTCTTCGTAAGCATGAAGGTCTTGTTCATAATGTAGGGACGTGACTGAAAAACCTGTTCATAAATATGCAATCTCTTTAATTTATAAGTAAGTAACAAGCTTTCTTCAAACACCTCTGAAAATTCCTTCATTCAATCTCATGAGCAATGTAACGGTGAAATTCTACAACATTAGGACCAGATACGGCAATTATAATGCTTCCTGTTTGAATAACTAAACATGTGATTTGATCAAAAAATAATAGTCTTATTCATGGAATATTGGTTTGTTTAATATAATTCATATTCTCACACAGCAAAAATGCTTGCGCAAATATAAAAGATTGTGCATCTTATACGATAAAAAGTACATTTTATATTTGAAAGAGACTTGACATTTTCCGTTGTAATAAAAGCATCTGATCCACGCAAAATCAAAAGTTACAAACTCTTACCTGGAACTTCTTGATATCGAGCAAACCTCCATGAAGCTGCTCGACCCGTGCACCGCTGGAAAACCTCACATCGGACCCGGGACGATTAATCCTCATGTACTTAAACAGCGAATCACCAACACAAAGCACAGCCATTGCAAAGAGCGATATTTCCTACAACACAGTAGCGTAAACTATCGTGCGATAAGATTTATCAAGTGATTTTAAAATTAAATTCAACATCTTATATAGAGCCTATGGCTTATGTGACACCGACAAGTGAGCTGAGTGTCAAAAAGGAGTGATTTCTGGTAAAAAGGTACTCCCATCCAGCTTGTGTTTTCAAAGGATCATGCCATTCATAGCAAAATGTTTCAGCTTGCAGTTGCAATTAGTGCGCTGTGATGTATAAACTATTGATGCTTTGAGTTGCGCTAATTGTTCTTGACATACTAATTAGCTTTGATACCAACTATAGGGCTTTGGTGGTGTTAAGTTAAAATCTAAAATTTAAAATTGGCAAAATTAAAATAATATCTGAAAAAAAAAATGTCATATTCATTAAAGAGATGAAAAAATATTTATTTTTCCTTTATCAATGATGAAAGCGTAACTGGTGGAAGAATATTACCCGTTAGTTTATAAATAGACAGACACAAATATGTTTAAATAGTATTATTTTATTTTAATCTTCTAAATATTTAATGCAATATGTTGAACGGGTTTATGTCAGAAGCTGAAAATAATAATTATTAAAAGATGATCAAGCTGAATTTCCGTTCCTTTATTAATAATTTACAGTCGCAATTCCGTTTGCGCGATTTAAGTGGGTCCCGGAATTTTCAAACGTAAAAATGACATATTAATAAATACTATTTTTGTTTAATCTTTGTGTCATATGAGATATTGTAGCATTAATTTTACTATGACATATGAAAATATGAATTTTGATGGGAAATAATCGAGTTATTAATGTAGAAGTAGCACTACCGTCTGGATCCCAGATGCGGTTTTCAGCGATCCCAGAAATTTCAAACGCAAATTCATCATATTTAATATTGGTATTTTTCATTTCTGTTGATGTCATATGCAAGAATACAACATTCAATGTAATTTGGCATAAGAAAGATTTGATTTTGATAAGAAATTTTCGAGATATTAATGTAGAAGTAACACTACCCACTGAATCCCATTTGCGGTTTTCAGCGATCCCGGAATTTTCAAATGCAAATTTAACAGATTAAATATTAATATTTTTCTTTTTTCTTTTTTCATATTCTAGAATATTGCATTCAAATTATTATGACATAAAAAAGATTTGATTTTGATGAGAAATTTTCGAGATATTAATGTGGAAGTAACACTACCCACTGGACCAGAGTTGCGGTTTTCAGCGATCCCGGAATTTTTAAATGCAAAATTAACATATTCAAATTAATTTTTTCGATTTTTGACTATGTCACATTTTAGATCAGAGCATTCAAATTAATATGATACCAAAATCATAAAAATCTGACCAGTAATGCTTGAGATATTGATGATGACATGACACTACCTCCTTGGATCCCGGATAATTCAATATAGGATCCCACCGATTAGTGTTAGCCCAGAGACTGGTCGACTCGAGCATATCATGTATCGGATATTGAGAGACGGAGATGCTTGCGAGCTTGAAAAAAATGACGAGCAGATTCTGACAAATATATGATGGGCACTGGGTGTAGAAGATACACCTGCCTATAATGTTCGCGAGGTCGTATGACAGTATAAGGAAAGAAAGATGCGGGAAGCCAGCGGATCGGGGAAGGTCTAAAGCATGTGAAGGTAGAACCTACCACTGACTCATACAGTGTAGAACAGAAAGAAAACCTTAATGTTATTTCGAGAGAAAACCGCCTGTAATGTCCAAGAGGGGGTGGGGGCAAACACAAGAGCAAGCTTGCACCTTCCAATCTGCCTGCCGAACAACCTGCCACCAGACAACAACCTGTGCGCGCCTGCAAGACTCCACAACGACAGCCACCTCCACCACCTGCGTCGCCAGAGAAACAACCTACACCACATACGCCTGAGAAACAACCATCATCGCCACCAGCAAAACAACCTACACCACCACCAGCTCATGTGAAACAACCTCCGCCTCCGAGAAATCAACCTACCACCACTACTACCATCATACAGCCGTCAGCGATTCCTACATCTGAACGTCAACCCACCAAATCCATCCTCAAGAAGCCACAACAACCAGCTCAACAACCAGCAGAAAAGACACAACCTACACCATGCCACATCAACCATACGAAGATACACCTGCAAGAATTAAAATACTCAAGGGCTACAAGATCACAAAAGCCTGCTACAACAAATGTTCCACCGACGGTGATAAAGATCTGCGAATCTACTTCGAGATGCTACATCCCACCGACGTTGACCCACACACAGTCTACTTCCACCAGTACGACAACAACAGCCTACCAAAGACGCTTCACATGTACAAGAATCCTGACAGCAAGTACCACAGCCGCCACGAATACAACATGCTGAGAGACAGAGCCCGACAGCAGAGAACATGACGCTCTAGTCCGCAACGTTCTCGGAGGTCAACCCACCTAAGCCTAAGCCACAGCTGTAAGCCTACCACAGCCATGACTCTACTCCCTATCCTCGTGACCTACTTCTACCGCGCGTTACCAGTGTATCTACACATATTCACATGAATTACAGTGCTCAATTCTTTTTATTCGTGTGGATTTACCTTGCATATGCCTAATCTCTTGCCTTAGTCTGTACATAGCCAAAATCTCAGCGCGGCCCTGAGAGAGAGCATCAGACTGGATGTCACTTGACCTACTTTTGCTCTCGAACAAGATAGTGAAATCAACGATTTGCAGCCGAATTGGCATCGATTTTTTATTGTTTTAGGCTCACTTTTCGGACTTGGCGTTCAAACGTTTGGCCTGACATTTGCATTTTGTTGTCTGTTACCTATGGGCACCGGCTAGACAAGCACTATTTGCATTTTTCTCGCTTAGTCTAGCCACGATTTGCAGCCCAGGGGCACTTAAACTGCACGTCCTTGTGGTGGAACTAAGGATTAAGTCCGCTCAGCCCGCCTTTTTTCTATGAGCTTCACGTAAACTGTTCGTTTGTCCTCACCACAGTATATATGTTATGAAGGATATAAAAAAATGTATATTTGCTTTATGCTGACTAAATTATGTCATTTCATGTCATGTTATAATGGTATGTTTTTTTTTTTGTTGTTGTTGTTTTAGTATACCCATGCTCTGGCGTCCGTCCTCCTTCGTTGTCCACAATTTCAAAAATCTTCTCCTCTGAAACCGCTCGGCCAATCAAAGCCAAACTTTATGTGGAGCATCCTTAGGAAGGGGGAACGAAAGTTTATATAAATGGTCCAGGTCACATGACCAAAATGGCTGCCGTGGCTATAAATAGCAAAAACCTTTAAAAATCTTCTCCAGAACCAGAAGGCCTGTGATTTTGAAACTTGGCATGAAGCATGAGACAATTAAGCTCTACAACGTTTATATAAATCATGACCCTGGAATGACCTTGGCCTGTTTTATGGCAAGGTCAATATAGGTCGCCCATGCATTTGAATGGGGAAAATTGTAAAAAATGTCATTTGAAGGGAAAATCTTAAACGAAATGGACAAATGGACTGAAGATTTATAATTTTGAAAAAAATTGGGCCCTATGGGCTTGTCTGCCCCCACCCATGGGCAATATACATGTACGAGGGGGTTCAAAAAGTTTGAGGAAAAGTGCTGCCAAATTTGTAGTTGTCATGAGAAATTTACGTTCTCTGTGCGTGTTGTAAATTAACATATAGTTATTATATGCACAAAATTTGAATAAAATCGAATGAAAATTAGGCATTAAATCACGTGCGTTTCTAAGGTAACAACAGTAAAACCGGCCCAACGTCATAACAACGTCATGCTATACGCATTCATGCCGCTGTTGGCTAGCGCTTTTAAAAGCATTTTGGAATCTACCTGGCATACGGGCGTCTAATTGTCAGTTCTGTGTGTATAATGCGGTGAATTGTGCCGGACCTACAATTCGATATGTTGTGTATTTCACAAATTCTACTCTTTTCTGTCACGACGATCGTTTTCGACAGTATGACGTTATCTGACGTTACGCTGCGCGAGTCGACATGGGCGCTTTTCTAGTCGTGTAGAAACTAGAAAGCATGCAATCTACTTGTTGATTGCCGTTTTCTTAATTTCCTTGTGGCCATATGCGCTTTCTTCTCTTTATATAATAGCAGTGTTTCTTTCTTTTATAGTCCGTTTCAAACACACAATTTATCGAATACCGTTGTTCCCTTGGCATTTTAGGCATATCCACTAAACAATATGGCCGCTTTACGCCCAAATGATGTCACACACTTATATGACGTCATGTGCTCACCGCAAACATATTGAATTTTGCTTATACAAAGTTTGGTGAAAAAGCACGGTAAACTATCAAATGCAAAGTCATCATTAAACATCGACGTTTTGCCAAAATGAACAAAAGTGGGCCGGTAATCGTGATGTACGGTTTTCATAGCAACCACTGTTCACATTGTAATCATGCCAGAGCAGCACAATTGACTGTATAAGTACAAATCATGTTTGTCTATATATCTGTTATAGTTTATTTCAGCTGAATTGCAAAATAAGAATATGATGGCACTTTTCCGCGAACTTTTTGAACGCCCTTCGTATATTACCATAATATTCAAAGATCTTCTATCATCCTTAGGAAAGGGGGGCGAAAATTTACAGGAATGGTTTATGTCACATGACCAAGATGGCCGCCATGGCTATAAATAGCAAATACATTTAAAATCTTCTTCTCCAGAACCAGAAGGCCTATGATTTTGAAACTTGGCATGAAGCATCAGGCAGAGGAGCTCTACAAAGTCGATATAAATCATGACCCTGGGATGACTTTGACCTATTTTAAGGCAAGGTCAACATAGGTGCCCATGCATTGGAACGGGGAAAATTGTCAAAATGTCAAAATATCCACTAAACAATATGGCCGCTTTACGCCCAAATGATGTCACACACTTATATGACGTCATGTGCTCACCGCAAACATATTGAATTTTGCTTATACAAAGTTTGGTGAAAAAGCACGGTAAACTATCAAATGCAAAGTCATCATTAAACATCGACGTTTTGCCAAAATGAACAAAAGTGGGCCGGTAATCGTGATGTACGGTTTTCATAGCAACCACTGTTCACATTGTAATCATGCCAGAGCAGCACAATTGGCTGTATAAGTACAAATCATGTTTGTCTATATAGTTTATTTCAGCTGAATTGCAAAATAAAAACATGATGGCACTTTTCCGCGAACTTTTTGAACGCCCTTCGTATATTACCATAATATTCAAAGATCTTCTAGCATCCTTAGGAAAGGGGGGCGAAAATTTACAGGAATGGTTTATGTCACATGACCAAGATGGCCGCCATGGCTATAAATAGCAAATACATTTAAAATCTTCTTCTCCAGAACCAGAAGGCCTATGATTTTGAAACTTGGCATGAAGCATCAGGCAGAGGAGCTCTACAAAGTCGATATAAATCATGACCCTGGGATGACTTTGACCTATTTTAAGGCAAGGTCAACATAGGTGCCCATGCATTGGAACGGGGAAAATTGTCAAAATGTCATTTGAAGAGAAAAACTTGAAGGAAGTGGGCAAATGGACTGAAGATTTATGATTCTGAAAAAACAAATGGACCCCAGGGGCTCGGGGGGGGGGGGGGTCGTAACTACCTATATATGACGTAGTAGGGATGTGCCGCCCGAATAGCCCCCTTTTTCAGCCTCGCCAGATATATGAATAGGTTACCTTTTTCAAGTCAAAATATATATGAATGGCCCCAATTTTCCATATTTAGTCTATGAATGACCAAATTTTTTGGACATCCATGTTTAAGAGCACTTTTTTGCTGACATACACAGCTCAGAAAGTCGAAATATTTGTATATAATAGTGTATAGGCCAATATTTTGTACAATCAAATATATGAATGGGTCACTTTTTCGAAGGCATGATATATGAATAGGTCCTTTTTTTCGATTACCAGATATATGAATACGGTATGTTTTAAAGTATCGGGCGGCACGCCCGTACCAAAATTACCTCCGAGTTACCCCCCCCCCCCCCCCGAATCCCAGGGGCTGGCCTGCTTCCATCCCGGGGCAAGATACATGCATATTACCATAATATTCGAAGATCTTCTCTTAAACTGCTTGGCCTGTCAAAGTCAAATTCAATATGAAAAGGTACAAGTAGGCAAAGATCAGGAAAAGGCGCAATCAGAAAAAGATTCCCACTCCAAAAACCGAGGTGGGAAAAAACCAAACTAACAATCAGGTACTTATACCATGAAACAATCGTAAGCCGAATGGGCATCTATTTTCCCAATAGGTGGCCACTCAGTTACCTTAACTTAACTAAACATATGAAAACATACATAAGGCGCCAACAGCACAAAAAAAATTTAAACACCAAGACATAAAACAAAAAGAACCACCACAGAAGCATCTATACGAAGGGGGAACCAATATGTACATAAATGATCCAGGTCACATGACCAAGATGGCCGCCATGCCCATATATGGTAAAAAACCTTCAAAAATCTTCTTCTCCAGAACCGGTGGACCAGTTTCAACAAAACTTGGCATGTAGCATTGTGGACTAGAGTACTACAATGTGTACATAAATTATTTCCCTCTAATGACTTTGACCCGCTATCCGCTAACCGCTATTTATGGCCTTGATGGCGCAATATTCTCCAATGAAGGATGGCTCTTTTGACTCTTCTGAAACTTTACTCTTTTGTACTTAGCAATATGATGGCAATAGCGGATCACGGACTCGGAGGAGTTGCTGATGCTGGCCCAAAACGTCCCGTGGCTTCAATGTAGGTCGCCAGCTCCCTCCTACTAGTTTCTGTCTGTCCTTTGGTGTGTTCGTCCTCTTCGTTGTGATTTAGAAGTAAATATGTGTCCGTGTGGTACAGGCCGATATTTCTCCCCAGAGGCATGGCCATAAGGTTTCTTTGTTGCTCGTAGAGAGTACACTCTGTGAGGTAGTGTTCTATAGTTTCAACCTGTCCACAGTTGCATTGGTTGGTCTTTGTTTGTCCTAGCTTATGTCTATACGCATTTAGTTGTGAATAGCCTGTCTGGAGTTGTGACTGTAGGCTCTTTTAGTCGGAATGTCGAACATTCTTGGAGCATCTACTTTTGGGAAGTAGCCGTGGAAGGTACGTCCTGTGTCGGAGTTGTCCCACCTATTCTGCCATAGAGTTGTGACATACTTCTTGGATGCCATCTTGACCTCCGCAATAGATGTAAATTTCCTGTCGTCTGTGAAGGTTTCCGCCTCCTTTGCAGCTTCCTTTGCTGGGTGGTCAGCAATCTCATTTCCAGCTATAGAGCTGTGGCCAGGAGTCCAGTCTATCTGTACTGGGATGCCTTTCTGTTGGAGGATGTCAATTCCTTTCTTGGCGTCACTGACAACATCTTTATAGCTGGTGTCTTTCCACCCCAAAGTGAGGATTCCCACTGCTGACTGGCTGTCACAGAAAACCTTCAGCAGCTTACATGGTATGCTAGAGATATTCTGGATAAGGTACTCTATGGCTGTCAGAATGGCTACCAATTCCCCGAGTAGTCTTACTGGATCTTGGTCACATGGGTAGACAACTGCCCCTGCCCCGCATGGGCCTGGATTAGTGAGGCAGCTGCCATCCGTGAAGGCAAAGGTTGTTCCTTCTGGGGCTTCCATCATAAGATCCAGTACCCAGTTCTTTCTGCTCTGCTGTCCTTGATTTGGATGAGCCGAGTCTACTCCAGTAGACAGGGGTCTTGGAGGACATAAGTAAGCAGTCCTTTTCAAATTCAAACTCCTGTTCCATGACTCTAATGTCGATACCGGTGAGCTTACGCATCTCTTCAGCTTGGGTCAGAGCAAGACTTTGGGGAGAAATGGTGTAGCGTTGAGTGTCATGTCCTATTTCTTCCTCTGTCATCCTGCTCAGTTGGCATTTAATGGGTCTGTTGATGGGCTTAGCCTGTATCTTGGCTACTTCTTTGATGGTTATTTGGGTAAAGTGCAGATCTAGTGGCAGTATGCCGGCTGCTACTTCCACCGCATCTGTTGCTGCTGACCCATCCCACCTGTTGTGGTATTGTCAGTTTGACGTTTCACCAGTGAACTATTCTGATTCTGATTCTGACCTATTTTACAACAAGGTCAATATCTATAGGTCGCCCGTGACCACAATAGTCAAACATTTTTTGCTATATATACCAGATCTCATGTGAGCGTTTACAGGACCATTGGTCCTCTAGTTTTGCATGAACTTCACCAGTGTCCAATAACAGCACACACCCACAAAATGTAACCAAGATTTTGGTCCCGGGTCATGGCGTTGATTCCGGGTTTTACTCCCCTTTTTAGGCAAACTAATAGTCACCGAGGTTTTTACTGAGTGGAACAACGACAATAATTGAAAATGTCAAATGAAGTCGATAGAACCCTCTGGGTTGGAAATTTAAACGAAAAAGTTACAGAAGAAATACTTTACGAACTATTCCTTCAGGTCTGACTTGATTTCTTTGCTTACTTTGACAAAGAAACGACATTGTTTGTTTCCACTGTTTGATCAGTTTTTCGTGTGGTCGTTGAATTCGTACCTCAATAATCATTAGTGATAATTTGGTTCTTACAAGCCTTGTGGGGCAATTTAAATCCTGTCTAGAATGTCCACGAGTGCGTGTGGCAGTATATAGAGAAAGGAAAGAAAAAAAAAAATGATCAAAACACTTATCCAGTAATGTCATAAATTATCAAACACTGACTGGTTGTCCAAGTTTGCATCTCTTGTGAGAGCCAGGGACTGATTTCTCTCCTGGTGAAGTATTGTCAATCTGGCGATAATTTACATAAATGCCCCCAAAATGTCACCTGAGGCAAGGAGTTTCTATACCTGGAGTTCGTGCTTCATTATCAGCTTATTTAGCACATTTAGTCACATGCTGTGAGCGCAATGCAAGTCAATGGAAAACACCTTATCTGAAGGGTTATTATCATCCAATTAACAATTCTTTTGAACACCATGTCCGGCACCACCTCCAACAGTGAAAATGGATGAAATCGCCACTTCAGTTTTATAACAGTAAATTACAGACGTAAATGCGCACTTGTCACAGCACAATGACACTTGCAATAAATTATGCGCACTTGATTATCATTGAAAGTAGATATATAGCTCTTCACGATAATTAAGAAATTATTACCAAACAGGTGCCAGTAATCTTTAAATCGCTGAAATAAGTAAGTTGTTTATTTTATTTGCATCATCAAATTTATTTAATTCCTAATTTACAAAATGTTCCGAAGGTTTCCTAAATTTTAAAACCATCTGTTAAAAAGGGAAATTTTCTCAGCTTTCGTGTAAGCTAAGCAGCAATATGTCCAAAATTATCCGAAAGTGTGTTTTGAAGGGTCAAAAAGAAGCACTATGGTATGTTTGATGAGAGCGATTCTAAAGCGCATTACAATGTTAAAGTCTACATTTCAAAGTTCCGTGAGTACACTTCCTTTGCGTCTTCATAGTTTTTCGCATCAGCAGCTTATGTAAATGGGAATAGATCTAACTGTATTCATTTTGATATTAAATAAGTTTTTATTTTGAAACCAATGGAATTTAAAATTCCAGTATTAGAGATATTTGTGCTTTGCCAAGACAACAATTTAAAGCTCACTACAGCTTGCCCATGCTCATCGATGCATATGCTACAGACTTATTTCGTACATGTTTACCTAACAGGCAAGACAAGTAAAAGTAGGCAATGATCAGGAAATGGCACATTCAGAAAGAAATTCCCACTCCAAAAACCGAGGCGGTGAAAAAAAATAAATCAAAACTTATACGGAGAAAACATATCGAAAGCCGGAGAAAAACATATCGTAAGCCGGAGAAAAACATATTGTGAGCGGAGTGAAGGAATACATTGTCAGCAATTTTTGTTACATAGTCAAATCTTTAATAATCTCATTTCGTTCTATTCAGGTTCTTGACAAACGCAAAACATGCAAACATATAAAACAAACCTGTGAAGTGGTTCTAATGTGTACCCACAATCTTATGTTTTGAGAAAATTTGAGAGAAAAATATGTTTAAAATTTTAAAATATCATTTTTTCGCATAAAATTTTCATTTTTTACAGGTGAAAAAATCAAAATATATTGCATGGTTTTCGTAATGAAAAGTTATTTGTTCCACTTCTCCTCCCCCGAACCCCACATACAAAAAAGTATCATTGATATTAATCGTGTGTCGAGGTGAACATAGGTTTATGTTTAGATCTTCCGTACAAGATTTTAGCCTTTTACGATTTCTTACATAGACGAGGTATAGTCGGAAAGTTCCCGGCCCAAATTACGATGAAACTTTTGAAATAACAAACCCATCCATTTTCTTTAGTTTGCGGATAAATTTAGTAAAATTTTGCAAGAATTGTTTAAAAAATGTTGATTGACATATGGCATATAGAAGGGTACGGAGCACTTCAAAAAATCTCTCATTCAGGTGTTTTTGATGTTTTGAAACTTTGTCAGTTCCGTCATTAAACGGCGCCACAACAGCGTGAATTTTTGCATGATGTCATATTAACATTTGTTTTGATGCAAGTACAAAGAATCAGCTTCGTAACATGAAATTTACAATTTTGACATCTTTTCTAAGACAAACGTGGATAATTTTTCGAGCGTAAAAACGCCGACGTTGTTGAAACGTACGGAGCAGCGCGCGGTAGTCAAGCATCATATAAGAGCAGGTGAGGCCCCTACAAACACTTAGAAATTTGTGAAACATATGGATAGTGTATAGAAATCGTTTAATTAATTTACCCGTGAATACTATATTAAAAAAAAAAAAAAAAAAAAAAAAAATGTAGTTATTTTCATGCTGTTATCTGCTAGCATTGAGGCCGTGTTCATCCTGGGTACATAATTAGGTGTTAATTTATTATGGTACTTGACTTATTAAAAGGTGTCGCGGTGCCGGACATGGAACCTTTGATGTGGTGAAGCACGATCTCCGTGTCTTGAAACTCCTTGCCTGAGGTGATGATCAGATATTGTTCAACTCGGTATCTGAAGAAAGAAAGAAAGAAAAATCTCAACAGTATTGTCAAAATGTCCCTCAGGAGCTGCCAGTAGAGGGACATTGATCCCCTAAATGAACAATCAAAGGGAAAACACTGTTGCACAGGCATGTTTTCATAATGTGAGGTCACGATAACACATCTGTGTAATATACCCCACATTTATAATCTAAAACTGGGGTATGCAGGGGTATACTTATTTTTGCTCCAAAACATAGATTGTGGGTACTCATTAGAACTGACTCACTGTTTTGAGCAAAAATAAGAAAAATATCAACAATTTTCTACTGAAAATTTTCATTTTTTACAACTTCTGTAAAAATCTGCATATTACCAGTGGAGGAGAGATGCCCAATTGAGTATCACTGACCTAGATTACTTTGACAGGTGAATGTTACTATTAATAGCAATTTGATACTCAATTGGGCATCTTTTTGTCATTTTTATAGTACTCTCAGAAAATCGAAAAAATGTATCACAGTTTTTGACCGATTTCCACCAATTTTGGAGAGCTTAAAGATGAATGAATTTCCAAACTTTTGACCATTCAGATTTTTTTTTAATTGTCTAGAAAAAAAGTTATTAAGGTTTAAAATCAGGATTTTTTTCTGATTTTCTGTGATTCCTATTTGGGAGCTAGAAAAAAAAAAGTGATGCCCATTTAGGAAACGGTGATTCCTATTCAGGAACATATAATAAGATCTATGATTCCTGAATGGGATACAAATAGTCTGTTATGCTTCCTTGTGAAGAACTTTGTTTACCAGAGCCTCACTGACTTAACTATTTTCTGAATACCTTTCTGTATCTCATATCGATCATAGAGAAGTTCCACATTCAACCTTTTTTCATTTTAATGGTCAGAGTGTATTCTAAGTTCAGTTTCACAATCATTTATACAAGTGCGTTCAGTTATTGATATGCCCCTGCCATATTCAGAAATAAATTGACAACTCTTCTTGCTTTTGAACAATATATATAGACATCTGGATGAGTTTGTTTATATAATGTGTTAAGTGTGTCTATAAATATTTACTCTATATATAGAACTTCCAGAGTTATGATGCTGCATGCCTAAATTGATTACATAACATATGGAGCCAATTTTTTTAACAAAAAATTCGCTGATATTTGAGTTTCAAAGAATCCACAAGGAATCATGGTTAATGGTTTGTAATTTTGTTTGTAAATTATGAAAGAATAACCATGTGTGTCAGTACTACAGCTGAAAATTTGGTGTCTTTATCAGCACTATTTACAAAGTTACACTCTGATTTTCATTCATTGTACAATTTAGAATTTCATGGTAAAGCGGTTGTTACAATATAAAACTAAGCATGTCAGTGTTATTTTGAAAGAAAACTAATATTCTACCAGAGCGGTTTTACGAACAAAGCTTGCTTGTGGGTTCCTTCATGAGGTAAGCATGCCTTAAGCGTTTATCAATATTGACATGAGTGGGTGGGGTATGTTAAACAGACATCTACTGTTTTTTTAATCTGTCAATCAAATGATGATGTGCATGTTGCTAATAGATGTCACAGATACAAGGAATGACTAAATATAGTTATTCTTTAAAAATTTTAAATAGCTTGTAGAATTGGAAATGTAACTGGTTTTCTAGACTGGCCCCCGTCCTATGTTCACTATCATCCTAGTATCATACCATGTTCTATAACCTTCATAAATGTTTTCTTGTATGAGTTATCCCTCTTCTTAGGCTCAGAACATCAGAAGATTTTGTGCATGTTTTTCTGATAAAAACAAAAGTTTGACGACGGGAGCCAGTCTACTGGTTTTCGTGGGACCCATTTCCTGGAAAATGGAATGCATATGAATAAAATACACAAAGCCTACATGTCTAGGATACATAATCTGAAAAATTAAAGATTATTTTGGGGTCCTCTGGAAAAAGTTAGTGTAAACATGTTTTTCTGGAAAATTCTCGAAGTAAGTATTTTTGGGCGGCTCGTGTGCACTTATTGTTTGCTGAAAGATGACATGCCTTTTGTTTCAGGTTCTTATGTGACTGGAGTCAATGACTACTGGGTGTCCCAAAAAAAACGTAGCCGCTACAAAAAAGTGCATAGCTTTTTAAATAATACAGATATAAGCAAGATATTTTACACAGTGGTAGTGCTATTATAATTGATTCTGAATCTGACATCCATTTTGCTAGGTGGTGCTTCATTAGCAAGTGACATCATATCAAATCGATGATGTAATTTCCTGCTATCTGCTGCAACTTGCATTGCTGGAAATTGAAAAAAAGTAACAAAATACAATATCCAAGCATTTTCAAGGCTTTATTCTCCCTTGAAAATGTTATAAAGAGGAGGAAGTAA